>QEPC01012655.1:6058111-6107625 GCA_003113815.1 Sphenodon punctatus | reverse complement strand
AAATAAATAAATAAATAAATAAATAAAACCTTTCCTCTCTCCACTGCCTCCTATACTCTTGCTTCTCCTTGGTTCCTCTAAGCCCACTACTTTAATGAGAAGCCACATGCAGACAGTTTAGACAAGGAAGGAACCAAGAAAAAGTAAGCTTATTAATGATAGGACTGAGAACAAGAAAAAGAGAGTGGTCGGATGAACAGAAATAGGAAGATGCCCAATGAGATGGCCCAGCTGAGTGGAAGTTACTTTCTGTGGAGCCATAGAATTTTGGGAACAGTTGATTCAAAATGTCACTGGATCCAGACTCTGGTTAGTTTTAGTCTACCCTTAAATATTTGGTTCTAAAAATGCTTAGTTGTAAGAGGATTTAGGAGATACTGGAGTGGTGTCAAATATGTAAACCTGTGGAGTTTTGTGTGCTGCTGATAGCATTCCTTTGATACTTGCTGCACTGGATTGTAAAGACTAGCAGATGGAAGTAGAGGTGTGCACCAGGGACACATGTCATTTTTTAATTTCAGTTTTTGTTATTTAAATCTTTCGTTTTCGTAAATATTAAAATTTCATTTTTGTTTTTGCTTTAGTTTTCTATTTCCATTGGTTTCAATTGCAAACCCATTTTCTTTTGGAACCTTTTTGTTGTTCATTATATTTGCATGAAACCTGGAGGGACTGTACCTCCAATGGAAGGCATTACTTGTACTAAATTTTAGAAAGATTGGATAAAGGAATCTGATTTTATAAGCAGTTGAATTACGTTATTTTGCAAAAATCTGCATGTACATTCCTGGATGTATCCCATCAAATGTGGATGAAACTTGGCAAGTTATACCCCTCCCCAATTTTACTATCTATGCCAATTTTCAGAAGTATTGGATAAAGGGTCCTGGTGATAAACACAATTAAATTATAAATGTATGTCTGACATCTTTGTAGTCCAACCAGTGTACATAAAATTTGGTAGGGCTGTATCTCACTCCTTCAGAATCATTTCTGCCAAATATTGGAAAAATGTGATAAAGGATCCCAATTTTATAAACCTGCACAGCATATGAAGAGGATGAACCTATGCCAGGAATTCGCCTATGTGTCACTGTGGTATAAGATCTGTTTGTGATGCCAATTGCCCATCAGAAATGTCAACCAAATATCCTCATTCTGTGCTGTGACCACCCCAATATCTCTCCCCCACTTGTTACTGGGAAGCTGGAAGCTTCTGTTTAGGAAAGACTCAATAGTGATTATCTTATGTCCTCTGGCACAGCGCTGCAGGATGTGATTGTGATGATAATTGGCCAGCCTGGATGTGTAAACTATGGGTAATTTCAGACGTGACAGGCCCGGAGACCCGCCATGCTGAATCATGCACCAGGATCCATTTTGGATCCTGGTCAGGAATCAGGCCATCCGTCCTTTAGACGTGCCGGCCTGATTCTCACCAGGGATCGAGGAGGGGGCATGACGTGTGATCACACAGCCCCACCCTCCTGCACTCCCCCAGCCAGCTGCCTTCCAGGAGATGGACGGACACAGTGGCCAATCCGGCCGCTGCACCTGATCCCGTATCGCGGCCTGGGCCACGATCCAGGATGGGCCAACAGTACAGACATCACTTTTGGCCCATCCTGGAATGTGGTCACTCCAACCACGCTTCCGGAGGTGAGGCCGGCCTCACCTCCGGAAGCGTGGTTATTTTGATTCCCACCAGGTATTCACCATGGTGAACATCTGGTGGGAATCTTTTAGATGTAACAGGACAAACGGTTACCACAGGGGATTCACTGTGGTTGACCGTGGTCCCATTACGTCTGAAATTACCCTATGTCTCCTGATTGTTGGGATGCTATCCTCAAAATTCCAGTTATGTCCCTTCTATCCCACCTCAGGGCCTCCCCCTATGCCCATCTTGAAGCCACCACCAATTGGTCCTGTAAAGATGGAAGCATGCAGTAATTAGCCAGTGAATGTGTCTGTCAGTCTGTTGGGTTGCTCCACATCCTCCCCCCCTGCAGCCTTCCTCCCCCTGCCATGCCAGGTGCCTGCCTCTGACTGGCACTGCATGTGCTGCTATTTATCTGAATAATGGTCTTCAAGGGGACAAATTCAATTGCTTATAAAATTGGGGTCCTTCATTTATTTATTTATTTAATCATATTTTTACCCCGCCCCTCCTGAAACAGCTCGGGGCGGCTAACACTCTAAACAAAATTTAAAAAAATAAAAAGTACAAGTATAAAACATTTTAAAACATTTGTAAAATTGCAACAATTAAAACAGGGCAAAGGAACATATAAATTAATTAATACAATAAATAAGGGTGGAGGGGGATTAAAAAACCCTCCCCCCTCCCCAAAGGCCCGGGCGAACAGCCAGTTCATCAAGTTGTCCTGTAGTTTGACAGAGATGACAGGGAAGGTGTGGGATACATTCCTGCCAAATGTCTTGTAAACAGGATGTTATATAAAAATGGTACAGCTGGAAATGCATTTTCAAGTTAATCACATCAGGATCCTTTATCCAATCTTTCTGAAATTTTTCAGGTTGGTAATCTTGGGGAGGGCCATAATATTACCAGGCTTCATGAAAATTGGATGGAAGATAAAGAAGCTGTAGCCAGGAATGTGTATGGAGCTTTTCTTAAAATCATAACATTCAATTGCTTATAAAATTGCTTTCCTTTATCCAGTCATTTAGAAATTTGGTACACCTAGTGCCCTCCATTGGAGGTACAATCTTCCAAAACTACATCAGAAGTGAATAAGAAACAAAAAAGTTATAGCCAGAAATACACGTTTCAGTTTTTCCCATTATTCCAAAAACAAAAACTCATGGGTTTTTTTCATTATTATTTTTCATTTTTGTTATTACAATAAAAAAAGAGAAAATTAAAATCTTCATTTTTGTTATCATAATAATGAAAATGAATTGCACACCCTGAAATGGAAGGAGACTCTTCTTCATAGTCATTGTATTATTTTCTCTTTCAATTTCTCTTTATTCAGGGCCTGCTTTTGTCTTCCTTCTCCACCTTGTGCTGTTGCTCCATATTTCTCCATGTCCTCCTTTACCTCTTTTCTCAATCTTATCTCTGGTTTCCCTCTTAGTTTCTCCCCTTCAGTCTCTATTCTCTGTGCTCTGTTGTAAATATAGTTGTAGCTTCTCCTTTCTTTTAAAGTAGAAATGAATGTATATTTTGAAATTAATAAATACAATTTGGATATTCATTTCCAGAGATGAATACCTCAGGTTTCTTATGAATACCTACTACTACTTATCATTTCTATAGCAATACCAGTCAGATGCAGCGCTGTACAGATAGATACCCATAACATCAAGGATACCAAATCATTAATGATTTGGAAAAGGATGTTAAGAGTGAGGTGATCAAATTTGCAGACGACACCAAGTTTTTCAAGGTAGTTAAAACATGAGCAGACTGAGAAACTGCAACAGTATCTTACAACACTGGGTGCCTGGGCATCTAAATGGCAAATGAGATTTAATGTAGACAAGTGCAAAGTGATGCACGTAGAGAAAAATAATCCAAACTATGCATACACAATGCTGGGTACTAAGCTAGGAGTTACCACACAGGAAAAGGAGCTGAGGGTGGTTGTGGACAATACAATGAAATCTACAGCGCAGTGTGCAGCAGCAGTCAAAAAAGCAAACAGAATGTTAGGAATTATTTGGAAGAGGATAAAGAATGAAACTGAGGATGTCATACTGCCTCTATACAAATCAATGGTGCGACCGCACCTGGAATATTGTGTGCAGTTCTGGTCACCCCATCTGAAAGCTGAACTAGAAAAGGTACAGAGAAGGGCAACAAAAAGGGATGGGCGAACAGAACGCGGTTTGGATGTTTGGCTGTTCGGTCGTTCGGTTCAAAACCCGAGTTCGGGTTCGATGGTTCGGTTCAGCCGAGTTCGGTTTGGCCGAACTTAGCTGAACATTCAAAAATAGCGAAACCGAAATCGAAACCAAAACGAAATCAAAATTTTTGGCCCTGGAAAGACGTTTTTCCTGCCCCCGAACTCATCCAAACTCATCCGAACACAACCGAACTATTCAGTCATTCGAGAGTTTGGTTGGTTCGGACGTCCGAGCAGACTGAATTCGGTCCGAACATCCGAACCGCGTTCACCCATCCCTAAAAATGATCAAGGGCATGGAAGGGCTCCCGTATGAGGAGAGGCTTGGTAGGTTGGGGCTCTTCAGCGTGGAGAAGAGACGACTGAGAGGAGATATTGATAGAGACCTATAAAATCATGAGTGATGTGGAACTAATAAACAAGGAGCAGTTATTTACCCTCTCAGCTAGTACTAGAACTAGGGGACACTCCATGAAACTCATGGGTGGCAAGTTTAAAACAAATAAAATAAAATATTTTTTCACTCAGCATATAATTGGGTTGTGGAATCTACTACAAGAGGCTGTGGTAAGGGCCAGTACTATAGCTGAGTTTAAAAGAGGTTTGGACAAGTTTCTGGAAGATAGGTCCATTAGCAGCTATTAGCCAGACAGGATCAGGGAACATGATGGGAGCTGGGGAAAAAGAACAGGGAATGGATCCCCCATTGTGACCTGTTGGGTGCTTCTCCCAAGCCACTGTGATTGGTCACTGTCGGAGACAGGCTGCTGGGCTAGATGAACCATTGGTCTGACCCAGTATGGCACTTCTTATGTTCTTAAGGATGGTCCCTGCTCCAAGGAGCTTACAATCTAGTTAAGACAAAGACAGCTAAAACAAGGGGTATTATATGAATAATGGAGTACAGGATTTCGTTTACTCAGTAATTCATTTATACCAACTAAAATATTTTAGTTAAAATCTACAAAGCTATTTTATGAATATAGCCTGGGTAGGCCATTAAGTGGGCCTTAAATATAGACAGGGAGATGACCTGATACATCACCTCAGGAATATTGTTTCAGGCATATGGAGGAGCAAGGTGAATAGCACAGTCAGGAGTTGGCGATAGAGGAGACAAGTGCAGATATGAGCATCATGCCCAGTGAACGGAGGTCACGAGAAGGAGTGTAGGGGGGAGATGAGGGAGGAGAGGTAGTGAGGGACTGCAGAGTTAAGACATTTATAGGTGTGTAGAAGAAGTTTGAAGAGGATGGAGACTCTGGACTGGGAGTCAGTGTAGCGACTTGAGGAGAGGGTTTCACAGCTGAGTTTTGGATAGACTGTAGTGAAGATAGATGGTTCTTCAGGAGTTCTGCAAAAAGCAGGTTTCAATAGTGTAAGCAGGAGGTGATGAGAGACTGGCTAAGGTTTTGGTAGTGTGTTCAGAAGGGAAGGGATGGGTTTTGGCGATGTTATAAAGAAAAAAACAACAAGTTTTGGCAATGTTTTGGATGTGAGCAGAAAAAGGGATAGAGGAATCAAAGATGACCCCAAGGTCAGGCTGATGAGACAGGAAGGATGACAGTGTTCTTCACAGAGATAGAAAGTGAGAGGAGGGGAGAAGTGGGTCTAGGAGGAAAGATAAGAACTTCTGTCTTGGCCATATTAAGTTTAAGCTGGCGGTGAGACATCCAGACAGGGATGTCAGACAAAGAAGCTGAGATGTGGGACTGGATTCTGAGTGAGAGTTCTGGTGCGGAGGGGTAGATCTGTGAATCATCAGCATAAAGATGGTACTGGAAGCCAATGTCATGGGAGGAAATTTGATTACTAAAAGAATGGGTGTAGAGGGAGAAGAGAAGATGCCCCAGGACAGAGTCCAACTGATAGTGGGATAATAGGAAGACACCAAAGAATGCACTAAATATGTGGTGGGAGAGGCAAGACTAGAGGAGAACCAAGATAGGATGGAATCCAAAGGAAGACAGAGTGTCAAGGAGCAGATTGTGGTCAATAGTGTCAAAGGCAGCAGATACTATAGATGAATGAATGAATGAATGATTTATTTACGTAACTAAAGACCATAGGATACATATTAACATAACCTACAAATACACATAAGTACTCACAAAAAACAATCTAAAATAACAATAGTTTAAAACAAAAGACAATACACAATATCTCTTATCTAATTCAAGTTCTACTTAATACAAATTTAAAACAAAGTCCAACAAAATGTGGTTGAACACTACCTAAAACCCCGTAAACCACAATACGATTCGTTGAAAGAAAACTCCTTTTCCCCTTTTCCCTTAAAAATTACAACACAATTTACAAGTGCCATAACATCTCAAACTCAACACAACCTATGTCAACTCACTCCAGTATATCACACTTGTCATCTGCACCTCCTCTTAAGGCTTTTGACCGGATAAACCTGTCCCTTATTACAAAAGCCTGAATCAGGAAATGTGTTACATCTTGTAAGAATTCAGAGGAATTTAAAGCATAATAAAGTAGGTTATGTTCTGTCCTTCCTGGGTATTTTCCCCAAAATTTCGTCAGATACTGAATCCTAATAGTCTCATACATCTTGCATGCAAAAATTATATGCTGAACTGTCTCTACTTCTATATTGTCGAAAGGGCACAATCTGTCCTCATATTTTATTCCCTGTAAACGACCACGCAACACACTGGATGGTAAAGCATTTAGTCGAGCACATAACATTAAATATTTCCCATGTGCAGAGCACTTTGATTTCAAATAACCGGCGAGCTCTCCCGGGTTAGGCAAGTAACTAATATAATCAAATAAATGCTGGGTCTTTCGCATCACAGCGACATCATTCTGTCTTGCCATATCCCTGGCCCTGGTCAGGATTAAATTTCTTAAATACCCTGGGGGTTGCACTCGCAAAAACTCCAGGGAAAACCCCATGGAATTAAAGGTTGTACTTAGCACCATTTCCCAAGGATCCTTGAAATCATCCTCTAAGTAGTAAACCAGTAAGCCCCGCTGCTGTCCATTATGTATCTTGGCCCATAGCTTAAATGCTGCCTCCCATCCCGCCTGATTCCAACTCAATTGTCCCACCTCTAAACGAACTGCTGCTGCTGCTGCTGGAGTGCTAGGGGGGGATCCTCAATAATTTTTGAAAAAAGAAAAACTGGAGAGCTCCCAGATTAGGCCTAACTAATGAGATCCATAGTTCAGTCCCATACAGGAGCTTAGATCTTATTTTACCATTACACACTTGTATTGCAGGCTCTACTGCAGTCCTACCCAAATTATGAAAATACCTTGCTATTAGCTAAATGTCTCTCTTCCATTCTTGTCCTCCTTGATCTCTCTGCTGCCTTCGATACTGTTGACCACTCACTCTTGCTGGATTCCCTTCACTCCCTTGGCTTTTGTGGCTCTGTCCATAACTGGTTCTCCTCCTACCTCTCTGACCGCTCCTTTAATGTGTCTCTCTCCAACTCCACCTCCTCCTCCTTCCCCCTCTCAGTTGGTGTTCCTCAAGGCTCTGTTCTTGGCCCTCTCCTCTTCTCGATCTATACCTCATCCTTAGGCAAACTCATTGCCTCCCATGGCTTCCAATACCACCTCTATGCTGATGACACTCAACTCTATCTCTCTACTCCCTCTCTCTCTCCCTCTGTTCAAGCTCGTCTCATCAACTGTCTCTCTGACATCTCTACCTGGATGTCTCAACGTCAACTCAAACTCAACATGGCTAAAACTGAACTCCTTATCTTCCCCCCTCATCCTTCCTCTCCTTCCTCACTGTCAATAACTATTGATGGAGTCACCATCCTGCCTGTCCCCCAAGCCCGTAGCCTAGGCTTCATCTTTGACTCAGCCCTTTCTTTTAAACCCTACATTGACTCTGTTGCTAAATCCTGTCGCTTCTCCCTCCATAACATTGCTAAGATTCGCCCTTTTCTCTCTGTCTCGTCTGCCAAAACTCTTGTTCATGCTCTGGTCATCTCTCGCCTCAATTACTGTAACCTCCTTCTCACTGGCCTTCCCCGGTCTCACCTTTCTCCCCTCATCTCTGTCCAAAACTCTGCTGCCAGGGTCATCTACCTCGCCAGTCGCTTCGACCATGTGCAGCCCCTCCTCTCTTCGCTTCACTGGCTTCCCCTTCCTGAACGAATCCTGCACAAGCTCCTAGTCTTCACCTATAAAGCTCTTCACAACCTTGCTCCCCCCTACCTCTCTGCACTTATCGCCCTCCATACTCCAGCCCGTGCACTTCGCTCCTCCTCTGTCCCTTCTCTCACCCTTCCACGCCTTCCCTGCTCCCCTAAGCGCCTTCGTCCCTTCTCACTTGCTGCCCCCCATGCCTGGAACTCCCTCCCTGTCCACATCCGCCTTGCCCCCTCCCTTCATACCTTCAAATCTCTCCTTAAAACTCACCTCTTTCGCTCTGCTCTGTCTGACTCTTTATCCTGCTGAGCCACTATTCCTATACCTACGATCGGTTTACCCTTATCCTTGCAACATGGACCTGCCTGCTGTCATTCTCATCGTAACCAAGCCAAGTACGTGCACTTGAGACCTCGCATCTTCATGAATGTTAGACCCCTTGTCTCTCCCTCTGTTCCCCTTCCTAAGTCTCTCCCCCAGCTCCTGTCTCTCAGATTGTAAGCCCTAGGGGCAGGGACCGTGTCTATTTTATTACTTTGTAAAGTGCCAGGTACACTGCTGGCGCTATATAAATGTTTGTTAATAATAATAATAATAATAATAATTAATAAGCCTTATTGTTGGCTTTGAAGTCTCCATGGCCCTTTGTAGATGCATGTTCCATTTACCTGTTGCCTGAAAATGGAGGCCCAAATATTTAAAAAGAAAAACCTGCTGGATAGGATTCCCCCTGATGTCCCAAGCATATATCTTTTTAGAATTAGAGAAGACAACAACTTTAGATTTTCCATAGCTAATCTCCAAATTATTAACCTCACAATAACAGGAAAATTATTTTAATTGCCTCATCAAACCTACCCTGGTCTGGGCGACCACGGCCAGGTCATCCGCAAATAGTAAACAGCCAATTGCTCTTGCTGCCAATTTGGGTGGATGGAACATTGGATTTGCCATCTTGGGGATTAAATCGTTAATAAATAAATTAAACAGAGTGGGGGCCAGGACACACCCCTGCCTGACCCCTCATTTGTCACATGCCCTACTCTAGTATCTACTTTAATTCTAACAGAGGTATTTTGATACAATTTATATATAAGAACCAACAATCTTCAGTCTATTGTAGAGGCTGGAAGCTTGTTCCAAAGCAGCTGTCTATTTACTGAGTCAAAAGCTCCATGCAAGTCAAGGAATGCTACATAAAAACGCTGGTTTCTAGCCCTATATTTCCCAATCAAATGGTAGAGCATTAAACAGTGCTCAACCGTGGAACGATGTTGCTGGAACCCTGCTTGTTCTGGGAAGAGAATTTCATTGTCCTTAATCCACAGGGTGAGTCTTAAGAGAAGAACTTTAGCAATGAGCAGCTTCAAGTTCAACCTCCAAATTTGCTTTGCAGAAATTAATATGCAGAAATTAATATGAATAGGTCAAATTAACTGAATTTGGAATTCACAGTGAATATTAATTTCATTTCTGTTTTCTCTATATATGAACTACTAGAGAGAGAGAGAAAGAAAAAGAATAGTTGGTCCCAAATGTAAGAGATGGAAACAAAGTAATTTAAATAATATCATTTATTGGACCAATTTTGAAAGCATGCAAAGTTTTGGCCCAGGCCATAAAGGGCTGCTCTTTGACATGTAAGAAATTAGAACTACAGACTGAGCAAATGCAGGACATGACAGTGAGTGACTGCTTTCCTATATATTCCTGGCCTACATTTCTTCAGTCTAGTTGTGACTTTTTACATACTTGAGAAAGGGCCCTGTGTGGCCCAAAGGCCTGCATACTCTCACCAACCGTAGCTGTCCCAGTGAAAGATGCCATCTAAACTACTCTGTTTCCATCTTGAACCAGTGTAGTTATTCTTCCTCATCTTGCCTGTGATAAGCACAACTGCTGCCCTTCCACTGTTCTTCATGTCCAATTCAGCTTTTCTTTGTCATTCCCTGCATTTATTTTAAGTCCCTTAGGGCAGGGACGTGTCTCTAAATAGGACTGTGCAGTGCTAGACACATTACTGGCACTATAGAAATAATTAACAATACTCCTCAACACTCCATCTTTGGAGGTCCTGGTGCAATTTATTTCCTTTTTCTGAACTGCATCCAATTCCATATGGGACCACGGGTCATAAAATAATTTTGCAAACAGGTGAAAAGTGGCACTTTTTGCAAACAGGAGTCAGATGGCATTTTTAAAGGTGATGTGTCCATATACGGCCCCCCACTGACCACACATTCAATTTCTTGTGTGAAGGTGGAGTGTGGGGGAGTGTGCTCCTGTGAACCATGCAGCAGCCACGCATGGGTCATGCATGGAGCACAGCTGAAAAATCCAGAGTGCTTTGTGCAGGGCCAGCCAAGTGTGCAGAAGCTGCCTCTGTGGTTGGGGTAGCCATGTTGGGAGTCACCCATGTGAAGCACTTCCCACCAGCATCATGTGTGTGGGCTCCCCATAGCCGTGCCACTCAGCAGCTAAGGACCCGCCTGCCCTGAGTCCTTGTTCATTTAAAAACACCCAGAGATTTACAGTCACATGGAAAGGTGATATTGGAAGAGACACAGGCTTTGTGGCAGCTCCAGTAAGGAAAATGGAACCCCAGGGCAGTCCAAAAGGGCATCCAAAGCCAGAAATGGTTGAGAACCCTTGCTCTAAACCATAAGATGCAACAAAGATAATATATAGCAGAGAAAAAAGGGAGTGCAGATCCACACAATGTAGAAGAATGTCAGAAAACAAACTTCGACTTTAGTTTTCCTTTTCTAGTAATAAAGTTTGTTGTCAGACTTTTGACACAAATAGGAAAGCTGTTTGGAAATTTACTCAGGAATTCCCATATATTCATAAAGTTACACAAGACAACAGTAAATGTAATTTCATATTAAGAACAGTAAGATTTTAAAGTTTCATTGCTGACAGGGAAAAAGTGAAACTCCAGATGTTTTAAAAAAGAACAAATTGCACAATCACCCCCTCAAATTGGTATTGGTGTTTTAAATGTTTTATATTTTTGTTTTAAAATGTAAGCTGCCCCGAGCTACTTTGCATAAAGGGTGGGATATAAAATTGTAAAATAAATAAATAATGTGATAGTCCATGTAAATATCAGTTTAAAGATCTGAAGAAGAGATTCTAGCTCTACCAAAGTCAAACTACCATTGACTTCAGTGGAGGTATGTTTCACTGAAACATGAAAGTTCTATTTAATACAGTTGGTTTTACGAAGTGTCCACTTGCACATAGATTGTGGGTGGGGGAAAAAAACCTTCTCCTTCCCACATGTCTGTTTCTGCTATGCATATGTTAAAAATCTTAACAAATTAAACTAACGGGAAAAGTAAAACAATAAATATCATTTATAGCAAGCGATCTGGTTATTTTGGTGCAGAAGTGCTGTGAGGCTCTGCTATAGTATCCTGTGTGTGGCATAGAGGAAATAAACAGTCAGAGCCCTATAGACGATGGCTATCTCAGACAGCTTGCAGCCTGCCCAGAGGTGTGCACAGCCCCACAATTATAGTCTATTCCAGGAGTTACCAGATCAAGTCACTTTTATTCAGTATTCTCACTCTCTTATTATTTCTCCTCTTTTATTTCTATTTAGCCAGGTGGGCCTTCCCTGCCCAGGTATCTCCCTAGGGGGTTCTAACCCTGTCCTCTTATTTTCTGTTTGTTTTGTCTTTCTGCGTCATTTGCCAAGTCCCTAACGAGTCTTAACTCGTATCTTTTATCCCAGCAGGCCTCCCCTACCTGGGTTATACTTTGTGGCTATGCCTGGCGGGCCTTCCCTACCCAGGAACATAGACTGGCAGGCTTCCCCTGCTCAGACTTGGGTTGGGGAATCTAAACTCCCCTTCCCTCTGGCTTCCACATTCCCTTTACAGCCCGCCTCTGTCACCAAAGTTTACCTCTGATTTTATTCTTGCCTGCGGGCCTCCCCAGACCAGGAAAAATCTGCCAGGCCTCCCCTGCACAGACTGCTAGCGGGCTCTAGCTGTGGACTTTACCCATCTTTACCCACATGTGCATAGCTTTCCTATTGCAATATACATTCATATATATTATTTTTCATGTCCTTGATCCTGGACCAGCTCCATTGCCTACACCCTGCCCAGATTGGTCACCCTAGGTGGCTGGCTCTACCACCTCAGCCTATTTATATAATCGACTGCAGAAGTGGGGTACCAGTGCTCCAAGCCACCCTACCCTGAAGCCCTAGTAACTAGCCTGGCGGGCTTCCTGTGCCAAGACACAAAGAGTCTTAGTAATAATTATTAATAATCTTCATGTTTAGATAGCACCCCCTTGCCATGGCACACAGAGTGCTTCACATATAAGAAATGGATACAACTTTTAATCCTCACAACAACCCTGTGAGATAGGTTAGGCTGAGAGAATATTGTGACTGACCCAAGGTCACCCAGTGAATTTCTGGCTAAGGTGAGACTTGAATCAGGATCCCCGCTCTGCTGATCCAAGTACTGCACACTTAGCCATTACACCACACTGGTTCTCAATTACTTTTTACTCTGTGCTCTCCTTTCTCTTCTAGGGCTTTCTTTCTCATAGGTAGGGTGACCATACCTCCCCTTTAAAAGAGGATGCTAATGAAAAACACATGTTACATGGCTGCATTAGTTTCACTGCAGCTCTGAACCATGTGTTTTTCATAAGTGTCATCTTTTAAAGGGGAGATATGGCTGCCTTACTCATAGGGAACTTCAACTCTGCATGTTCCCTTATATTTTTAGGCAACTCCAGCCCCCAGTACTCCCCTATTTCTTTCTGGGGTGAGCGTCTCTCTCATTCTAGCTACCTCCCGTTTGGAGGATCTCCTTTTCTTGCCTAAGGTGCTGTAGCTCCTCTCTTAATTCTCTATATTCTTCAACCATCTCCTCTATATCAACAAGTGTAATTCTGGTCTGCACACTCTGATCTCTCTTAGACCCCAGCCTGGCTCTATTGCCTGCACCCTGCCCGTGTCTTTCTTCCCCTTTCTTCTGGGTTTCTCTCTCTTTCTGAAATGGTCTGCTAGGGTACTCTCTCTGCATGTGTCCAATCTGCAATATGTTCACAGACCCAACATTTTCTCCCACTTCTATTCACCTTCTAGGAGTCCTTGCTTTAGGGCAGTCCCTCCTTACATGCCCTTCCTTGTTAGACTCCCAGAATCTTTTTATTTTTGGGCCTCCACCTGTTGCTAGACTATTCTCAGCTGGGTTTCTTTTTGTTTGTCCAGGACTGTTTTGTAATCCTTCTTGAGAACCTGCCCCCTGTACCAACCCTGTTCCCTCATAGGTGATATACACAAAACCCTTTTTACAATTTTGACCCCAGAATCCATAACAACCCCCTCTCTGGGTTCCCAGAGTTCATGTCTCTTTTTGTTTTAAGGTTGGGTACCACCTCCATAAGCGGCCCCACTGTTCATGTTCATAACCAGTCCTTGGAGTGCTATGCATGTAGGCGCCCCTGTACACACGCCCCTGGGCTCTCCCCCCCCCCCACCCTCAGCTGCTTGCTGGGTGGACTAGGAGGGAGGGGAGTCTGGGAAGAGAGTTTACTTCCCACGATCTACTCCCAGTGATCAGCTGTTAGGCAGGGGAAGGAGCACAGACTCAGTCCATGGACCCCACCTGAGGCAGGACTGCACTGCCCCACCACATGAGTTTTTACAAGGTTTTTATAAGAATGCGTTGTGAAACAGCCAGCTGCTTGCCCTACTGGGGGTGGGGGCAATAGCTGGTGGGCCCTGTGCACTAGGGATGGGCGAACAGATCATTATTTGGGTTCAGCCATTCGGTTCGGTCTGGTTCGGTTCGGCCGTTCGGTTCGGCTGTTTGGTCCGGTCACCACATTTAGGTTCGGCCGTTTGGTTCGGTCATGTTTGGTTCAGTTCGGGCATTCGGAAAAAGACTCTCGGTGCAAGAAATGATGGCTGCAGACCCATGACGGTGGGTCCTGGGGCTAGAGTGGCAGCTTCTAGATACATATTGGCCACAGCCCTCCCTGCCTGTAACTTGGCCCCAGAACCCTGACGGTGGGTCCTTGGCTGGAGTGGCTGTTTCTTGATGTGGTGGAATGACACGCCTCTGTGCGAGGAATGATGGCCCCAGACCCATGACAGTGGATCCTGGGGCTAGAGTGGTAGCTTCTAGATACATATTAGCCACAGCCCTCCCTGCCAGTAACGTAGGCCCTGGAACCCTGATGGTGGGCCCTGGGGCTGGAGTGGCTGTTTCTTTTTTTATATCTATCTATCTATCTATCTATCTATCTATCTATCTATCTATCTATCTATCTATCTATCTATCTATCTATCTATCTCTACACTAAATCTAACTGCTATTAACTATTCTAAAACCTATTGAACTAAATGGAATAGCCTAATAATTAACCAATCGCAGACTGCGAAGCCTGTGGTCTGAGGTGAAAAGGGATGGTGATTGGGCAGGCTGGCTGCTACTCCAAGCCTGTCCACCCCTGGTGCCTGGAAGTCTGCTCCTCAGCTGACTCCCCCTCCCTGTCACATTTTGCCTTCCAGTGACATGTTTTTGCCACCCGACTCACCCAAACGTGATCCGAACTGACCGAACTGTTCAGTCATGTTGATGTTCGGTTCGTCCAGTTCATGTTCGGATTCGGGTTCGGGTTCAGTCGTCTGAACAGGCTGAGTTTGGTCGGAACTCCGAACTTCTGAACCGTGTTCACTCATCCCTACTGTGCACATGAGTTCCCCTCCAGGGAGGGTAAGGCTACCTAAGGCATAGTAGCTTCCCCACTCTGTGTTGTGTGGTTGCACCCAATGTCTCAACACATTGTTCTGAGAAACGTATCCTTTACTTTTTCATTAGTAGTTCTTTGTTATCTTTGATAGTTGAAAACTGAAACGTAGTCAGCAATATGGTTTATGACATTGGAGCTGTTCTTATAGATAGACTTCCAGCACTATCAAATTAGTCTTTGAGGGCAAATGTTGCTATGTTTTACTACTTTTAAAAGAAGTGAGTTTATAAAAAAGCCAAATCTTCCTCATTACATTTGATTAGAGTTTCATATTATGTAATCATAGTGCAAATGTCTACGCTCCTGTGTTAGGTCTCTGTAATAAATCCTGTGATACACTCAACACCATACAGTTTATGGTTCTAAGGGCAACCTCCACATATTGGGTACTAAATTACTTTTACTTTTCAACACAAAGTCCAGAATTTCTTGCAAACTCAATACATCTTGGTAGTAATTTAAATACAATAAAACAGTATGCCTTGTTTGGCATTTGTAGAGGTCACTGTACTTCCTGTATTAAATTGTATTCAGAGGAAAACAAATGAGAACCAGCAATATTTGAGAGCTGATTTTATGAAATATTGTGTTTTCCTCTTTAGAGGAAATAATAAAACATTAGGTTTATAACAATGATATTGAGTTCTGGGTATATCTTGGGGGGGAAACAGTGTATAAAAATTCAGTGATATAGCTAGTCATATATTGGAGACAACATTGTATAATGGTAGAAGAAAGAGAGAGTAAATCTGTTTGAGTAGAAATCTTATCCCCATTCCCTCTCTCCCCCCATACCAACTCTATAAATATAAATCTATAAAATAAATAAAATAAAATAAATAAATAAATAAACTCCCATTCTCCTGTTCCCTCTGGAACAGTCGCTCCTCCACTGATAAAGCTCCCAATATTCAATATCTTTTCTTCTCTCGCTCCCTTCACCTTCTTGCCCTTAGTGAAACCTGGATCTCCCCCACTGACTCTGTCACCCCTACCACCCTCTCCTACGGAGGTCTCTCCTTCTCCCACCAGCCCAGGGCCAAAGGCTGGGGTGGTGGCGTAGGTCTCCTTCTTGCTTCTTCCTGACAGCTTCAACCCCTCCCCTGTCCCCCTCTCTCTCGTTCCCCTCCTTTGAGGCTCACTCCGTCTGTCTCTACTCCCCTCTCCACCTCCATGTTGTGGTTATCTACCGCCCTCCCGGCTCCCTCTCCTCCTTTCTCTCCAAGTTCGAGTCCTGGCTTGCCCTATTCCTCTCTGATGACATCCCCACACTCATCCTTGGTGACTAATATTCATGTTGATGCACCCTCTCAGCCTTGCATCGCCCGCTTCCTCTCCTTAACGTCCTCCTTCAATCTCCACCTTTGGACTAGCTCCCCCATGCATGCTGATGGTCACTCTCTTGATCTCATGTTCTCTAGGAGCTGCTCTGTCTACAATCTCTCTTTCGAGCCCCTTCCCATATCTGACCATTTCCTTGCCTCCTTCAACCTCTCCCACTGCTCCCCCTCCTCGTCCCCTTCCCCCTTGTCCCTTCCACAATCTGCAGTCCATTGTGCCCCAGGACTTTGCCTCCTCCCTCTCCCCTCTTCTCCCCTCAGTCCTCTCCTCCTCCTCCTCCTCCCCCCCAATTCTGCCATCTCCACCTTCAACTCCTCTCTCGCCTCCGCCCCCTTGCCTCCCTCTCCTCCCACCTGGCTCGCTCCTGTAACCCTTGCCCTTGGCTCACCCCCACCATTCACCATCTCTGTTCCTGTACCTGGGCTGCTGAATGCCTCTGGTGCAAATCCCACTACCACGCTGACTTCCTCCACTTCAAATTCAGCCTCTCGTTGCTCAACTGTGCTATCTCCCTCACTAGACAGCAATACTATGCCTCACACATTGAGTCCTGCTCCTGGGACCCTTGCTGCCTCTTTTCCACCTTTGACTCCCTTCTCAAACCCCCCTGTCCTCCTCCTCCCTCTTCTCTCTATGCTCAGGATCTTGCTCTCTTTTTCACCTCTAAAATTAACAAGATCCGCCTGGATATCGCTTCCAAGTCACTCCCCCGCCTCCATCCTCCCACCACCTCTCTCTTGTCCTCCTTCCCTCCCACCTCCCCTGAGGAAATCTCCTCCCTGCTCTCCTTCTCCAACCCCTCCACTTGCTCCCTGGACCCCATTCCTTCCCGCCTCCTGACTTCCATTGCTTCCACCATTGCACCTCCCCTCTGCCTTTAAACATGCCACTGTCTCCCCCATCCTCAAAAAGTCCACTTTGGATCCCTCTGAACCCTCTAATTACCATCCTGTCTTGCTCTTCCCTTTTGCTTCCAAGCTTCTTGAACACGTTGTCTACTCCCGATGCCTCGACCTCCTCTCCATCAACTCCTCCCTTGACCCCCTCCAATCTGACTTCCGCCCTCTTCACTCCACTGAAACCGCTCTTGCTAAGATCACCAATGATCTTATTGTGGCTAAATCCAACTGCCATTACTCTATTCTTGTCCTCCTTGATCTCTCTGCTGCCTTCAACACTGTTGACCACTAGCTCCTGCTTGAATCACTTCACTCCCTTGAATTCCGGAACTCTATCCTCAACTGGTTCTCCTCCTACTTTTCTGACTGCTCCTTCAATGTATCTCTTCCTAACTCCTCCCCCTCCTCCTCCCCCCTGCCCCTCTCGGTCGGGGTTCCTCAAGGCTCTGTCCTTGGCTGTCTCCTCTTCTTTATCTACACTCATTCTCTAGGCAAACTCATTGCCTCCCACAGTTTCCAATAGCACCTACACGCTGATGACACTCAACTCTATCTCTCAACTCCTTCCCTCTCCCCCTCTGTTCAAGCTCGTCTCACCAACTGCCTCTCTGATATCTCCGCCTGGATGTCTCAACGCCAACTCAAACTGATCATGGCGAAAACTGAACTCCTTATCTTCCCTCCCAATCCTTCCTCTCCCTCTTCCCTGTCAATTGCCATTGATGGGGTCTCCATCCTCCCTGTCCCCGAAGCCTTAGCTTGGGCTTCATCTTCAACTCGCACCTTACCTTCAAACCCTACATTGACTCCGTGGCAAAATCCTGCCACTTTTCCCTCCACAACATTGCTAAGATCCGCCCTTTTCTGTCTGTCTCCTCTGCCAAAACTCTCATCCATGCCCTAGACATCTCTCGCTGGCCTTCCCCGCTCTCACCTTTCTTCCCTCATCTCTGTTCAAAACTCTGCTGCAGGATGATTCACCAAGCCCATCGCTTTGACCATGTGTAGACGCTGCTCTCCTCTCTCCACTAGCTCCCCCTTCCTGAGTGTATTCTGCACAAGCTCCTCGTCTTCACCTACAAAGCCCTTCACAACCTTGCTCCTTCTTCCCCCTACCTCTCTGCCCTGATCTCCCTCCAAACCCCTGTTTGAGCACTCTGTTCCTCTTCCATCCCCTCCCTCACCCTCCCATGCCTACCCTGCTCCCCCAACCACCTTTGTCCCTTCTCCCTAGCTACCCCGTATGCCTGGAATTCCCTCCCTGCCCACATCCACCTTGCCCCCTCCCTTCGTACCTTCGAGTCCCTCCTCAAAACCCACCTCTTCTGCTCTGCCCTTCCTAACTCCTGCTAATCATCCCCACCCAGGCTTATCCCCCACCTGTTATATGCAAACTCCCAATGTACTGTAACAAAGCCAAGAGAGTGTACCTGAGTTCTCGCAGCCTCATAAATGCTGCATCCCTTGTCTCTCCCTCTGTTCCCCCTTCCCTGTCTCCCCTCCCCCTGTCTTCTTTAGATTGTAAGCTCTCGGGCAGGGAACGTGTCTATCTTGTTCTCTGTAAAGCACCAGGTACATCGCTGGTGCTATATAAATGCTAATAATAATAATAATAATTAATAAATTAATATTAACTTTTCTGAATTTAAGAGTCAGAATTAACCATTATTATAATAAACAAACTCAAGGGAAAATAATTGTAAGGGAGAGAAAAAAATCTCTTTGTTGAGATACAACCTATATTTTTTGATCCCAGTCCCCTGACATTATTTTCACAGTTTATCTATAAACCATGTAAAATACGTAATCAGTCTTTAGGTTCAAGTAAAATACCAGTTTCTGTCAATTGCATTAACCATTGGCAATGTATGATATGTCATTATATACCATCACATTGCTCTTAAGTAGACTGAATTTGCAGTGAAGCCTATCAAACCATTGACTGACCTTGCATGATACACGAATCATGTGCATGATACATGAAAGTTCCTCTGTTGTTCTTAAAGTGCACATTTGCATAATTTCATATTATTCACCGAGAGCCGCATCAGCTTAGTCGGAGTGAAATATCCTTCTTCGCTTCTTCCAGCTGAAGTATTTCATGGGTATCAGAAATAATGGTGATAGTCATCACTTTCTTTCCTATGGATCATCTTAGATAAAAACATTAATTACATTTTAGGTTTGTAAAGATGATGTTACATTAAAGTTTTAGGTGATTATCATAGAATGTGCACATAAAAGGTACAGTGATACAGCAAGAAATTGGCCTATTGACTGGTAAATGCTCTAACTTCTGTTTTAATTTTTTTTCTTTTCTGGAAGGTCTGCAAAAAAGGAAAAAGAATGTATATAAGAACTTTGAAAGCATGCATTAATTTGCATCCATGGTATTGAAACAAGAAGAGAATAAAGTACTAATAATGTACACTGATTGGTTTTAGGGCTTAAAGTAGCAAATGACCCAGATTCTGTGCAGTGCTCAAGGAGTAAAAATCATAATTCAGGAGAATGATATAAATACAGCCTTTGTTACCTTGTAATCACTCTGGTCTCTCATGGACTGTCCAAGTTGAGCCCTATTTCAAACAGGACTAGCTGCCACTGGGGCAAGTGCTATTTTCTCTAGTCACACTAAGGCCTTGTACTGGTATAGCTTTCCCAGTGGCTACCTGCTAATGGTAGTAATCTGAAAAAAAATCCCAGTGTATACAAAGTCTTGACTTATTATTTTGGTAGTCCCTGGTGCCTTGTGCAAGGGACTGTACAAGCATATAACAAGAAGATGGTCCCTATCGGACGTGCTGGAATGAGAAGAGTAATTCATAGTGGCCAAAGCTTTGACAGTTAAAATATTGTGGTGGTTATTTGGAAGTGTCATGTAGATGAAATAATTTTTTTTTAAAAATGTAAAGGATATGTGTATTACTGGCAATATGCCAAAAGTGACAGCTATTACTGACTTTTTCAATATTTTAAATATATATATTGTAGAATGGGAACAAATATCTATAGAACACACCAAATTGGTCTATTCAAATCTGTTTTAACAAAACAAATACAAGGAGGTATTTGCTTCCAGCTTAGGCTGCAGTTTTGAAACATTTTGTTTTGGTATTTTGGATACTTTGATGTCCTGGCATTCGGTACTTTGTTCATTTTGGCAGTACTGTTTGGTGATGATTTTTATTCTGACTGTGAACGGAAATGAGATTGCTTCATTTTCCTTTCACATAAAAACCCTGTAAACCACCAAATGGCACCAGCAAAGTGAACAAAGTACTGCATACTGAAATTCCAAAGTAACCAGAATTCCAAAGTAAAGACAACAAAAACACACATGCCCATTTTGCAACAGTAACAAAGACAAATTTGGGTATTAATTTGTGGGAATGACTATGCAAATTATCTTTGTGATTCTGAAATGTCCAATTCATTTCAGCCCAAATGTGACTGCATGTGAAGTCCCTGGGAGCCACATCACAGCTGCACTTGAGAATCACTAAGAAGTGTACAGATGAGAGGAAGCAAGGAGCACAAGGTAGTAATGAAAAAATAATAATCAGCATGTTAAGTAGTGGTGACAATATACCAACTACTTAATTGCTGCTGAGTTTTTAGTGACCTTTAGCCTGTAGTGGAGACACGTCAAGATGTGCCAGCAAAGACTGTATCCATCAATAGCCATCTCTCTTGGGAAGGCTGAAAGACCCCAGTTCACCGCAGGTCAGATAAGTCTGGAGAAAAACTTGTAGGTAAGACCCAGTTGGAAAAAGGAAAGTAGCACATATGAGAGATGCTTGTCAAATGGCTCAAAATGCTATTGGCGACCTTCGGATATCATGGAAATAGACACAGTATGAACTAAATAGAATGGAAGAGCATAAAAAGCAACATTTACCTCCACAGCTGCTTCCAGTGATTCCTAGATAAAGGAGAGTTTAGCCTACTCAAAGACTATTGTCTCTTTTTCTTTCTTTAATCAAGAATCATTCCACCCACGTCAGCCTAAGTAGAATTTAATTCAAGCTAATTGCTTTTGTGTTAAAATATGTCTGTCTCTAATGTTTTGAGAGGCTCCTTCCCTGCTGTTTCTGAAGAAGACACGTTCTGCAGTGATTGCAAAGAGTATTTAAAATATAAATTCTCACTGTTGTCCCTTTGCCCTCTGCTGCTGAGAAGCAAAATCCTACAAGATGATCACATTGATTTTTTTGAAAAATAAAAAAGTGAACTCTGACCCTTCCTGTCCCAATGGCACAACCTTGTCATGATCCTCATTTTTACCAATTTAGAAAAATATTTCAAATAAAAAAAATCCAGAATGTTCAAGGCTTGATGGATCAGTGGGAAAAGAAAGTGGAACAGGTCTATATTCTTATATTTTTTAGTGAACTGAATAATAAGTTCTAATGCATGAACGGTCAGGCTCCACAATACCCCTCCCACACTGTACAAATAAAGAGATAAAGGACATTTCACCTGGTGGTGGTTTTCAGAGATGAAATTTCAACAATGGGTTAGCCAGAATGTAAATAAGTACTGATGAAGACTCTACAAAGCACTACAAATCAGATTTTTAGAAATGATTAGTGATTATGAGACATAATCTTTAGTGCCCAAGATGAGTGCCATATGCTTTGGGTAAATCCATCCAGGAATTGGACCCTTTGAGTGTGTCCCTGTAGATCTGAACCCATGAGAATGACATACTTCTGACCAGAGACCCATGTTCACTACATTTTCCTCATTGTCAGTCAACAATGGGAAAAACACAGTGAACATGGGTCCCTGCTTTTGACAGCTGGGAATATTGGAACTCAGTTCCAATTCAGTTCAGGCTGATTATAAAGCCTGAACCTGGGATTCAGGGTGGAGCAGTGGCGGCTCCAGCCCCAGGATGCAAGGGGCACTGCCCCTACTGGCCTCCGCACCCCCATTATTAATTTTTTTACCTTTATTCCTGGGTTCCGGGCTGGCAGCACTGTGGTGGAAGGAGTTCAGAGCCCCGACACGCCTGTATCAAGCCGCTCCGACGCTCTGAACTTCCAGATTGATGATTGCACATGCACGAGCATGTTGATTTGCTCTGCGTATGTGCAATCATTGCTATCGGGCCAGGAGGAGGTGGAGGTTGCATGAGGCGGGGCCACGGGGGAGGAGGGAAGAGCAACTTCTTGGCAAAGAGAGCCTAGGAGACTGTCACGGAGCCCTGTAAGGGACAAAAATTTAAAGAATGCATGTTGGGCGGCTAGGGAATGCCATCCCAGTGCATGTTCACAGAATCAGCAGTGCATTTCCAGGATTGCCTGGGGGCACTGTTTCATTGAAGTGTACAGGGAGGAAACCGGCAGCGCACAGTAATGTATGTGGGCTATAGCCCTTAACACCCTGGAGTGGGGGAGCAATACATAGAGGATGTGTGTGTGTGTGTGTGTGTGTGTGTGTGTGTGTGTGTGTGAGACTGACGTGTGTGTCTGCTCTATTGCTATTGGCTGGTGGAACAGTAAGGGGGAGGGAGGCGTGTGGAGAGTACTTAGTGACTGTTAACTTTTAAAGTGTCTCTGAGCCCGGGCTTTTTGGTGTGTGAGGGTGGGGGCTGCCTGCGCACAGACCAGAGCCAGCATGGTGATTCCACCCCAGGTGCCATTTTATCTCTCTTTCTGACTGACTCTGACTCAGTTGGTTTTTGAGAGAGAGTGAGTTTGCAGTTGGCCATCCGACTGAATCTTTTTCAATCCAGGATCAATTCACTGTTAGATTAGATTTATTTAGATAGTATTTTATTATTTAATAATAATCGTCTCAAGGAAACAAGTTAGGTAGTATAGTGTGCCTGCCAAGTGGGTCCATCATTCATCATTCAAGCCCAGCATCTTGTCCTCCAGTGGGGAGAAGATGCTGCAGAGCTCAGCCTGCCTGACTCCTGCTGGTGGTGAGTACGTTGGGGACCCGGCTGGGGCTTCGCCTTTGCTTTTGGGGGGAGACCCGGGGTGGGACTTGTCTTGGGAGGAGGGAAATGTTATAATAGTGATTATTATGGGATGCTATAATATCACATATAGTAATTACATACAGATTGGTTCTGCCATTATAGAATATAATTTTTGTATTTTTAGGATATTTTTAATTAATTTTTAAATTGTGAGTTAGTATGTTTTAATTATGAATTGTAATTGTTGATGGTGTGTAAGCTGCCCTGATCTGCTCTCTGAGCAGGAGGTAACTGGATAAAATTGCAATCAATAAATATGATTGTGCTGCCAGCTGCCTTGGGGGGTGGGGGGTGTTTCAGGGGTTGAACTGGGAGATATGGGGGTTGGGGGAGAGGCGGGGACGTGGGGAGTCTGGCTGGGCAAGGGGGCTGGGGGTGGACTGGAGGGGTCTGGTTTCCTTGCAATGGAGCTCTGAAAGGGGCCAAACTTTTAAAAACAGGCCTGCTGTGTGCTTGGACAGGCATTTGGTGGTGTAGCTACTAGGAATGCTGGCCTGGAGGGGTCTGGTTTCCTTGCAATGGAGCTCTGAAAGGGGCCAAACTTTTAAAAACAGGCCTGCTGTGTGCTTGGACAGGCATTTGGTGGTGTAGATACTAGGAATGCTGGCCTGGAGGGGTCTGGTTTCCTTGTAATGGAGCCCTGAAAGGGGACAAACCTTTAAAAATGGGCCTGCTGTGTGCTTGGACAGGCATTTGGTTGTGTAGCTACTAGGAATGCTGGTCTGGAGGGGCCTGGTTTAGTACTGTAATACCTGCAATTCTGTACCATTTCTCTGCTGGGTTATGCCCTGGCTCCACCTACCATTGTCCTGGCTCTGCCCCTAAGCTAGGCTCCACCCCTATGCCTGCAGGCCCAACGGTGGCTTTGCCACTGGTGGCAGGGTTAACCCACCCACTGCCCCTCCAGCCTCCAAACCCACCAGCCACCCCTGGGATGGAGGGGGCTAGACTTTGGCAGAAGAGGTAGCTTGGGAGAGACAAGCTCTTTCCTGATGTGGTGAAACATAAAAGGGCAAGAAAACCTGTTGTTTGAGGGAGAGAGATACTGTAGTTTTTGATTTTGTTGTAGGCATCAGAAGTCAAGTAGTTACCATGGAAAATAAACCAACCCCAGAAAAGGGAGAATTTAAGTTAAACTGCTAGTGGATCCAGTGGAGAGTTGGGGCACAGGGTTGGTTGAGGAAGGATTTCATCTGCCATCATACACATTCTGAAAATTTGGCCACTTTTAGATATATCAGGTGAATGGTTGTGGCTATAAAGTGAGTTGTGCTGTGGTTTTAGGATTCTTGCTTCATGGTTTTAAGTTCTAACTTCTCCATAAACCACACAAGAGGTATTTTGTGTGGAATAAGACAAGAGGAACGTCTCCTTAGCTCCTACTCCCTCAGTTTTCTCTGCCAAACTGAGCCTCAGCCCAGTTTTACTGTCTCTCTGGGATGGCCCAGCCATGCCCTTACTCAGCTGATTTGACTTGATTTCTGTCCACAGCTGCTGGAAGCACCTGCAGCTCTGCTAGTCCAGTTGCCCTGCTGGTGTTAGCTGTCTCCTTAAAGGGCCAGTGGCCAGCAGAAACTATGCCCTGCTGCACCCATGTTACACTTGTGTCTGTGATTTTTCTTACCGAAATGCAGAACTTTACATTTATCGTAGGGTAATTTTAGATGTGATGGGCCATTTGGCCCACCATGCTGAATCCTCTCACTCAGATCCTGGTCCATGATGAAGCTGGCCATCCTTTAGACGTGCCAGCTCCATCACGCTTGGGAATCTTGGCAGGGGTGGGGCTGCATGGCGCGATGTGTAGCTGCACAGCCCCACCCCCCATGCTCCCTCAGCTGTCTGCCCTTGGGGAGATGGGCGGGCACAGCGGCCAATATGGCTGCTGCACCCGATCCCATACCGTGGTCCGGGCCATGATCTGAGATGGGCCAAGGTAACAGATGTTACTTTTGACCCACCCTGGATTGTGGCCAATCTAACCATGGTTCTGGACCTCGGGCTGCCGGAGGTCCAGAACTGTGGTCAGATTTTAACCCCACCAGGTATTCACCATGGTGAACATCTGGGGAGGATCATTCAGACGTTACTGCAATTGCAGTCACCACAGGGAATCCACTGGGATTCACTGTGGTTGACTGTGATCTTGTAATGTCTGAAATTACCTGTAGTTGAATTTTTCTAATTTCAGCCCAGATTTCCAACCTATCAACATTTTTCTAATTTGATTTTTCATGTGTGCTGCAGTGAAATTTAACCTACAAATTAGTTTGGGTTTTAATTTTTGAGTTACAATTGCAATGTCAATTGGTCTACAGCAACAATTTTGATATGGTTTTGACACCACAGTTCAGTAGATTACGCTAATGGAATCAGATGTTGTAGGGGATTGTGGAGTGGTAGACTGAAATGAGTACCCCAAAAAAGGTGAATGCCTGGTGAAATTATGCTACCTGAGTCAATTCAGTAACACTGGATACTAATCTGTACACAATGGGTATTTTCAGACGTTACAAGATCATGCTCAACCACAGTCAATTCCCTGTGGTGGGGAATGCCCTTGTAACATCTGTTGGGGAACTGGAAGTTCCCCACCAGATGTTACCCACGCTCAATCCCCTCCAGGAATCGCATTCACCACGTGATCGGCTGAACCCGCGGGGCCAGCGCCGGTCCCGTGGTGAATGAGATTCCCGGCAGGGATGAAGGGGCCCGTCATGTATGGACGGCGATCACGGCCCGGAATCCCCGCCGGGATTCCGGGCCGTGGTCATTTCAGGCGGGCGCTGCGGCCACATTGGCCGTGGTGCCCACCCGTCTCCCCAGAGGGCGGGCAGTGGGAGAGCGTGGGGGGGCGGGGGTGTGCAGCTGCACATTGCACCGCACGGCCATGCCCCCTCCCCGATTCCCCGCCGGGATCCCCCGGCACGTCTGTTGGCCGTGCCAGAGTGATCCCGGAGGGGAATCCAAGGGTTGTTTCCGTGATGGGGTGAATGCCGCCCCATCACATCTGAAAATACCCAATTAGTTCCTGACAGGTTGCCTGATTCACCAAAATACCATTTCTAGTACCAAATTTACCATTTTCTGTTGCGAACTTTCCATTTCCACCAAGTACCGAGATAGAAAAATGGTCGGAAACATTCATAAACACATGAAAAAAAGTGAAATGGTAAATCAAAACGGGTCAGTAAAATTGAAAATTGATTGGTAAAACAGAAAATTGGCAACCTGGGAATGTTAACACCTTGTATTTTGGGTAATTGGGTGCCTGACCAATAATTGGGTACTGAATGGACAGATTTTGGGGCATTATCTGTGGGTAGAAAATTAATTATTCATTTCAGCTGCATGGAGTTAGGCTGAAGCTGGTGTTCTTGGCCTGGTATGAAGACCCTTGTCTGCAGACATTTGATCACACAATTATTTATTTATTTATTACATTTTTGCTGCACCCTTCTCCAAAGACTCAGGTTGACTCACATCATCAAAAATATAAAATACATTAAAATCCTTTAAAACCCCAGCATCATCCCAGCCACCCCCCACCCTTTATCCTCACCTACCACCCACCAATCCTCCTCCCAAACTCTCTCTACCCAGTCCCACCCAATCCTAGTCCTGCCTGCCAAACACCTGGTCAAACAAAAAGGTCTTACATCTCCTCTGGAAGATGTACAGGCTCGGCTTAGGCAGACCTTCAAGGGGAGGGAGCTCCATAACTGTGGGGCAGCAAATGAGAATGCCTCCTTGTGTGCCCTCGTAACAGCTTCATGGGCAGTTGGCACTTGCAAGAGGGCACCCTCGGCCGACCTCAGAGGCTGCACCGGGACATAGGGGAAGAGGCGGTCTTTAGGCTCGCTATCTCTGGAACCTAGATTTCCTACATGTTCTGAACTTTGCAGGCTGCAGTAGGCCATCTATATTGGTGCCATAGTGCCATTGATACCATAGTGAGCTGACCTGTATGCATTCGTTAGACTACAAAAGTGGATGATAACCAAATAACCTAACCGCTCTGTGCTCTAGAAAATTGCAGATCTGCCCTTGGGAACAGCGGTCTTGTTAAAAGAATTTTCACCCACAGCTGCCACCTTCCCACATTTTTACAGGGGCTGCAGAATTGATCCAGTGTGGATTAAATGCTCTATGCTGCCTTCTTGGACCAGGATGACAATGAGGTAGGGGGGAAACTCAACTTGAACTTTAATAAGAATATAGTATTCTGGAAGTGTATCCAATCCCATTTCATAATTTAAAATATAGGGTTGAAATGAGAAGCAAATTTGCTTCTCACGAGAAATATCAGGATTTTGAGAACTGGTATAGCGTTCTTGGTGGTTCCTCAATCCTGGTACAAAAATCTTAATATTTCTTGTTGAATTGATTGGGGGAAGCAGCCTTTGCAACTTACAAGCACCAGCTGGGAGCGGTGGGGAGCCCAGGCTCAGCTGAGCAGCTCTCCCAGTTGGGGCTTGTCACTTTCAAAGGCCGTCTGGGAGCTCCCCCGCCCCCTGAGCACCTATCATCTGAGAGGTAGTGTGTGGGGAAAGTGTCTTTTGCAATTGACAAGCACTGGATGGGAGCCCTAGGGAGCCTGGGCATCCCAGAACTCCCAGCTAGCGCTTGTTAGTTTCAAAGTTCTGAAGGGAGCACTCCCCCCCCCATCAGATAATGGGCTGCGTTGCAGGAGGGGCGGGGTAGAAATGTATAAAATAAAAAAAATAAAAAAAAATAATAGATGCTGTGGCAGGGAAGCAGCCTTTGAAAGTGAAAAGTCTCTTTCGGGAGTGCTATTAAACCAGGCTTCACAGCGCTCCTGGCTAGTGCTTGTCAATTGCAAAGGACAGCCCAGTGCACTTCCCTCCCCCCACTGCTCATCAGCTGTGGCGGCATGGGGACAATCAGCCTTTCAAAGAAGTGCTGGCCAGTAGCACTTGGGAGGGCTCCCCAGCACTCCCAGCTTGTACTTTTCAGTGTCAAAGCCTGATGGCTAGTTCATTGTTTCTCACTGAGAATTACAGTGAGACACTGTCAGTTCTCAGTTCATCCTCACTCCTGGGATGAAATCAAGAACTGGCGTTCAATCAGGAATATCCTGGACTGGACTTCTCCTGTCTCCTTCATGTTAGGGAGATCTTCAGTGATATTTATGTAAATCTAGGCAAACTCGATAGTTTCTGTAACTTTTCCTCTGGGCAGTAGAGTAAGAAAGACCTTGATGATTTCATTTGCACTTTTGTAAATCTAGAGTATCTCCACTGACGTGAATGCATTTACATAGCTATAGCTATGATTGGAGTGTAGCTCACAGGTGACTTGCTAAGTATTGCTATATGTAATTATCATCAAAGCGGGGTTCCCTCTTTTATCATCGAGACTTTGATTAGAACCTGCCATACTTGTATAGACTATGAGGTATAAAGATATTCTGCGTAGCAGGTTTTCTTTGCTGGATATGATCCTAATGAGTATAAGGAGTCCATAGAATTGAAGGCGCTTATTCAACAGAATTCAAATGTCTGCCAAACAGTTCATGGTGTTTCTATAGAAAAAGAACTGTAAAATCTGTAATTACAGTAATCATCTCCTGAGTTTATCCTAGAATCTCTACACAAAGAAAACTTGACCATGATTATTGGAAGAATAAATGTTATTAGAGTCATTTACCATTTCCAGTTACTGGATTACATTTTATTTTTCTTAAATCCAAGCTCTCTCTGTACATAATTAACAAAATTGACATCTTTATCCATCAATTAAATAAAATACATTGTAGCGTAAATATTAAAATTGAATGAATCCATTAATTTGAAGAACAGGAAATACCTTAGTACCACCTAAGAAAGGAGGCTTATTAAGATAAAGCTTTTTGATGACATTAACACTAAAATGGCTTTTGCAAAGAAGACTCTGTGAACAAATTCATGGAATGCTGCCAATTTTACTTTAAAAAACCTAGCTAATTCTGGGTTTGTAAGATATCCCTAATTTTTCTAAATTGCATCTAGTCAGTGTTGACATTAAAGAGGCATCATTAGATTTAAAAAAAAAATCATATGTATAAAATATATATTCTAGGATCAAAAAACATTTGGTTTAAGAGAAGAGTTAAGGCTCTTACAAATTCCACCGTGCTCCAAAAAGCATGGAAATTGTAAGTTAAGACTCGTGCCTTGATTTGCGTGCCATAGCAGTAAAGATATTGTACAGTCTCGCATATTGTGATCATTTATAACTTAGGCTCTGTGCAGCCATATTTTGCCTGTGTCTTTCAGACCCAATCCTCTTCCTCTGCAGATTGGGGGCAAAACTGAAGATGGGCACAGTAAGCTCTTCCATGCCTCAGTATTATAAACACCATACTTGTCTCCACTGTAGCTATAATTTCTTCTTCATTTATAGCTCCCCTCTCAAGCAACAGCTGTCCCCCAAGGCTTGCCCCTGAAATACACATCACCCATCTATCAACCTTTTCTGCCCATACCCTTCCCCCCATACCTGGACGGTCTCTCTCAATAAACACACTGCTCCCCACCCCTGGCTGACTCTGAACCTTCTTCCGTCATATACACCTTCTCAGCATCTGACATCCCATTACCTATACAAACACTACTCCGCCCTACCCCTGCCTGCCCTCAGTCTTCTCTACCAGTCCAGTGCACATCCCAGATCCATCAACCTTGTTCCCCTATATACACTTTCCCAGTTCTTGGATGTCCCATTGACCCCAACCCAACTGAAAGCACATATGAAAAACATATACACTTTGCCCCCATCCCAAGTTGTCCCCTAAACCTTGTCCCTGAATACACATCATCCATCTCCCAGCCTTGTCCTCCCATATACAACACCCAGCACCTGTGTACTCCCTCCCCATACAAACACTGCTTTCCACCCCTGGGTGTCCCCCAAACCTTGTACCTGAATACACATCACTGAACATTCAGGCTTGTCTCCCAATATAAACCCATCATAGCACCTGTCTACCAGTTGCAAATAGATACAGTTCCTGCTCCCTAGTTTTCTCCATACATACACATCACCCATTTCTTGGTGCTTACCTGATGTCTGGTGGTTGTGGGGGACTGGATGAGGAGGAATCCCAACAAGACAGAGGTGATGTTGGTGGGTAAGGTGGTGGGTGTGGTGTCCCCTGTCATTGACAGGGTCCATCCCCCATTTGTCCCTCAGTTTTGTAATCTGGAGTGCTCCTTGATTCCCAGTTCTGTCTGGATATCCAGGGGCTGACTGTGGCAAGGAACGTGTTTTGCCAATTACAGCTGGTATGGCAGTTTCGGCCATGTATCTCAGACTCCGAGATGGCCACTATCATCCATGATTTCATTACCACAAGATTAGACTATTGTAACTCACTCTACATGGGGCTACCCATGGTGATGGTCCAGAGACAGCAGTTGGTGCAGAATGCGGTGGCCTGCCTCCTCATGGGGACTGGTCATGGTGAGCACATTACACCAGTGTTCTGTTCTCTGCACTGGCTGCCTATAGTCTTCCAGGCCCGATTCAACATGTTGGTTTTGATCTATAAAGCCCTAAATGGCCTAGGCCCCACCTACCTGCAGGACTGCCTCACTCCCCGGGCCCCGGAGAGGCCCCTGCTGTCTTCCAGGGGCACCCTTCTGGATTTCCCTTGGGTATCACCTGGGGGGTGACTCTGGAGAGGGTGTTCTCGGTGGCTTCACCAAGGCTGTGGAACTTCCTTCCACTGGAGGCCTGATTGGCCCTGGACCTCTCTTCCTTTTGATGCAATTGTAAGACCTGGCTGTTCCGCCAGGCTTTCAGTGAGGGAGATGGGTGAGGGTGGGTTAGGGTGGTTGGGTTTGATCTAGGACATCCCCCAGTTGGTTTTTTTTATAGTTTTATTGTTTTAATATATTTATCATTGCATTTTTTATTGTATTTTATGCTTTTTTTTGTTAGCTGCCATGAGCTGCTTTTAACAGGAGAGGTGGGGTAAAAAAATCTGTAAAATAAATAAAATAAATATATTTCTAGACTAAACACTTCTCCAGCATTGGGCTGCCCCCTCCCCATACACACACTTCCCCCACTGCCAAGCTGCACCCAGTGTTGTCACATGTACACATCCACATCCATCAACCTTGTTCCTTACATATACACCCTCCCAGTACTCACCTGTCCCATCATCTCCAAATAAAAGCTGCCCCATGACCCCCTCCCCCAAAGGCAGGCGCCTTAACTTACAATTTCCATGCTTTGGGGAGCATGACTGAATATGTAAGAGCCTTAACGTCTTGCTTAAACCAAAAGGTTTTTTTATTCTAGAATTTCTCTGTTTTTAAAAAAGGGAATACACTAATTTCCCCCCTTACAATACTACTAGCTCCCAGCTCCCCCTGCACTAAAGTAATACCTTCATTCCCCTCCCACAGAACCTAAGAGTCTTGGCTCCCAGCCCCCCCACCCATTCTAACCCACTAGTCCCCACTGCCCTCCCAGAAAATCCAGGAGTCTTCCCTCTCAGCCCTCTCCCACTAACCCACTTGCCCCCACTGCCCTCCCAGAGAACACAGGAGTCCTAGCTCCTGTGTTCCCCCTTGTTCTAACCCACTAGCCCCCACTCACCTCCAGCAGAACCCAGGAGTCCTGGCTTCCATCTCTTGTATTATAACTCCTTCCCCTCCCACAGAACCCCACCAAGCTCTCCACATCCATGAGCTTTTTGAGTTATGTCAGAATGGACATAGATTAGACATACAAGAAACATACTTACATTTCATGTACATGTCCATCCACCCTCTCTTCTATTCTCTATGAGAGAGTAGAGGGACGTGTATATAAAACATATGTACACAGGCATAACTTTGTCACTGGTACCATTTTATCACTGCTTTCTCCTGTTAAAAATCCCTTCCTGTGACATTTTACTACTGATGGGCATCCCCCTCCTCTTCTCTCAGTTTTCTCTTCAAGACAATTAACCCAGGGATCCTGGATCCCAGCCCCCCTGCGCCCCCAATCACTCTCTCAGAGAAGCCAGGACTCCTGGGTCCCAGACACCCACCCTGTCCACTCTAATCCTCTTCCTCCCACTGCTGTCCCAGAAAACCCAGGAGTCCAGGCTCATGCCCTCCCATGCACTATAATGTGAGACTGTACAATGTCTTTACTGCTCACATGACATCAAGATGGATGTAGAGTAGATGTACAAGAAACATACAGACGTTGCATGTATGTGTCCCTCTACCCTCTCTTCTGTTTTCCCTGCCCACCCCCGTAATCCAGTAGCCCTGACTCCCTGCTCAAATAACCCATAACTTCTTTCAGTACTTTTGGGGACTGCCCAGGAATTTGAGACTTTTCAAAAATGTTCCCTCTGCCCCCATTAACTAGTCCTAGACTTTGCCAGTGGTGGCAGGACCAGAAGCTCCCTCAGGCCTCCTACAGTGAAAAATATCCTTGCAGCACTGCTCAATAGAGGGACCAGCCTGCCCCCAGAACCAGCACCAGTATTCTGCGCATGCGTGACATAGCTTCGCAAGTTCACAATTTCCATTAGATAACATGGGAATTGCAAAACATTCTAACTTAAAAAAACTACCCAACAGATTTTAAAAATCCAAACTCAGAAAATGACTACAATATGCACTTGAATTTTCTGAATCCTCCACACCTGTAGATGTTTAACTTTAAACACACTTTCCCCCGTCAATGGGATATGGTCACAAAAAAGAGAAAAAACACTTCTGCCTCCAAAATTTAAACACCTGTAACTTTCTTGTTTTTCTTCTTGTTTGCCTGAAATTTGGAGTGCAGTGCTTCTACTCCTCACCCAAGGAATCCTCCCCACAAAATTTTACAGGTACAGACTAAACCATCTCAATTTTATAACAGTAGAATTTTCATGATTTTAAGAGAGAGTGCAATTTGCCTTAATTATAGAGCTGCTCCCTCTCTTTCATTTGTAACTGTGTAACCAGTAACACCTCAGATTGTTAAAGGAAAAAAAATTGAAAATATTTTTTGTTACCATTGTTCATCTTGTATAATGAAAACAGACCATTTTCTAATTGGTTTCACTTTTCGCTCCTCATGCAGTAGCGTGACACTATAATGCTTGAGCTTTTCTCATGGTAGGGAATTTAAAAATCTAGACAAAATAACTGTTTTCATTTATCTCTGTCTGGAATTTCAAGAAATCATTCAAATACATTTAATTTGTATTGATATTAACTTGTATAAGACCCTATTTAATGTGAATTGTAATCTAAACCAAATTTCCCTTTAACAGGATGTTATTTTGAGAAATATTTAATAAATATATGATCTTGCAAGATTACAATATTCTTTAACATTTCTTATATAAATTCTATTTATATTTATATTGTATTTATATACTCTTAAAACAGGGTTGGGCAAAAACTAGTGGCAACATTTGTGTGGAAATTCAAGCTAAATTTTCAACAGTTTAGTGTGATGGTTCCATAGATTTATTTTTTTTTACTTTTCAGGAGACAGGAAATATTTTACAATAAAACATGAAAAATAAAAATGCCAGTTCAATTTGAAAATGGTCAAACTAAATTAATGGATCGCTGTGTGTGCACGTGAGAACAGAGGTGTAGCAAAGTTGTGCAGGCCAGGACTCAGGTCCCAATTGTGGGACCCCTTAAGGGCAATGGTGTCTACAGGATGGAGAGTAGGGTTTTCCTGCCCTAGAGAAATGCCAGCTGGGAACCCCACTGCAAACCATTGCTATGTTGGGCGGGGTGCGCAGGGAAGGGGAGGGGAGTAGGAGCTGACTGGAAGCCATGCTGTCATCTAGAGTGTGAGGCCTTCTGGGAGTGATTGCTGCTTTGGGGGAGCTGGTTGAGAGCCACTTCAGGCCGTTACTGCTTTGGGGGGAGGAGATGGGCAGCCAGGAATGATGCTATAGTAGGGTTACAATACCTCCCCTTTAAAAGAAGATGGCTATGGAAAATACATGTTGCAGGGCTGCACTGGAACCAATGCAGTATTTTTCATAAGCATCCTCTTTTAAAGGGGTGGCATGGTAACCCAATGCTACAGGTTGCTGTGAGCCTCAGAGTTGGTGGCTGGTGGCAGAGCTCCCAGGTGGCCCCACCCCCTCCAAGTGGTGGCAGCCATCCCAAGAGGACTTCCAGCCAGTCTCCCCCCTCCCTCCCCAAGGTGGCATCCACTCTAGATCCCAGCATCCCCATCTGGATTTTTTAAGGTGGTGGGACCAGCTCTCCACCCCTGCCCATTCTGAAAACTGCCTTCCTGCTGGAACTCTTTGCAAATGGCCTGAGTGCGGTTAAGGAATTTTCAGAATAAGTAGGGGTGGAGAGCTGGCCCTGCTCCCTTCCCCACCTGTCCTGATAATTTCCTAGTGGCACTCAAGCCCCTTGCAAAGGGGCCACCCAGAGTGAAGGACCTGGGTTCAACTGAGCCCCCTCACCACATGGTAGCTGTGTGTGTGTGTGTGTGTGTGTGTGTGTGTGTGTGTGAGAGAGAGAGAGAGAGAGACACACACACACTTCTGACTGATTGGAAGCACCATCTACTCTAGTGGCTTGTGAGTAATGCTCCGAGCCAGGAATTTAGTAGTTGTGAATACTTTGAACTTACAGCACATTGCATACATGGATTTCAAAGCACTTACAAAAATTATTAAGTCTTAAAAGTCCTCTGCGGTAGGTAACTATAATACCTCATTTTTCATATAGGGAAAACAAGAGGTTAGTGACTTGCCCATAGGGAGAGACTTGGGGTGCAACCAGACAAGACTCTGTGAGCAGGTTACCACACCTTGGGCAGCCTTAACCTGCTCTGGGAAGCTGGGCCATGTGATGCAATGACTTATGTGCCTGCTGGCCACCAGATTTCCCCACCACCAAGGGGCAGGGAGAGCAGCTAGCTGTTCCACGATGCATCTTTAGAAAAATTCCAAGGATGCATTATGGAGCAGCCTTACCTGAACTGGGGTAAGGTGTGGCTGCCCATGTGCCCGGGCACCTTCTGCCCTGCCACATGGCAAGCTCTGCAGGAGGGCTTTGAGTGGTATCACACATGGCCACATTACAGCAGAGACAGGATTTATGTCAGGCTGGGGGAGGGAGGCAGGACATGGCTGGATGCCCACCTGTGTGGCCAGTGCCTCAGTCCGCCCTGGCTACAGTGGAGGTTCCGACAATGGCAGGTCTGCGCCTGACTTCCCCGTGACCATCTGCCCAGTTCCCTGTGCTTGCCCTGCAGTGTGGCGGTCACGTTTCCATGCCATGGGTCCATGCAGGGATTGGGCCCTCCCAGCTCATGAGGCTGTACCCATGGCGGTTGCATGATGTAGCAGCCAGTTAAGTTGGTGAAAGCCAGGAAATGGGGTTTCAGGAAATCTGAGGAAAGCACTGGTTGTGGAAAGGATGGGTGACTATGGGTGTTTTCAGACGTTATGAGATCACAGTCAACCACAGTCAATTCCCTGTGGTGGCTGTGATCACGGCATGTCTGTTGGGGGGAATGGATGTTCCCCCCCAGATGTTACCACGGCGGGGAATCACATTTGCTACGTGAGCGGTCAAAGTGGCGGGGCCGGAGGCCGCCGCGTGGCGAAGGCGATTCCCCGCCGGGGTGAACCCCGCCATCATTTCTGGACGGTGGCCACGACCCAGAATTCCCGCAGGGATTCCAGCCCGTGGCCAAATCGGGTGAGCGCTGTGGCCGCATTGGCCGCGGCGGCGGGGAGCATGGAGGGGGTGAGGCCATGCGGCTACATGTTGTGCCACGTGGTCCCGCTCCCTCCCCGATTCCCCGCCAGGATCCCTCGGCACGTCTGTTAGGGTGTGATGGGGTCATCCCGGCAGGGGATGAATACATAGATTTCGTGACGGGGCCATCTGAAAACACCCCATGATGTGTGAAGTTTGAGGAAAATGCTGTGACAAGTCCATGTTTTTTACCTTGAAAGCATTTGGAGGGTTAGCCACCAGCTAGCAGCATCCTGGTAAAAGGAGCCTATGAGAGAAACTCCTGACTTACAAACTTGTAATTAGTGCAAAACTGAAACTAGAAGACTGAAAACAGCATTTCTCCTTCCAAGGGAGGCAGAAGCAGTCAGGCAGGCCAGAAATAGTTATTTTACGTGATTAGGTAATAAAGAAAATTAAAGGGTGGTTATATTTCCAGGAAAAATGTCCCATAGGTAAGCTATCTGCAGCACATACACCAAGAGGTAAATTCTGCAGCCACCGGATTGCAGATTTAATAGGACCTTGACTTAATAATACACATTGTTTGGACATTTGATATATACTAACACTTTTTTAATAGTAGTTTTTATTCTTTCCACTAACACAAGTGTAAATTTGGAGTAACCTCTCAAAAGATGGTGGGACCGATTTCAAATCCTGTGGATCTCCCATGCAGCACAATGTGCCTGTAATGGGGATCCACACGGCTGCATGTGGGATCCATGGGTTTGGGGATTGGCCCCAATGATGATGATAACCATTGTGCAAAACCTGTGTGAAAGGAGACTGTGTTTCACTGGCCTTATTTCATACAACTGCAATGCAGTTTTATGGAACTCCTGTCTTTGGCTGATAGATTTTTAGATCTTGCTTTTGCATCTAGAATGACTGCCTGACCCTGCAAACATGAACCAAGGACATACACTTACCCACAAATGAAGTCTAATTTCAGTGGCAGTTGATAGCACAGCAGGGAGACAGGCAGTACAGCTGTGCTAGGACCCATGCTCCCAGATGCAGCTGCATCTTCTGGCACTGGGAAGGGAGTAGAAGAGGGAAGTCTATTCAGTCTTCTGCACCAGGCCCATTCCAACCTAGCTATGCTCCAGGAGGGAGTAAGTGGTTGCAAGATCCAGACCTTTAGAACTTCACATAAATTGTATATTTTAGAAAGAAATTTTGCCTTTCAGTAACACTTCTTAAAAAAAATTGCAGTCAGATAACTATATTAGTAAACCACAACTTCTAGAACTAGTGGAAAATTCACGAGGATAAATGGGTAGGTCACCAATGTAGTTGTAAGTTGGAAACAGTCCACATTACCTGTAGAGAGAGCATACATAGATTAATCTGGACTGAAATTTATGTTAAATATGTTATGGACTAAGCATGCAACTTGGTTTACTTGACTTTTCATCCCACAGCCATCACAAAGGAAGAAAATATTGGGTCTGTCTAATTTGTGCAAGCTGTACCATGTGGAATTTCTGGTTCTATCAAGAAATTCACTCAGAAGCAAATAAAATTCCCACTGGATTCCAAAACGATTCTAGGAGCAAAAGTTAGCTTCTGCATGTTGTCACGTTTTAAGATAGGCACATGAGGTGCATCTGACTTTGAACCTAGATAATAATACACACATGACTTTATTGGAGTCAGTAGGACTACATAAATGCAGGTGTTTGCATGACTGGGGTCTTCTTCATATAGTTTGACTTATGTAAGGGTGTTTTTAGAAAAGCACCTCTGCACCCATTACCTACCCATCATGCATCTTGCAGGGCCACATTGCCACCCTATGCAGCCCTGCAACATGCATGATGGGTGGATGATGGATGGGTAATGGGTGGCAAGGTGCTTGTCTAAAAACACCCTAAGTGCCTGGGAAATGGAAAGGCAAATTCGACTACTACTCGTGCCAATGGGATAGGAACAGTTGTGCCAATTTTGGAAGTTTTATGGACAACAGATCAGCATGATCTTGGGGCCTATGCCCCCCCCCCCCCATGCCATCTGTGTGACTTTTTCCCATTTACATTACTAATAACAATCTAAATGATCCTTTCATTTCTTTCCATTTGCCTATGCAAAATGGAATCCTCCCATTCTGCTTTTGCATATAGAATGACTGCCTGACCCTGTAAACATGAACCCCATTCTGTCATGAAAGTTGGCCTGTGCTGTACTTACAGTTGGTGCTCCTAGCATAGACAGGACAAACCCATATTTAGTACAGTTGTGGAATGTGTTAGAGTGGCAGTAGATCATGGCTTATAGGTGTATTAATGCCCCTTGGCTACTAGAGACTATTCTTTTCTCTTTAGGAAGTTTTTGGCACATATTGGGTTTTACCATGAACTAACAATAATAAAGCTGGAAATGGTTCCATCTATACTGACAACTAAACTATTGTCAATACCAGCTGAAGTACAAGCAGGGTGCATCTGTTGCTGACCATGGGCATTTTTAAAAAAAGTGACAGACTTTAAAGGATTTAAGGGATGCATCTGTGCATTGAAGAATCATCTACTCCCTGCACATATTGTGCATAGTACAGACCTAAAGTCAGCATGAATGAACTTCTCTATCTCTCTGCGTGACTGAGCAGCTACTGGCACATGAATTTCCTGTTTCTAATCAGACATGTAGCATGCTACCCAGCGTTTAAAATGTAGCATTTAAATTTCTTACTAAATTAGGAGGAAATGTATTCTGAAGACCATGAAAAACCAAGGAAAATACCATGTAATTTCAGAAACCTGCAGGAGACTCTAGACATTTAAAAACGCCAGTGATCTCCCACATTCTCAATCCCATTTGAAGAGGAAACAATATGAGGGCTGTATTTATTGCTTAGACATTTTTTCCCTTGATACTGGGGCTATTGCATATTTCTGGTAATAATGACTTTCATATGAAATAATATTTAAGCAACTATCAAAAATGATTTGCAGAAACCATCTAAAGCTGTAAAGTTAAACCAACAAATACATTCAGATAAAAAAGTTTTGATTGCATCAAGCAAAGTCTCCCTTCACAGCTGACAATGCTTGAATGTGTGTGTGTGAGGGGGGGAGGAGATGAAGGGGGGAACCTTAAAAGAAGGGCTGGATTCAGGTTTTGCAGAGGTCAGCACAAAACATGATATTAGGATGAGATATTTGATCGGAAAGCTGCCTCTTATTTGAATCCCATTAATAAATAAATATTAATTTAATTAACTATATCTCTCATTTACATGTGTTCTGAAAAGAACCCATAGTATCCTACAAACTATGGGTGTCTTCAGACGTTACGAGATCACGGTGAACCACGGTGAATACCCACCTGTGGTCACCGTGTCTCAAACGTCTGTTTGCGGGGCGCCAGATGTTCGCCACGGTGAATCCCCACATGGGGTCTGTTTGAACCACGCTTCCCGGGCTAGCCGGGGGAAGGTCCCGGGAAGCGTGGTCAAACAGACCCCGGGCCGGGACCAACGAAAAGTCACGTCTGGCCGCGCGCCACGGCCCGGGATCCCCGGCGGGATCCCGGGCCACGGCTCTTCCGGCTCGACGCGGCGGCCGCAATGGCCCCGCCGCCCGCCTGTCTCCTCGGAGGGCGGGCGGTGGGGTGCGTGGAGGGGGCAGGGCCGTGCGGCCGCACGTTGCGCCACGCGGCCCTGGCCCCTCCCAGTTTCCCCGCCGGGATCCCCCTGGCACGTCTGTTGTGGCGTTACGGGGTGACCCCGGCGGGGAACGAAGCCGGTGGTTTCGGTACGGGGCCAAAGGGCCCCGTAACGTCTGAAATCACCCTATTATGCAACTGTAGGGTGATCAATTCATTCAGTACTGAAATGAAGCACCTCCAGGGTGACTCAGTCATTCCATCACTGCACAGCAATGCTAGTACACACAGCAAGAAGTAGAATGATATTCTATTCAGTTGAAAGGTTTGAGAGGGTTGGATCAGGGAGAGCATGCTGGCTTTCAGCTTGGTACAAACTTGTACCCAAGACTTTTAATTTACAAAATAAACACCCCCTGAAATAGTTAACTTACAAAAATAAAGCATCATTCATAGGTTAAGTGATTATCTTCTAATTTAAGACCCCATTCATAGAATTCCACATGTCTATTTTCTGCTGAATATTAATTAAAACTGACTTGGATCAGGCAGTGGAACTTCTTGTACCGTTCTTATCATGGTACCTTAATGTTAATATATAATCTAAGTAAAATTTACAAAAGTGCCGAAGTCCCATTTTCAAAGCAATTTAGTCAGTTGCTTCCTCAGCTGACTTAGAAACATAATGTTGACTTTGAGTAGGATTTAGGATCTTATGAGACTATTTTCAGAGAAAAAATTATATCTATTCACTAATTTCTGTTGCCTTTCAGTTAAAGAAAGGCATCTAAGTGCCATTATTACCTTTGAAAAATCTGTCCCTATGAGTGTAGGTCACTTAAAATCAGACCAGACTTCTGAGTGACTTCGACACTTCTGAACATTTGATGCTTATTCTCTTCTTTAGCATTCCCCAGAAAGATTAAGCTACCTTACGTCACCAGAAATCCTCTTAAGCATATAACGCCTTTAAAATATTCTCCTTTAAAAAAATACCCAATATACACCCTTCTCCAGAATTAGACTTGAACATATTATTCCAGGATGAACTGAATGCAAATTGGGGTGGGGGGGTGGGGTGTTGGTAACCTTTTGGGCAGCTATAAACAAACAAAAGCCACTTAAACTCATAGTCAGAGACCCATGTTCACTGTGTTTCCCCCACTGACGCTGTTCAGCTGTTCTAGTAACTAAGGCAGGAGGGGGGACTTACAACAATGCCAGTGTCTGAGGTGGGACAGGTGAGCTGACTGGAGAGGAGGCACCTGCTACCACCAGGACACCTGCCCCTGCACCCCCCAGGCACTGACACACCTCACCCCAAATTACTTAGTTTGGGTAGATCTCCACAGGGTCCTTGGAAGAGGAGAAACTACTAGTCCCTTAAAGAGAAAATGATGGGGGTTGGGAAATTATGTTTCTGCTGTATTAAATGTACTTCACGCTCTGAGGCATATTACCCCCCTCCCCAGTAGTGCTTGCCCTGACTCGCCCTCCTTTGCTGTCTCCTTCTCCCCTGACTCCATCCAATCCACTCCCTTTTCATTTCCCCCATTTGTTTCATGGTTGCTGTACTAATCTAAGCCTTACCCTTCTTCCCCATTTGCTTGCCTGTGTGGTTATCTCCTGTTATTGGGATTGTGAGCGGGGTAAGGGTTCAGGCCTTATTGTTTTACTACAGAATTTATTGACATTGGTGAAGCCCTCTTCCCATTTTCAGGCTTAAGGCTTAATCAACTGGAGGTACTGCACATATGGACCCCTAATTGTTTGCCTACGGTTTGAACACCCTGAGATATCAGGAAGAGGGACCCATATCTCTACCCTCCTGGCAAGGAGGCAAAAAAGGTGGGGTAAGTGGGGTTACATCTACTTAAATCACTACCACTGCAATGGTGTGCAAGAGCAACTACTGCAGCCAAATCCTGTAATTGAACAGATGTCAGATGTGAACAGTCAGGGCCAGCCTTACCACGGGGCAGTTCGGGGTGGCCGTCCTGGACCCCACTCCTTGGGGGGGGGGAGCACGTTCAGGGCCCCAAGCTCCCGGCCACTGCTCTCAGCCTTTAGCAGGGAGTGAGGAAGAGGCAGAGGCCCTGCCTCTCCCTCACTCCCTGGCCCCCTTCACTGTCTGTCTCAGCCAGGGAGTGAGGGAGAGGCAGAGGTCCCACCTCTCCCTCACTCCCTGGTCTATAGCAACTTCTGGAAGCATCAGGCATGGGTGGTGGCAAATTCAAGTTGCTGTGGTGCCCAGCACAACCCGGGAGTCAGCCTGGCACAGGACCCGGGCCTGCTGTGGTGGAGTTGCGGGTGGCGGTAACAACAGTGGATGGGGTAAGTGCCCCCCAAAATGTCTGGGCTTGGGTGGAGGGGAGTTCTCCCTCCACCCGTCCCTGAGTCCAGGCCCAGGTAGCGCCCCCAGACTGAGCCAGGGAGTGCCCCCTGAGCAAGGGAACATCCCTAGGCCCACCGGCAGCAGCAGGACTCCACATTTCTCCCCTGCCTTGGGCCCCGCAATCCCTAAGGCCAGCCCGGTGAACAGTAGCCAGTCAATGCATGATACAAACAACGTACTGAGGGTAGGCAATTTATGGAATTCCTTTATAAAGGAAATTTATGTAATTGAAATTATCTTTATTTTATACTTCATAAATGTTTGTGAATTGTTTCTCTATGCCTGTTTTTGCATTCTGTGTTTGGTCGTGGCAGTGGCCAGTGCCAGTAATAAAGTATATATATTGATGTACTGAGGGAAGATGTTAATTGGGGGGGGGGGACCCTCACCCCCTGTGCCCTACAGGTGACTTCTTGTAGGCCTCTGTACCCATCCGTTCCAAAAGGTAGGGGCAGCACAGCAGCTGCCCAGGACTGTGGGATGGATAATGGCAGCAGTGTGCCATCTGGGACATCCTGGTACACTTGAGCAGTATGCCTGGCCATGCCATCCTGATGCTGTGGCAGGCAGTATCAAGGAGTGATGTGGGTGTTCAAGGACCAGGAGTGAGGAGGGTGTGCTGGGATCTAAGGTCAAAGGTGAAGTGATTTTTCTGAGAGTTTGGGATTGGGGAAAATGTGGGTGTGCTGGGGTTAGAGATCAGGGGGTAAAGAAGGTGAGCTGAGGGTCAGAGGTCAGGGTGAGGTGGGTGCACTGGGTGTTGGGGAGCCGAGGAGAGGTGGGTGCAGTGGGGGTTTAGAGGTGAGAGGTCAAAGATTAGTAGGCAAGGAGGTACACTAGAGCTTAGCAGTCAGGAATGAGGTGGGTACTCGGGTCAGAGGTCAGGACTGAAGTAGGTGCATGGGGGGTTGGAGTTGAGAGGCCAGACAGCAACATGGGTGTGCTGGGGATCAGAAACCAAGTGAGGCAGGTACTAAAAACATTCCCAGAGAAGTGAAGGTGCACTTTCTGTGAATACACTTGTAAATGGTTTTTGTGAGTATTAGCGAGTATCTTTTAAAATAACACTGGCTTTTTCCATTAAATAAACTTGCCCTGATTTTCTGCTACAGCCACATCATCCTTGAGCATAGTAGAAAGTGGCAGTTGACTAATTCTTGGATGTCTGATCAGCAGGAGCCTTTCTCTATCCTTGACTGTCTGCATGAGCTCCATAAAGAAGCTCATGCTGACAGGTGGTCAAATGTACTGGAATTTGACTCTACTTGAAACAGCTTCAGTCTCTCCCTGACTTGCCCATTGCTGTATCCACTTAATCTGGGAGGTGTGAGGGCCACTAGCATAGGAGACAGCTATGCCACCTCTACCAGCTTTGCCTAGTGGAGACTCCCCTGATACAGGAGTAATTCTCTAGTCCAAATATCTGGCCACAGTAATGGGGTTAACTAATGAGATGGTAGACCATGCCAGCTGGGTGTTGACCTGCTCATTTATTAGGTGTTTGCTCCCACCAATCACACAGACCCTATTCATGATCAGATCCTGGAACATGCGGAGCCCACTGTGTGGGCAAAAGCGGGCCATATGTCTGACCATATGTCTGCATCCCATTAATTAGGTTGCGTGCAGCACCTCCACACATACAGGTCCACCAGCACCATAGAGTCACAGGTGAGGAGCGTAGAACATTCTGAGGAGCAACCACTTCTGGCTCATTTCTCCACTCTTGCTCTCACTGGCACACATGTAACATGGGCCTTAAAATCCTACCACACAATTTTGTTCTCCCAGCTTGTCCTGGCTGGCAGTATATGCCCGGTGCATGCTCTTTCCCAGCTGTTGCATTCTCTGTAACGACTTACAGTGGATTACCATCTCTGGGGCCATGGCTGAAACCAACAACCAGCACTGCTACCTCCACTGTTCAATTGCAGTCACTCGCTACCTACAGATCGACCCATCAATGCTGAATTCCCTGGACTGAGGAAGATACCAAGGCCTTCATCTCTAGGGAAGGGGGTGGGGTGGAAACAGAAGGTTCAATATGCCCTGGTGAAGTGCTACAGGAATGAGGCTGTGTTCCAAGAGATCTCAGTCCTAATATCACAGCAGGGCTACACCCCAGACATGAACAAGTGCCGACAGTGGGCCAAGGACTTGAGGCACAGATACAAAGAGATCTGGGACAACAACTTCACATCTGGCTGTGGGAGGCAAACATCACCCTATTACGAGCTTCTTGTCCAGTTCCTCTGCATGGATGGAACCATTGTTGCACCCCACCTGCATGGCTGTGCCTTCATAAGAAGCCACTGTCCTCTTCCACTTCAACTACTCCTGTGCCTACCATGGAAGCTGTGACCACGGGAGGACATCCTTCTTTGCTCATTCCCAGCCCAGAGCCAGCATGGTTCAACATGGACACCGTGACTTTCATGGTGTATCCCCTCAAGCTCAAGGAGCCACCCAAGGTTCTGGTTGAGGGCACAGAGGACCTGGATGCCACCTTTGTAGAGGAGTTGGTGGAGGCGGAGGAGGATGGTAAGTTAATGCACCTGGGAGTGGGTGAGTGGGTATGGGTTTACACAACTGCATGATAAAGGCTTCTATTTATTGTTATCTAATTATGTTTGTTATTGTTTACTACACTAAGAGGTAACTAGGAGAATGCGGAGAAGCAGCAGGAAAATTCCCGGGATGCAGCTCCACAGGATGGGAACAGTAGACCAGGGAAGTGGGTGGGAAGACACCATGGTGGGTTAGCCAGCTGGTGAGGGTGGGGGGAAGCCAAAATGGCAGCCAGGAGGTGAAGCCAAAATTATGGCCAGGAGGGAGGGCACGAATGGCGGTGGTTGATTTCTGTATGTTCTTCACTCCTCTACAGTGATCATGGGAGGAGAACTGCGTGGCATTGGGATTCCGCTCCAGCAGCTGCCCCAGCAGCCACGTAGGCCAGGTACTTATTCCTGCTTCCCTCTGGGTAAACAGAGGACTGAAAATTGGGTAGACATGGGTCTGAAACACTGGAGCGGGGAAGTGGGTGAAGTAGTCTTGGCTATAAATTCCCAGTGGAACCAGGACCAGTGGAACCAGGTCTGCAACTGGTAGCACACGGAGGATTTGGCAAGGGAGGTTCTTGGGGAGACCACGTGACAGGCGGACAAGATCTAGGATGCCATTAACAGCATGGCCAAGGAGCATAGGCAGTTGGTGCGGCAGAATGCTGCACAAAGCAGGGCCTTTGCTGCCAAGGCCCGCCTGGACAGCCAGTGGGAGGACAGGCACTGGGCCCACCTCTGGCAGCAGTTTGAGTGGCCGGACAGAGCGATTGAGAAGATGAGCAAGAAGATGAGTGAGATGTGGGCACAGACACAAAGCAGCTGTCCCAGTCCATTCAGCGCCAGTTTCCTGTTCAAGCATGTTGCTGCTGCGACTGTGAGCATTGTTGCTGAGGAGCAGATGCCATTTCCTAACCTCATCAGCTGTTCATGCCCTGCCTATGTGGAACCTGACAGCTCACCCTTGTTCCCCCAGCAGACCCCCCCCCCAGGGAAAGCACCTGAGCCCTCTCCACACTGCACTCACATCAGGGAACAGTTCCTGGTACGGGCACACCTCCTTCCTCCCCCAACCATTCCTGCACACTTCCCCCACACACTCCTCCACAGCTGAATCTGTGGGAGGATGATGGAAAATATCCCCCCTCGAGTCCCATCACCCAAGTGAGTGCACCCAACTGCCCTCAAATGGAGACAGGAGCAAGGAGAAATCGTTTTATTTTTTTGTAAATAAAGTTCTTTAATTTTTCTTTTATTCTTTAAATAAAGTTTTAAAGTTTTGTTAATCCATGGTTTCTATGCTTTTTCTGGGAAAGGAGTGAAGTTTGGGGGGAGATTTATTTTATTTATTTATTTTATTTATTAATTAAATTTTTACCCCGCCCCTTCTGAAGACAGCTCGGGGCGGCTTGCAACAACAAAATACAATTTAAAACAATCCAAACACTTAAAATACCATATAAACATTAAAATAACATATAAACAGGGTCTGGGATATAAATTACTTGGGATCAGGGAATAAAACTGTACTACCCACCCCCCTCCCCAAAGGCCTGTGCGAACAACCAGGTCTTGCATTTCTGCTGAAATACTAATAGGCTTGGGGCCAGGCAGGCCTCTTTCGGCAGGGAGTTCCAGAGACGCAGCCCGGCCACCGAGAATGCCCTCTCCATTGTGGCCCCCCGCTTAATGCGGGGGACCTCCAAGAAGGCACCCCCGGCAGATTGAAGGAGCCGCTTCGGGGCACAGAGGGCGAGGCGGTCCCTGAGGTATGAGGGACCGAGACCGTGCAGGGCTTTGTAAATCAATACCAACACCTTGAATCTGGCTCGGTACGCTATCGGCAACCAGTGCAGAGCCTGGAGCACCGGTGTTATGTGCTCCCAGCGACCCGTCCCCGAAAGGAGACGGGCCGCCACATTCTGCACTAGCTGCAGCCTCCGAACCAAACACAAGGGGAAGCCCCACGTAGAACGCGTTGCCATAGTCCAGCCTCGAGGTAATGAAGGCATGGATGAGGGAGGCCAGGTCCGGGCTGGAGACGAACGGACGCAGCCTCCACACCAGATATAACTGGCGAAAGGCAGCCTTTGCGACTGCCTCCACCTGCCGCTCCAGGTGGAGGTCTGCGTTCAGCTCCACCCGCAGACTCCGGACCTGTTGAGCTATGGGAGGGTGAACCCCCCCCAATAAGGGGGGCCGACACCTCCTTCGCTCTCCCCACCACCATCACCTCCGTCTTATCAGGGTTGAGCTTCAGTCTGCTCTGCCACATCCATTCCACCACGGCCTCCAAACACTGGGATAGAACCGAGATAGCAGGGTCTGGGTCCAATTTGGGGTGATTCCAGACGTTACGGGCGCCCGAATAACCACAGTGGATTCCCAGTGGTGGTGACCCATCTAACCACCCCCCACAGTCAAGAAAGGCCCCAAACAGACGTGATGGGACTGGGACCACAGCAGGGAATCATGCCACCAGACCACGGCCCGGGGCAGCGCAACAGACGTGATGCCGATCCCGGGCCATGGTCAAAACACCCAGTGGCTCGCCCTGGCTGCTGCTGTTGCTGTTGCTGCTGCTGCTGCTGCTGCTGCTGCTGTCTCTCCACAGCCTCCATGTGCAGCATGACCACTGCCTCCTCCGCCTGCACCTCCTCCTCCTCCCTTGCTCTCTCACCCTCCGCTCTCCTCTCCCTTCTGCCTTGCTCCATCCCATTGCGTCCCCCTGCTGCTGTGTGCCTTTTAAATCTCCCTCCGCAGCCTGTTGTTGCTAGTTGCCTGGCAGTGACGCTGTGTGCTTTGTCCCTGGCTGGGAATCATGTTGCTTGATTCCGGCCGGTGATTGCTGTTCAGTCATTACTTTTTTTTGTTTCCCAGTGGGAATCGCTTTGACCACACTTTTGGAGATGGTCTGGGCCGGAGCTCCGGAAGCGTGGTTATTTTTGACCCCTGCTGGGGATTGACTGTGGTAAACATCTGGCACCCGCAAAACAGACATTCAGGACGCTTTGGCCCCGCCGTGGGATTGTCCGTGGCTCACTGTGGTTGACTGTGATCTCATAACATCTGAAAATACCCTTGGAGAATGGCAGTATGACATAGCAATAAGCAGGTTCCTAGTTTTCGCTTTGTGGTGGAAAGGCAGAGAAAACCAGAGATTTTGCCTTTTTCCACAGAATTTTGCAGAAAATGGCAAACTTTTTCAGGTTTGGGAGGAAGGCACAGAGAGTGCGGGGCAGCGAGGATGCAGAGTGGAGCTGAGGGGAAGCAAAATGAAGGCACGTGCTGTGGTGTGGAGGAACAAGGGCTCTGCATTGGGAGGGGTGCCACAGAGCTCCTGTGGGTTGGGGGGGCAGGAGAATTATGAATTGGGGAAGTCAGGTCTTCTGGATCTTGGGAAGAGGGAACAGGAGGTGGGTCTAATGGGCCCATAGCAGCTTCCCCAAGTGCCAGCCTCAATGTGGTACCCCTTTCTGATTGGCACAGCAGTCTGGGACCAGCCAGAGGAGGCAGCAAGCACAAGGCAGTGGAGGGGAAGCAACCTCAAGACATGTGCTGTGGGAGGAGGGACTCTGCATTTGAGGGGTGCCACAGACCTCAATTTTTATTTTATCTTTACTGTTGGTGGGATAGGTTGCTGCAAAACTGCATAAAAATGAAAATATTACCATTAAATGTGGTGTTTTAACTCATACCTATATATATTGTGGTAAGGGAATGTCAACTAGCATTTACATTTAATCACAGAACAACAGAGATTTTGGGTTTTCAGTCAGAGAATTAATGTTTTTTTAATCAGAAAATTTCCATTTTTTTGTCGCGGAAAACTAGGATCCCTGATAAGGCACTTTGGAGGCTGGTGGTTGGAAGGGGAGGGGTGTGCACCCAAAATGGTGGTGGGTGGAGAGTCTGCTGGCCATGCACTTGGCCTTGAGGGCAGGGGCGGGAGCTGGCTGCACTTCTTGTTACCAATCCTAGATTCAGCTAGCCTGTTAATGCCAAGAGGAAAATACAGACATTCAGGGCTGCAGCTGGCTAGCCTACAAATGCCAACAGGGAATGCAGAGAGACAGGGTGCCTGGTGAGAAATAGCATGGGAGGGGATCCAAGGAGGTAATGTATGCTGCCCCAGTGCTGGGGGGTGGGGGGGTAAGCTGGATGGGCCGGAGGAAAACACACAGGAAATGTTTTTAAAGGCTTCATTGATAATACAAAAAGATCATTTAAAACAATTCACCGATGCTCATTAAACTGTCACTGATGGTGAGTTGTTTGGCTAGCATTGCAGTTGATGCACCAGCACAAGGCATCCTGAATCTCTCCAGCTGCTCCCTTTGCCTCAGCTGGTCCTGGAAGAGGGACACACTGGTGGATGGTCTCCAACACAGCCCTATCGGTCTCACAGATGATATGGAGAACACAGGTGGCAGTAGATAGAAGTGGCATGGTCTCTAGCTGGAAATCAGTTCTGGCCACAATTGATCTCCAGATCTGCTTTAATAGCCCCCAAACCCAACAGTGAGTTCCTTGTTAAAGTCTCTTTGCTCTGGAGTGTGGGCAATGCTGTAAGCCTTCATGAACCAGGGCTTCAGCGGGTAGTCAGGGTCCCAAAGAAAAACAGGCCTCATGAGCACCCCCTCAATGCATATTTCAGTGGAGGGTGCAAACACTCCTGGTACATGCAGCCAAAGAAGGGGGAATGACAGAAGATGTGGGCATCATGGTTCTTCCGAGATAACCCGGCAAGCATATTCACAAACTGAGCATTGTGGTCCACTATGGCCTGGAGGACCACAAAAATGCCTTTTGGTTCAGGTAGTCATCCTTGCTATGAGGTAGGCAGATGATAGCGATATGCCTCCCATCAATTGCCCCTATACAGTTCAGGATCCCCTCCTATCAAAAGCCCTCCATCACCTCTCTGAGGTCATCCAACTGCATGACCCAGCCCTCCAGCAGCACTTCCACACTCACTGTGCAAACCTCCACTAGTATGATTGCCCACTAGTGGTGGGACCCCGGGCCCATTACCGGTTACCGGATTTACCGGTTACCGGTTCCCCGAAAACCGGATTCCCGGTTTAAATCCGGTATACCGGTACCGGATTTATTTCATTGGTTTCAATGGGGCGCTGTGTCCCCATTGAAACCAATGAAATAAATTAAATTCCCTCCCCCTCCC
>QEPC01012655.1:5979761-6036273 GCA_003113815.1 Sphenodon punctatus | reverse complement strand
TCTCTCTCTCTCTCTCTCTCTCTCTCTCTCTCTCTCTCATACTAGATGGCCTCAGTCGCCTTATCTGACTGACCTCATGACGCAGGGTGACATTGGGAAACTAACTATAAACCTGCCAATGACGACACGATCTCAGCCTGCCTGTGTGACACTGACTGGCTCTCACTCTCTTGCACTGCACAGTCTTTGCTAACCTATCTGAGTCCCCTGCTGCCAATATCCCAGCCTGCCTGCCCTACTGCCTCTCATGCCACGCTGCCTGCCTGCCCACCCACCCAGGTTGCAAAGCTCAACCCCTGCCTCAGTCTGCCTGACTGCTGCTCATGCCACTCAGTGCATACTGAGTGGACCACACAGGAAGTAGATGTCCAACCTGATGTCCTCCATGGCGTTGGCTCTTCTCTTGTGCATCGCAAAGCGGAGAGAGGGTGTTATTGTGCTTTGAGCCAACACAGTGTTTTATTTCACATGTGTGTCCTTTTAAGATCTCCTGTCAGGGCTGTGGGTAGGACCAGAGGGTCACGGACTTCTCTGCTGGCGTGAGCTGCTGCCCTGGTTCATATGGGCTGGTGATGCGTGGGCGCCTGTTGCCATGCACATTTTTGGCTTCTTGGCAGTGTTCCATAAGTGGTTTCTGCATGGCTCATGGGAATGCACATCCCCCCTACATCACCTTCAGATGAGTGTTTGGATTAGAGTTTACTTGGTGGCCATGCATGGTAGCATCATGTTTAAAAAACCCTTAAAATGACAGTGTGATAAACTATAATGTGGTCCCCAAGCAGCATATCTTAGTATCATATAATACAATTGATTTGGGTTGTTGGCCTGGGTAACTGTGATAATGTTTAACATGGTGGGATAATAACAACAAAAATAGCCTAAATACACTCCATTCCAGAAAACAAACAATAAAGACAAAACAACAAGGACCATGTGACAATAACTAATCTGAATAATATATTTATCTCTGGTATAAACATTTGTTACAATGTATTAGTAATCCTAAAAAATGCATATATAAGAACCATCAAAATCAAGCAAATAGTATCAAACCACACTAATCACAAGAAACACAGTAATCACACATACAGACACCCAGCATACTAGCCCCAGAAATGTAACACATTAACAGTATACTAGCCACAAAACAGAACATACAACACAACCGAAATGGAGCACACAACAGGATACGTGGTAATAGGATAGTTAATCACAAATAATAATAAAAGCTGACACCCCCCACACTAGCCCCACATACAATGACTGGTTCTCATGGCAGGGGATGGGGTGCTGGGAGAGGGATGGGGGCAGGGCCGCCCGCCCGCCCACCCACCCATCTGTTGTGACCCCACCCCTACCCAGGTCACGCAGGTGGTGGGAGTGCTCCCACGGTGGCAGGCACATTTATTTTTCAGTGCTGCCTGTTGACCCCAAGAGCGGTGGCTGCTGTTTCCTGCTCCAGCCTGGGCTGGGGAGGTGCCGCATTGCTGGCATGTCTGCTTTTACCCTGTGTTTCCCTCATTGGCAGCAACACAATTCCCTGACTGTAGCTGAGTTCACTACTAGCGTTTCATGCACTAGCTTCTGCCAAGTAACTCCATTGTAGCTCCACTGAGTTCACCACTAGCTTTTCATGCATTAACATAGTTGAGTGGCAAACACTGAAGGAGACGATCTTAAATACTAAAAACCTCAGCTTCTTGTAAATGGCATGGTATTGTCTCATGAAAATATCTTTAGTATTATGATTGAGAGAAAGTGCCTCTTTTCCTTTCCAGTCTTGTGTCACTTTTTGCTGAGATGGTTATAAGAGCATTAATCAGTAATCACTGTCATTTATAGAAGCATATTATTTGCATACCCCTGGATTTGGTTCTTGGGCTGAACACCAGTGGTAACCTAAATTTCATTTCCAGCAGCAGGAGCACTACCACACTGCAGCCTCTTGAACTGCTGTTCCGAGTACACACAATTCTCTCACACTTCTCCTCTGTGTTGGCACCTCAAAGGCTATTGGGACGACACAAAATGTAGATGACTACACAGAATGAAAGGGCCTTGTATTTAGTAAGGTGTAGTAAAGGCCCACTCCTGCTTCCATTAAAGTGGACCGCAGTTTTTCCATTAGATTCAATGGCAGTTATGCACTGGGCAGGTCACTGAATGATGCAGGAATCAGCAGGAGGCCTTGCCACCTCCTGCGTGTAGTAAATAAATACTAATATCCCCAAAAACCATTATGAAGCAGTTGGTGTTGCTGCTCACACATCATACCTTGATCAACTCCCCACCAGCCAGGAAATAAAAGGTTGCCCACTTGACAATATATAACCTATTCTCCGTGACCCACAAGCACTTGTTATGACATTGCTGCAACTACCAGCTACTCTCTGCAGACCATGTGCCACGACCTTAACTCTCCCTGTCAATTTTCCTCCCCCTCCTGTCCTCCATTAAAAAGCTACTGTCTCCTACCACGAATTACCCTCCACACCTCACCCTACCCACCCTCCACACCTTCAAGTCCCTCCTCAAAACCCACCTCTTCCGCTCCGCACTTCCTAACTCCTGCTAATCATCCCCACCCAGGATTATCCCCTACCTGTTATCTGCAAACTCCTATTTTATTGTAACCAAGCCAAGAACGTGTACTTGAGTTCTTGCATCCTCAGGAATGTTGCATCCCTTGTCTCTCCCTCTGTTCCCCCTTCCCTGTCTCCCCTCCCCCTGTCTTTAGATTGTAAGCTCTAGGGCAGGGACCAGGTCTATTTTATTCTCTGTAAAATGCCAGGTACATCACTGGCATTATATAAAAACGTATAATAATAATAATAATAATAATAATAATAATTTGTGTGGTGAAATGCTAGACAGAAAGGGGAGAGTTTGCTAACGGAGATGGTGGAAGGCTGGCAGCATTAGTGGCAGAGCTAAGGACACAGTGTCTGGTAGTTGTGGTAACATTAAGGTGAGAGCCTGTAAGTGAAGAGGGTATGTACAGTCAGGTGGCTAAAGTTTTCATCTCTTTTTCTGTGGAAGGTCTGAGCAATGAATGGACAGCAACACTAACTGCTTCACATCACAGCAGAGTTTGGGGATATAAATTTTCTAGTGTTTTGTTTTTTTTAAATATACATGGTGACAAAAGTCCTGAAGTTGTCAAAATGGTTTCCACACAGGGCGGAGGGCTGTATGGAGAAACAATACAAATAATACACATAATAACAAAAAACAAGAGGGCACACAAAATGAACATAGACCACATTAAGGTATACAGTAGCGCCCAGACAGAACACATAGTACATTAGCCACACCCATGGAGTGTACAGCTGAACTCTAACTGACACACCAAATGCAATAGCCACACACAAGAAACACACGAATCACACATACAGAAAGCCAGCATACTAGGCACAGAAATGTAACACACCAACAGTATACTAGTCACAAAACAGAGCATACAGCAAAACAAAAATGGAACACACAATAGAATATTATATTATTATTATTATTATTATTATTATTATTATCAAGCATTTATATATAGCACCAGCAATGTACCTGGCACTTTACAAAATAATGGAATAGACACGGTCCCTTTGCGAAAATCAAAGGTATGGTAATGCGTTTGCAGGGGGCCAAAACAGTGCATCATTGGGCAATTGGAGATAACAATATAGAGCAGGTGAAGACATTCAAATATCTGGGCGTAATCTTTACCTCCTCTTTGAGTTGGGGACCCCATTGGGAGGCGGTGGTGGCACAGGCTAGAAGATCTTTGGCCGCTATCCTCGATCATTTTTTCAATGGTGGGGGGAGATTAGTACTACCATTTTTGCGGCTTTTTAGAGCTAAGGTCATTTCTCAATGCCTCTATGCTTTCCCTGTTTGGGGTCTTTTATTTCTATCTAGGTTGGAACCTTTGCAAAATCAAGTGCTACGTTCTGTTCTGGGGTTTCCTAGGGGAACCCCGCAGGTGATTCTAAGACTGGAGACCTCAAGCTCTTCTGTTAGGACTACGGCCCTGCAGTCGCTTCTGAGATACTGGATGAAAGTTCATCTATTTCCACCCCAGGATTCTTGGCTCGGGTGGTGGCGGAGGGGTTACATAGTTCTTGGGCACGCTTGGTTGAGATTGAACTCAATAATCTGGGATTCTCGTGCGACTTTCTAAGGCACGTGGGCCCCGTTGGTTCTCTCTCCCTGATACGGAGGAGAGTTTCAAAACGAAAAGGCTATGTTGTCTGCCCAGGTAGTAGCTCCAGAATATCAGGTGCCCAGTCCTTTTTGACTGGGTGCTAGCTATTTATACTCCTGGCTGGACTCTGGGCATAGAAGAGCTTTCGCCTGTTTTAGGTGCAATGTTTACCCCTCAGCCTTGCTTGCGGGGCGCTATAAGGGTGTCTCTAGACATGAAAGGTTATGCCAGCTCTGTGACTTACAGGAAGTGGAGTCTAGTGATCATATCCTTTTGCACTGTACTGCCCTTAGTGGCCCCAGACAGGAGCTTTTAGGTATGTTTATTATAGGCTCCCGTGATCTAGGGGACTTGGCTAGGGAATTTTTCAACTATGGAGACTCGGAGGTGTCTAGAGCTGTAGCTAAATTCTGCCATATTTATATGCTGATTAGGGAATCTCGTTTGGGTAGCATGGAGTGATATGGGATGTATATGTATATTTTTTCTGCTTAACACTTTTTATGAATATTGTATTTTATTTTATTTTATTTTGCTATGAGTTATGTTTATATATATATATTGTAATAGCCTTTGACTGCACAATTAAAAAACTGAATTTGATTATTAGCAAGCATTTATATAGCACCAGCAGTGTACCTGGCACTTTACAAAGTAATGGAATAGACACGGTCCCTGCCCTAGGGCTTACAATCTGAGAGATGGGGGAGGGAGGAGATGAAGGAAGGGGAACAGAGGGAGAGACAAGGGGTGTAAGTTAGCATTCATGAAGATACGAGGTCGCAGGTGCACGTGCTTGGCTTGGTTACATCGATAATGATAGCTGGTTGGTCCGTGAGGTAAGGATATGAGTACACAGACCTCAGGTAACAATATGTAGTAATAGAATAGCTATTCACAAAAGCTAACACCCCACACACTAGCCCTACATACAATGCGCAACTCACTAGCCACACATACAAGGCAGAAATTAAAAACTATTCACATAGCCCATGAGAATGCACAAGACAGTAGCCACAAGCACAACATAGCTGCAAACCCTAAATGGCCTTTCAGCCTTCCCATAGAGCAGTTAGTAGTCTGGAAAGCCTGGCAGGTTTGATATATCAGTCAAAGAGCTGGATAGTGTAACATTAGTGGCCCGCTTTGGCCCAGGACTCCACTGCACATTTGTTCTACTGCCAGATGTTGGCCTGCTTCTGCCCTGAGCCCTGTTGGTGGATAGCCAGGCTGCAGCCTCCAGAAAATCTCTGAGGCACAGCCTGGGCTAATGCCCACTGAACCAGGCCAATCTGGGCTATCATCTCTGGTAGGCTGGTGTTGCCTAATCCTGACATGGGGCGAGGTCTGCCAAGATAACTGAGCAGGGGTGCAGACCATGGGATAGTCTTTCATAAGTCACCTTGTTAGGGGGTAGGCTGGGTCCTCCAGGTTGACTGGCATAATGGGCATGCCCTTAATGTTCTGTTTCCCTGTACATCCATGCCAAAGAACGGCCGGGGCGGGGATGTGTGTGTGCTGCAGGATGCGGGCATCCTGGCTCCTGCCTGAGCAGCTGGCGAGGATATTGCCACGGTCATCCAAAACTGCTTGCAGGTGTAAGAAACAGTCAGAAATCATGAAGTAGAGTCAGGATCAGGGCCCCTAGGAGCACTCTCAGGGAACTATAGGGAAATGTTAGGGCTCCAAAACTGGGAAGACAGAGCTGAGAGAGGGAATTGACAGACATAGTAGACTACAAGGCTGAAGAAGACTAAGGAAGCAGGGCCCCACTCTCAAGATCTAGTGATGGCTGAGCTCTGAGGCTGTGGCCTAGATCATCACTGAGAACCAGAGGGCATGGGAGGAGGCAGGAATGAGGTCATGGGAAACCCAAGTAACTCAGACTCAGGATCAGGGCTAAAAGAGATTAAGCAAGCAAGACAGAAACAGAGGAGGCGATGAGAGACTCTGTGGGAACCAAAGAAGCCATACATAAAACAAGGAGCCCCCCCAAGAAGAGGGACAAACAATAAACCTATGCCTATGAGAGAAATCAGACACGTGGCAAGACGGGAAAAGGACTATGATCCGGGACCCACATTCACTGTGACTTCCTTATTAGAAGCAATGGGGGAAATGCAGTGAATGCGAGTCCCTGGCTATGGCCAAGGGGACAAGGGAAACAAACACTAAACAGGCTATGGCAAACAAGGCATACTAGGCCTATGGGGGAGAGGAGGGAAATCAACACACAAGAAAGAAGTAGGCCAAAGCTGGAAACTATGAGGAATCAGCAGAGAAACTAAAGGGAAATAGGGGCATTAATAGGGAGGCTGGGAAACACGGGGGAAGGGGAGTACTCACAGTAAAAGAAGGGAAGGAAGGGCTACTAACCAGGGGAAAGGGAACACAAACCAGACATTAACAATAAATAAGGGAAAACATGACCTGAAGCTGGATGGGGGGAATCCAAGAGTGGGTCAGAACTAGGGTTTGGATTTGGAGCCAATGCCACCCTGCAGCCTGTAATTCTCATAAGTGTCCTCCAAAATTTGCATATCTGGCCACTCTAGTCAGAACACAAACTGTAACAGATGCTTGGCCAGCTTCCTGTAGCTCCTAGCATGGCTTATATAAGGCTTGGAGCCAATCAGGAAGTTGGCATGCGTGGCCACCTACAGGAGAGCAAACAAATAATACAGGGGAAAAGCTCCAACCCAGGCAGTGGCACAGTGGGGCATCTGCCACTACTCAGCCTAGAAGCCACAGGTTCAAGGCCAGGCACTGACAACAGGTCTATGGAGTGATAAGCCAGGTGGTTTATGTACTTGTCCCTGCTGTGTGTGTGGGAGGGGGTGGCTACAAAATATTAACATGCAGTGCTGATATCATATGCATGTATGTTGGTTTCCTAATCTTTATCACAAAGGCCCTCCCCCAGACAGGAGCCCTCCATCAACTGCTCTGGGTTGACTAGTTGTACCATGCTGTCAAGGAGCAGGGCCTCAGTGGCCTCACAGACCTCCAACAAGATGGTGCCCATGGTGGAGGTCCTGACACTGAACTACTGGGAAATGGGGTGGCAGGAGTCTGGGTTAGTGAGGGTCCAGATTGCAATGGCTACATGCTGCTTCACGGGGATGGGGAACCAGATTCATCCACTTGATGTGGATGCCCTGGCTAGCTACTGACCTGTCTCTAACCTTCCCTTTTTAGGGAAGGTTATTGAATGGGTAGTGGGTCGTCAGCTCCAGGTTCATTTGGATGGCATCGGTTTACTTGATCCCATGCAGTTTCGTTTTTGCCTCAGTTACAACATGGAGATAACGCTTGTGGCCTTGGTTGACGACCTCCTCGTGGAATTGGAGAAGGGTTGTATGACCATGTTGGTCCTATTAGATCTATCGTTGGCCTTTGATACTGTTAATCATGAGTTGTTGGTGACAGTATCACCCACTGAAAACTATCTGCGAGGTAAAAATAGAACCATTGTAAAATGGTCCCATCCACCCCTGCCACATCCTGCAGACGAGTCACCAACAACTCATGATTAACAGTGTCAATTCATAAAACAACAACATTAAACAACAATTAAAACATCTAAAAGGAGGGCAAGGAAATAACCCCATACCCCAAAAAAACCTCCACCCCCTCACCCATCTTCCCCGCCAAATGCCTGGTGGAACAGCCAGGTCTTACAACTTCTCCAAAAAGAGGGGAGATACGGGACCAACCGGGCCTCCAGCGGAAGGGAGTTCCACAGCCATGGTGCAGCCACCAAGAATGCCCTCTCCTGCGTGGCCCCCAGGAAGACTCAGGGGACCTTGAGCAGGGCGCCCACAGATGACCGCAGGGGTCGTTCCAGCACCCAGGGACTGAGGCGGTCCCCCAGATTGGTAGGGCCTAGGCCGTTTAGGGCTTTATAGGCCAAAACCAACACCTTGAATCAGGTCCGGAAAACCACTGGCAGCCAGTGCAGAGAGCGGAGCACTGGTGTAATATGGTCCTGGTGGCCCAGTCCTACCAGAAGATGGGCCACCGCATTCTGCACCAGCTGCAGTTTCCGAGCCGTCACCATGGGTAGCCCACGTAAAGCGTGTTACAATAGTCCAATATTGGCCGGGAACGATTGTCCAGCCAGGTCTCCGTCACACACACGAGTTTGGCCACCCACTCCAAGATAGCATCATGGAGTGCAAATGATTTATTGCAGACCGACCTCACGTTACACAGCACCAGAGACAGACCTGGGTCTATTACTGATTTATATGCTACATATCTCCAAAACAGGACTCGTGGCAGCGTATGCAGAGTAAAAATACAATCTAATATACACAAAAAAAATTCCATTCATTTTTTAAAAATGGATTTTTTGTAAAAAAAGCCAAAAATGGAACAGATTGTAAACTATCTAGCTAGTTTAAAATCACTTGAAAGTTTGAAAGCAAGGAATGTGTGGCAATGCTGTTTTGATTCATGTCAGAATACTTAGGGACTGATCCAGTTAGAATTGAAACCATACCCTCAACTGCCATCCAGATTTATACTGCTGGAAGATCACTTCCATAAACAGAAGAACTTTATGTGCTTCCTCCTCTTTTCTAGAGTGCGAGCAAATCAAATAAATATTATGGTGGGAAAAGGGCCAAAAGACACCCTGATCTCAACCCATTGAAGCCAAAGATGATAACAGCGAGCATGAATTTGGCTCAGTGAATATTTCTTGCAGCCTAACGTGATAAGGGGAAGAGTTACAGTCCTATTAAAATATCTAATGTCAGGTGGCAGCAGCCCAAAATGTTGATACTCCCAACTGAATGCATTCATAAATTTAGCCATTATTCATCAGCAAATAAGTAAGGAACTATAAATACATGGTAAAAGTCAATTTACTTCATTCTCTTATCATTACTATTACATAATTGTTTTAAAAATAAAGTGCAGGGCTTGCCACGTTCATAATGACTGCCAAGTATTTCAGGGGATCCCTTTCCATCATTTATTCAGAGCACATTTTTTAGTCCAGCTAAATGGAATGGCTGGACATTCTTCACAGTAAATATGGTGATTCCTCCCTACCCCCTGCACTCCTTGTTCCTTGAAAATGCTGCTCTTTGAGATGCTGTTATAGCCTCTGGGACTGTTAGCGATGAGTGGGATGTGATGGTAGTTGAAACTGAGAGGCTATCACATCTTGAAAAGGATTCTTCTGAACATGAATTCCATGACCCCCGAGTAGCACTGAGCAGCCCTGACTATACTGACTGGGAAGAATAAGATTTGTTATATCAACCCATATTTCAGGGGAATAATAAGTAGATGTCACCGGAGGGATATAAACATTATCCACCAGGAGTTCCAAACCCGAGGGAAATGAACAGTAATAGATGGCAAAATTTGACTTATAGGTGCTGATCAGTTTAATTTTTGCTGGCAAAGTAGCTGGGATTAATAAGGCAATGCCTCCACTAGGCCTGCCATGTAAAGGTGATGGTGTAACCTCCAAAGAAAAAACCTGATAACCAGTACAACCAATCTCCTCCAGCATCCAGGTTTCTTGGAGCAATATCACATCCTGCCTATCGAGGAGATTATAGAAGTCTACATCCAATTGACGAGATCTCCACCCAGAAATATTCCAGGAAATAAAAGAAACTAAATCATGGTCACCCTCTGAGTGTCATAAATTAGCAGACTGCTGGGGAGAGGGAGAAAACTTTGAGGGGCTCCTTAGTGGGGATCTGACATCTATAAGGGGGACATCAGTTTGAGCTACTACGAGAGGAGTCACCACAGTACTTTGAGCCTGAAAGGGAGAGGATAATAAACCATGGCTATGCACCTCCTCCAATCCTCCACTGCACACTGCCAAAGGAGGCAGAGGAGTAGTATAGGTAGCAGTCTTAAAATTTGGAGAGGAGGCACATGCCAATCAAACGGAGATATTTCCAGAATAAGGTCTCTGAGCCTTAAGAAGCGGCACAGAGGGAGCTCCTGCGCTACTATCTTTCAATACTTTGTCGCCTATTATCGGAATTGGAGAAAGTGTCAGGGGTTGAATATAAGTAAGCAGGGGAGAAAAGCACTGGCAGGGCGAATAACTGCTACGATCAACAAAGAGGAAGCTTGAGACCTTTTAGAATTCTTTGCTGTTCTTATTTCCTCTAGATGATTACAAAGGGACTCAAGCTTATCTAACAGCAGGGTCTGAGACCTCATCACCGAGCCAGGTACCTTACTTTTATAAGAGGAAGATGCAGACGGTGCCACATTCGGCCGAGCCTGGGTGCCAGGTGGGTGAATTTCCATACTGCATACCTTAGGGGGCTCCCTGGCTCTACCGTCTCTACTGGAGTCCTTTGCCCTAAGAGGTAATTTATCTCCATGTTGCTGTATGTCTCCACGGCCTTCACAAGAGGGTGGCGGAGATAGTAGTATGGGGAAGAAGTTTTAGGGCTGCTCTCCGGCAAGGCTGGCACTTGTAGCGGGGCTTCTAAAGACACACAAAAATTCTTCTGTGCTACCTGGAGGGCACGAGAGACAAAAACCCCTTTTGTTTCTAGAAAGGCTTTCTTATCCAAAACAGGACAGGACAGGACAGAAGAGGAAAAAGTAACAACTAATACCTGCTTATCTTTGGCCTTAGCCAACTGATCTACTGCATTAATATCTCGTCTGGTTATTGGCAATCGTAATAACAATCTAAGATGTTCAGCTACCTCAAGGGATGAACACCAAAATGGAGCCTGCCTACCATGAAAGGGGAGAATAACAAATATAAGGGTATAGGGTAATGGGCTATATATATCCCCCGCCTCAGAAGCACAAAAACAAGGATCCCTTGAACAAATGGGTTATTCTGAAATAGAACCCAAATTATTAGGCACAAGTAGCTCCGCAGGGGTGCAGAGTCATGAATTACCTGGCCAGCTACTCCCAGCACATGCTTGCCATTACAGGGGCAAGCATTTAGAGAGTCCAGCTTAGTATATAACTGATTTAGTTGTAAAAACATGTGCCACAAAGTTTCAGCTGTTAACATTATGGGACCAGTTAGGAAGGCAGCAAGTCTTTCATCAACCAGAGGTTCCACCTTTTTTAAATCTGGCCCCTTCAGAACATAAGGGGGCTCAGTCCTATCGGGCTCTTTAAAATAAAAACAGGGCCCAGGCAGCTGGGACAGCCCATGCTTGATTTATGAGCATTAGTTAGAGGTAGAGAACATCTACCAGGTAAAGGAGTCCAAGGAGGGCTCTCAAGTCCGTTCTTACTCTGGGCGGGCTTACAAAGAAAACTTTCCATCCATCTCTGCTTGACCCCCTTAGAAGCAAGGGGGGGAGTGATTGATGCCTCCGGTCTTGTCCTCTTGTTGGAAGTCATAACGATGAAGATCAGAAGAGGGGAGGAACAGCAACGAACCGGCACATCCAGCAGCATGCCTAAGACCGCGTGCACAAGGGCGCGCCCTTGCGTGCACAGTCCTTAGGCGCGCGACCACGGTGCGCGCCTTTGGCATGGCCGAAGGCAGGTGTCTCCTTTATCGGGCAGCCCGCCTGGACCCAGGTGCATACATTCGACTCATCCACAGCAGGGGCGACTCTCTCTGTTCTCTCCAGGTTGCGTTGCAACTCTTTCCCCTCCTCTGTGTTGGATGGGCGTTTCAAGGGCTCTCCAATGAATTTGAGAATATGTGCACTGTGTGACGGTGGGACCCCAGATACGGTGGCCCATATCTTACTAAAGTGTTCCTTTTTTGAAGGATTAAGATCAAGATACCTGGTTGGATTGGGGTTGGGGCCCGGTATGACAGTGCAGAGGATATGGCTGAGCCCTTGTGACTCGGAAGTGACTAGGAGTGTGTCCGAGTTTGCCAGGAGGGCGTTACTTCTGCGGCAGAACTTTCTTGAGAATCCAGGGTATATGTTGCCAGGGGACTGTGTACTAGCAAAGGACTCCATGTAACAGAAGGTATAATGTAGGCTTGGGGCCTCATTTCGAGAAGATGTTCATGGGGGATTTACTTGGCAATATGTGAGGAAATTTTTAAGTCATGATGGGGTTGGCTATGATTTTATTGAGACTGTGACTGGTTCTGGCTATTGTTTTTATTGTAGTATTGTGTTGTAAAGTGGCTATGTTGATGTTCTTAGTTTGTTGCTTGGCAACGAGTACGGTCATGCCTAATAAAGATTTATATATATATATATTTGTTATTATTTGTCTGTCTGTTCTCTGCCCTGCTTGTACAGGTCTCCCACGGCCAAAAGCAGGTGTCTGCTTTATCAGGCAGCCCGTCCGGGCCCAGGTGCATACACTTGACTCATCCACAGCAGGGGTGGCTCTCTCTGTTCTCTGCCCCTCTTGTACAGGTCACAAATCTTATTCTTCTGGCTATCTGTGAATTTCCCACAGCTCCATTGTTAATTGGTGGGGACTTCAATGTCAGAACCGACAATTCAGCTGATATCCAGCTATCGCCAGGGTTAGAGGACTCCCTGGATATATCATCCATTCCCCCTCACCACTCAGAAGATCAGTTTGTTAGTCCCCAAATGTTTTGCATTGACAAGTTTTTGGTCACTCTGGATCTGGCCATAGTAAACAGCCGGACAGGAGGTGACAACGAGGGCAATTATACTTTTCCCTCTCCCCAAGGCTCCAGTGTGATTGATTATTTTTTTATTTTGAAAAGTTTTTTCTTTAACATCCACAAATTGATGGTTCTTCCTAGGTTCAAAACAAATCACTTTCTTCTAAATTTATTAGTTCTGGAGCCTAGTATTGAGGTGTTGGCCACTGAGTTGGGGACTCCCTTTTTCCCCCCCTCTCTGGGTGAAGGAAAAGTTCAGGTGCGAGTCAAGTGGTCTCAGGACACCAAGGATTCCTTTGATGTCCTTTCAAATTCACCAATAATGGAAGACTTGATTTCCAAGATCGTGACTCCTGGCTCGGAGCACCTAATTTTGTTCGACAAATTTCTGTCCATGCTATCTCTGTTATTGTCTACTGAGAGGCCCACTGCCACTGGGCTTAAGCGAAGGAGGAGCTTTCCTTCTTGGTTTGACAAGGATTGTCAATCTGCCAGGACCCTTCTCCGCCATATGGCGAAAAAATTAAAATGGTCCCCTTCCCAATTTTTTAAAAGAAATCTCCAACAATGCAGGAAAAACTATTGCAACCTCCTTCTGGCCAAGAAGCTGGATTTCCAAAATACCCAGTGGGCTGCTTTACTAAGTGCGGCTAATTCCCAGGATTCCAAGGAATTCTGGGCTCTTATTTGAGCAACTAACCCAAATAGTAGAGACCTGCCTAAGCCCGCCATTCCTTTGGTGGTGTGGGAATCTTTTTATGGTGCTTTGTTCTCCAAACCTTGCCCCATGGAGCATGATATTTATACCGCCCCGTGTGATAGGTTTGAGCCATGGCCACCAGTTACTCCTGAGGTGATAGTGACTCTCATTGAGCAACTTAAATATGGAAAAGCCACGGGTTCTGATTTTGTGCCTCCGGATCTCCTGAAAAGCAACCTAGAGTGGTGGGCCAAGGTTTTGGCCCCCCTTTTTACTTATATTAATGACACCGGTGAATTTCCTTTGTCATGACTTAAGAGCATTGTTGTCCCCATTTATAAAAAGGGCGATCCCTCACTCCCAAGTAACTATCGGCCGATAAGTTTGCTAAGCGTGATCAGTAAACTTTATACTAGGTTCTTACTGGATAAACTACAGGCTTGGCAGGATGAGAATGGAATAATTGAGCCGGAACAAGTGGGGTTTCGCAAAGGCAGATCCATGATCGATCACGCACTAGTGCTTTCCTGGCTGATTAACAGGTATGTCTCTCGGCAAGGAAAGCTCTTTTTATGTTTCATAGACCTTGAAAAGGCCTTTGATTCAATATGTAGAGAGCACCTTTGGACGAAACTTAGTGGTTTGTCGATTAACCCTAGACTCTTGTTCCTGATAATTAAACTTCACTCTGGAAACACGCTTCAAGTTAGGCCCAATTCAAACCAAGCCCTTACCAGACAGAACCAAGTAACGATTGGGGTGAGACAGGGGTGCCTATTGGCACCAGCTCTTTTTAATATCTATCTCAATGATGTAGTTGCTTTCATGAAATCGCTAGACACTCATGCACCTCTAATTGGAGATCAGAGAGTCCTGCTGCTTTTGTATGCGGACGACACTGTACTTGTCTCACACTCTTTAATTGGCTTGCGGTGCTCTATGTGTCACTTTGGGGAATATTGCCACAATGAACTATTATCTATCAATCATGGCAAAACAAAGGTATTAGTTGCTGGTAGGAGTGGTCATCAGAAAGCACACCATTGGACTACTGATGGAAATATAATTGAGCAAGTTTGCTCATTTAAATATCTAGGGGTGATCTTTTCTTCCATCCCCGGATGGAACGTTCATTTCAAGGCAGTCCAAAACCAAGTGAGGAAATCCTCATTGGCTATTATAAAATACTTCTATGGCCAAGGGGGAAAATTAATTCCATCTGCCCTCTGTCTCTTCATAGCTAAATCAGTTGCTCAGGTTTTTTATGCTTTTCCTGTATGGGGTATGGTTTTTTTTGACAAACTGGAAAGTATGCAGAATACCTTCTTGCGGGCTATTCTGGGAGTTCCTCCTGGCACCCCCCCAGGTGATTTTAAGATTGGAAGCTTTCTGCCTCCCATTAAAATACGTAGCACTCTCCTCCTTGCTTAAATTCTGGGCTAAATCAGTGCTATTCCCACTGCAGAGTGATTCTCTTTTGAGTCTGGCATTAGAAGCCAGGCTGGCAGATTCTTGGACTTCCACAGCAAGACTGGAGACCCTAAAGCTGGGGTTCTCTAGCTCTGCTCTTAAACACGCAGGCCATAAGGCATCCATGGCACTCATAAAACAAAGGCTGTCAGATCAGCTTTTGCAAACTGAGAGGGCTTTGCTGTCCGCCCAGAAGGCTGTTCCTGAATATAAGCCATACAACCCGATGGGCGCTGGAACTTGTTATCTGTTCAAATGGACCAATTCTTCTAAAAGGACTATTTATATGAGATTAAGATGCGGAGCCCTCTCGCCACTATTTCTAGAAGGCCACTATAAGGGAATCCCTCGAGAAAAACATCTCTGCATTTTTTGTGTACTTAGGGAAATTGACACTTCTGCTCATATACTCCTCGACTGCCCCTTCCTGGTTGACCTCCGCTCTAAATACCTTGGAAGAGCCCTTCTAGATGCTGGTGCTCTTTTTCGTTACAATTTATTATTGTGACTGTTAAGCTCAATAGATTCTCATATATCAAGGGCAGTGGCAATGTTTTGCCAGGCAGCCTTACGCCAGAGGCAAAACTTCCTTGTCCAGGCTGCCCCCTTGTACGACTGTTAAAAGCGTATGGCTCTTCTTTTGGAATATTTTACTTTTATGATATTTGGGCATGATATTTTAGGTTCTTATGGTAATGTTTATTTTATTTTATTTTTGTACTGGTTGTGTTTTGTTTCTGTGTTTTGATTGCATTTTTGTTATGGCAAGTGGCTTCCCATCCTCCCAGGGGTCAAAAGCTTCCCGCACTTAAGCTCCAAAGAAGAGCTAGGGTAAATTTATAGAATATAATTTATAGAATATTATTATTTAGGTGATTGTATGTGATTAAAAATGATGAATTATAGCTGTTTGCATAGTTGTGGTTAATGCTATTGTATTGATCTTAGATGATGTTATAACCAATGGTTAAACAAAAACTTTTTATTACCATTATTTACTTGTTAACAATTTTATAAAATTCTGTTGTTATTTTGTTCTTTTTGCCATGGCCTTTGGCTAGTGCAAATAAACTTTATTTATTTATACTGACTGGGAAGGAGATAGCTGAAAAGGAAGCTGGGCAGGAAATGATGTCCAACTGGGGAAAATAAACTGCTTAAAGATTCATTCTCCTTTTTTCTGTCTCTGTTTTTAGATCCCATGTTGGAAGAGGGAATAAAAATGTATATTTATTTAAATCCATTAATTGAATCCCACTCTCGTAACCCAAGCCATCTCTTCTCCACATTTGCTTCCCTCCTGAAGCCTCCTTGCAGTAGCGGCTGGTAGGTTTTGAGGCTGGTGGGGCAGTAAGGCCGGCTGGGCTGCCGGCAGAACCTTATAGCTGGCAGAGCTCTAGGGTAGGGCTTGTCCATTGTAAGCAGAGCCTCCAAAAATCCAGCAACTAGGAGTTATCAGCCTTAATATCTGATGGACAGAACATTAGTTAACACTGGAAACTCCTTGCTGCTGATTAAAACCCTGCCACTTGGAGACAGAGAGAACCCTTCTACTAGCATCTCATCCATTCAGTGGATGGGACTTCAGTAGGATGTCTCTCTCTCTCTCTCCAACAGTGGTAGTGCCATAGCAGGATAAAAAAACCCTGATCACATATTTAACACATACAAAACCTCAGGGCCTCAACAAAAGAGCTGCAGCATGCAGTTCTGAGCAAAGTAGAATGGCAGATTACACATTGCTATTGCACTGCACAGGAAGCCCCGCCCCGCCCCAAGAAGAAACCTGGAAAAAAGCTGCATAAAAAAGACAGAAACCTGATTTTCAGTCCCTCTTCCCTGCCACCCCCAAGAGACTAGGAACAGAAGCTCTTTTTGGCACAGGACATAGCAAGATGGCACATTGGTTGGCACAGACCACCACAATGGTGCAAGCAAGGCAACAAAATACACAGCAATATAACAAAGAATTAAAATAAACAACACAGACTAGCTGGAAATACCATCAAAGACCTTGCCCCCTCCCCCCCCACCCCAAACAGGGTACCTTCTTAGTTAAAATAGTAACAATAGTAATAGTGAGCTATTATAATAGTGAGTCACCTGGAATGGATCCAAAGAAGCCCATCCAAAACAGCATCCTATCTACACTGTATCCCCACCAGCCAATGCCTGTCCAAACAAACAGGCCCTTTTATAAGTCTGAGAAATTGGGGCTTCTTTGGTTATATTCACCTCCTGCATCTGCCAGGTTTAAAAGCAGACAGACAACTTTAAACCTCATTTACAAGCAGTTTTACAAAGACCCACAGAACAGACACAAAGCTTTCCCCCAATCTGCGCAGGTTAAAATGTCAGTTTCAGCAAAGCTGCAGACTCAAACCATTCCCACATGTCTACACAGGTTCAAGGCCCCCAAAGGCATCCAGAGACCCCCAAAGACAGCAGCAAAACAAACACTCCACATCATCAAGTGAACAAAACCCACATTCCAACTGATCTTGAACCAACCAACTTTATTCCCAGGGCCCTATGCACAGATATATAAAAACCACACATAAACCAGAAACCAACCTACAATGAGGCACCTTAATTTAGGCAGGTTATATTCACAGGTTAAAATGTCAGTTTCAGCAAAGCTGCAGACTCCCCCACTGTGTCCCCAAGAGCCCCCCGCTCCCCACTGTGTCCCCAAGTGGCCCCCACTCCCTGGTGTGCCCCCACTTCCCCACTGTGTCCCCAAGTGGCCCCCACTCCCCCACTGTGTCCCCAAGTGAACCCACTGTGTCCCCAAGTGACCCCCACTCCCCCACCATGTCCCCAAGTGAACCCACTGTGTCCCCAAGTGGCCCCCACTCCCCTGTGTCTCCAAGTGACCCGACCATGTCCTCAAGTGGCCCCCACTCCCCCAGTGTGCCCCCAGTTAACCCCCTGCTCCCCCACTACCCCCAAGTCCCCCTGGCAAAAAACCCTACCTGATCACAGACAGGTCCAGACCGGGGAACTCGGTAATGGCTGCTGCTGGGGCCCAATCAGCGAGTCAGCGAGGTCTGAATGAGACCCCGCTCACCCGTAAATTTCCCACCTTGTGCATCTGCAGCCTGAGAGAGGCGACTTCAAAGGGGCCCCTCCAGGCAATTAAAATGGCTGGGCAATGGGTTCCATTAGAACCCATGGACCAGGCTGGCCATAACCTCCAAAAATTGCAGCTTCTTCGGTCAGTCGGCAGTGCCGACCCACCAGAAGCCGCGGTTGTGCCTGTGCACTATCTCCAGCCGCGGGGAAAGCTATCCTTTTTCCCCGGGCTGGCACGCATACACAGAAGAGACACGGGGAATACCGGCACTGTCAGCTACTGCAGCTGTTCATCCTGCAGCAATAGCGTGGGCAGCGCAAGCCGCGCAGTGCACAGGACCTTTAAAAAATGATCCTCCCAGAGTCGAGGATCATTTTTTAAAGGTCTTGTGTGCCATCCGACTAGGGCTGCCCAAGCCGCTGCTGCAGGGCAGACATGAGTGGTGCTGGACTGGTGCTTGGCGCTGAGTGCTTGTGGGGCACCGCCCCCAGTGCCAAAGCGAAGGGGCCGCCCCTGCCTCCTTGTCCTCCACCCCCTTCCTTACTCCCCGTACAGCATCTTTTCTACTTCTTCAACAACAAGATTGATAAAAACTCTGCCTTGCAATCACTTCTCAACCCTCTTCCTCCTCCACCTCATTCCCTGATGTTCCCCCTCCTACCTCTCTTTTCTTCTCCTTTTCCCCAGCTTCTCTTGATAAGGTCACCTCCCTCCTCACTTCATCCAGCCCCTCCACTTGCCCCCTTAACTCCATCCCCTCTTGTCTCCTAAAGTTGATTTCCTTCTCTGGTGCATATCATCAATCTCTCCTCTCTACTGGGTCATTTCCATTGGCCTTCAAACACGCTACTGTTCCCCCTATCCTTAAGAAGGCTACTCTTGTTCCCTCTGACCCTTCCAGCTATCACCCCATTTCACTCCTACCCTTCGCGTTCAAGCTCCTGGAGCGAGCTGTCTACACACGCTGTCTGGACATGCTGTCCTCTCTTGAAATTCCTCCCTTGACCCCCTCCAATCAGGCTTCCACGCTCTGCACTCGACAGAGATTGCCTATGCCAAAATAACTGATGACCTTTTAGCTAAGTCTAAGGGCCTCTACTCTGTTCTTGTTCTCCTTGATCTTTCTGCCACTTTTGACACTATCGATCATGGCCTCCTCCTGGATTTGTTACACTTCCTCAATTTCCAGGACTATGTTCTCAACTGGTTCTCTTCGTATCTCTTGAACTGCTCCTTCGGTGTTTCTCTTGCTGGTACCTCCTTTATGTCACTTCCCTTCTCTGTGGGAGTTCCCTAAGGCTCTGTCTTGGACCCCCTTCTCTTCTCCCCTTACACTCTTTCTCTGGGTAAACTCATTGAAACCCACAGCTTCCAGTGTCACCTGTATGTTGATGACACTCAACTCTGTCTCTCCACTCCCACGCTCTCCCCCTTCATCCAGACTCATATTGCTGACTGTCTTGCTGACATCTCTGCCTGGATGTGTCATCACCAACTCAAGCATAATATGGCCAAGACTGAACTCATATTTCCTGACTCAGTGGGGCCCTCCCCCCACAACCATGACATCTCTTCTATTGTTTTCTACTCCTACTACCTTGAATAACTTTGTGTCATCTGCAAATCTGATCACCTCACTCAAAGTTTATAAGTTTAATAGACTTCTATCTTTTATAAGATAGAAGTTTATAAAATCATGAGTGGTGTAGATCACATAAATAGGGAACGGTTATTGACCCTCTCTAGCATCCATGCAAGAACTCATGATGACTGACATCAATCTGCTCTTGCTTCTCCTGGGCTTGTTTCAAGATCCACTTTCTGGTTTATTAGTTTTGCTGCTCTAGATTTTTTCACTTTCAAGTTCTCCAGTGATTTAAGTGTTCAGTAGTTTTGCAATCTTGGCAGCCTTTCCCCCACTTAATACAGTTTGTTTGCTGGGTGGGTTTTTAGTATGTCTATTTTTATTTTATTTTTTGAGGGAAAGAAAAGAAAGCCTTCATTTCATGGATGCATTTTGTATTGATTTACTTTGAACCATGTTTTAATTTTTTATTTTTTTGCTTTTTTTGTCAGAAGTCGGTCACATAGGGTGGGAGTTTCAAAATTGCTCAGCTTTCCCACTGCCTGACATTAGAGCTTGGGTGGTACATAATACTTGTAAAAGTTGCATTTTTACTTATTGAACTATGGAGCTAAAAAGGTGGCATGTATAAGATGGAAGACAAGGAGTACAATTTATTCTAAAGTAGTCAAAACCTGGCATGCTGTCTTTTGGTTTGACCGTCTACTCAAAGTGAGAGAGGTCTGCTGTGAAAGTTAACGTTTATAAAAAGCACTTATTTACATCTGTTCAGCATAGCAATACAGATTGCAATTAGTTAAGAAGTTTCTGGTGTGGTAAGAATAATCATACAGCCGGAATGCAAACATGATTTCCAAAGAGAATTTCATTCCATATGGGTTTTCCCCCTCTAACTAAGAATTAATTGTAACTTTAAAGAAGATTTGATCATGTCTGTAAAAAAAAGGGGGGGGACATTTTCACTACTGAGGATTTTTAAATGACTTCAGTTTAAAATTGTCTTTCTTTACATTGCTCAAGTTGAGAGACTGCTTTGATCAAACTTTGAGTTATACAATTTATTAGAGTAAAGGGAAGAGTATAACCTTCAGATGTCTTCTGTGGTGAAATGCTGATGTTAAAAATGTTAAATGCTTGCAGACTAAAGGCATGTTCAGCTGGGAGGGCCAAAAAGAATAAACAAAATGCAACATGCTTTGTTATTTATCCCCTAGTAAAAAAACACACAACAAAAGTAAATATAAATCCTGTTTTATGATGTCTTATTCAAAACACTGGCATACATTTTTGGTAACTAACCTCAGTGTGGTAGTATTCTGCATTGCCATAGATAATGCCAATACATATTCATTTGGCTTTAAGGTTGTCAGTACAGCAATTTTGTTAAATCCTTATAGCTTCTTAATATATACAATGCAAATCCTGTGAAGGACACTTGTATATCCCTGTTGACATATGTCATAGATTTTGCTACACTGATGTACTTCTGTTGGTCACAATTGCTCAGGGCTTGCATGAGGATTTGGAATAGTAAAGATTCCCATTATACGGTATGGTGCTTGGGGATGGGGGATACATTTTTTAAAACAGAGGTACTATCCTTTATGTAGCTTTCACCTACCAAATTTGCAGCCAAAGTGAATTTATGGGCACAAATCTGAGTACTTTGTAAAGATCCTTATGTGGGTGCAAAAAATCTAGCCTAGTTGAAAATATAGTGTGCAAGTGTATCACAATACAAGTAGCGTAGCCCTAAAGATTACAAGAGCAGTGCACGTACAGCAGAATAGTCATCCCGGTCTATCATTTCAATTAATAGAAACAATCCTAATTTGAATGAAATCTTAATCCTAATTAAGGATTAATTAATCCTAACCTTAATCCTAATCTTAACCTTATCTGAACAAAATGGCATTTTCATTAGATTCTAATGCAATATGGTTGATTTATATAGTTGGCTTGGTCAGGGTCTAATTCATCAGCCATCAATCAGAAGTACTGAAATGTAACACCGATCAAAATATAAAATAATAAATTATTTTTGCTACTTCAGAGAGGAGGGTAAAACTTAAAATTAGAAATCTTGAAGTCACAGAGCAACTTGTAATAAACAACAATTAGCAATTTAGAAATGTTATGCAAATGTCAGCATCATAAGAAGTCAAGGGATTTACATCACAAACAATAATATACAATGTCCTGAGTGTTCCCTTGATGGTAGAATCCATTTGTAACAAAGTGGTCCTAAGAGGTTTACTACAATTGTTTATAGTTATACTGCTGCTATTCAGGCCTGGAGGGCTGAAATTTTTCAGGAAAGAAGGGAAAACTTTGTTTCAGGCCAGATCGTCAACTGGTGTAGCCAGGGGCATAATCAAGAGGAGCCTAGGGGAGTCCATGCCCTCCATTCAAGGCCAGTGTCTCTCCATCAATTTCTCTCCTCTTTCTGCTATTGCCCTCCTCTTACTTGTGCCCCCCCTCAATGAAGGAAAGTGCTCTCCCCCCCCCATCTGAGATTTCTTGGTTACGCCACTGGGTGTAGCTCTAATGAAGTCAGTGGACATGTGCATATGTATGTAAACTGAGGAGCTGGTTCTATGTATTGTTTTAATTAAATTTAATTATTTATTCAATTTTTGCCCAACATATATAAAAATACATAAAAGCAATTTTAAAACCCTCTAAACCTGACACACCAACTGTCTCTCTAACCCTTCCACCCTACCCCACTCAATCCTATCACAGCCCACCAAATGCCTGGCCAAACAAAAAAGATCTTACATCGGTTCCGAAAGGCAAGCAGGCTCAGGCTTAGGCAGATCTCCAAAGATCTCCCTCCAAAGGGAGAGAGTTCCATAATTGTGGAACAGCCACCAAGAATGCCTCTCTGAATGCCTTCATTGTATGAACCTCATGAGCAGTTGGTACTCCAAGAGGGCAGCCAACCTCAGAGGCTGTGACAGAACATAAGGGAAGAGGCAGCCTTTCAGATACCTGGGACCCAAGCCATTTGAGCTATATAGGTCAAAACCAGCACCTTGAATTGTGCCCAGAAAGCTATTGGCAGCCCATGCAGAGTCTGGAGCACTGGTATAATGCGCTCGCAATGATCCACCCCCAACAGAAGGCAGGCCGCAGCATTCTGCAACAACTGTAGCTTTTGAACAATCATCAAGGGCAGCACCACATAGAGTGCATTGCAATAGTCTAGGATTGAGGTTACAAAGACACGGATGAGTAGGGGTGTGCTCCAGGGCCTCATGTCATTTTTTTGTTTTTCATTATCGTTTTTGTTATTAAAATGTCATGTTAGTTGTCGTTAGTAATGAAATGTCATTTTTTGTTATCATTGTTATCGATATTGGTAATGATTTCAAAGATTTTATTTTTGGTATCATGATCGTGCAAGACTGGGAATGATACCAAAACCAGAAACGGTACTTCGATCGGCTGTGCGGTGGTGTGGTGTGTGGCTGACTGGCTGTGCGTGGCTGTTGTGGCTAGTTAGCTGTGTGTGTGTGGGTTGTGTGTGTCTGTGTGAGGATGGATGGAAGCACGAAGAACCTGAGGAGGAAGTTCAAGGTGGAGGTGGAAGAACAAATCATGGAGGCCCAGGCTGGACCATCTCGTGAGGTGATGGAGGTGGGCTCCTCACCAGAGGAGGAGGAGGGTAGAGGAGGTGCCACTGCTAGGTTTGTAATAAAAAAAATAATTATTTAGTGTTCCATAGAACTTTGAGGAGGGAGGGAAAAGAAGAATACTGTCCTTTAGAGCGAGCTTGCAAGCATGTGGGCTAGCGGGCTGGCAGGCAGGTGGGTGGACAGTCAGGTACAAGCAGCAGCAGCATCCCAAGACATACCAAGGTTTCAGCTTGCAGACAGCACCCCAGGAGGGGCAGGACTTGTGTGTATTATTTGTGGGTCTGCCAGAGATAAAGGCTTTTTCAGCAGCAGCAGTGGGCATCAGCGAGTGGCAGTGGAGGAGCAGACTGGTGGGCAGGCTGGCAGGCAGGCATGAGCAGCAGCAGTACCCCAAGACATGCCAAGGTCTCATCTTGCAGACAACACCCCAGGAGGGGCAGGGGTTGTGTGTATTGTTTGTGGGTCTACCAGAGAGAGAGGCTCTTTCAGCAGCATCAGCAGGCATCAGCGGGTGGCAGTGGAGGAACAGGCTGGCGGGCAGGCTGGCAGACAGGCATGTGGGCGGGCAGGCTTGCAGGCACGAGCAGCAGCAGCACCCCAACTCATAGAGACAGTACACCTCATTGAGGTGAAGAGGAGTGGGCCTGGTGGTACTGGCAGACACAGACTTAGGCCGTTTTTACATGGACAGCCCCACCCACCGTGCAGTGGGTGGGGGGATAGGTGTGCGCTGGGTGTGCACTCATGTAAACACCACAGATGGTGTGCGTACACACTCCCAGTGCACACTCATCCCCCCACCCACCGCCAGCCCGTTTGCACAAAGAGAGAGAATTAGTGAGTGATTGGGCTCACTTCTTTCAATCATTGTGAAAGCTGGTAGCAGGTGTAGGCACACAGGCACATATATTGTGTGGTTTTGTTTTGTTCTGGTGAGTTTGCTGCTGGATGTGGGCATTGAGAATGAGCACATGCCACAGATGAGCTTTCTCTCTGGTTCTGGCAGGTGACAGTTTGGGCAGGATACACGTCTCTCCCCCCCACCCCTCCTCTCAATCTAGCAGCGGGGAGCCTCTCTCTCTCTCTGGTTGTGTATGGTGAGTGGTGGCATGGGCAGCAGCATGTCTCCTTTCTCCCTCTAGCAGCATCTCTCTCTCTCTCTCTCTGGTTCTGTATGGTAGATAGCATTGGCCAGTCCAGTCCAGCCACTGCTTCTGTGTGTAAATCTCAGCTGTCAGATCCCTACCTGACACAAAGTCAAGGCTTCAACTTGCAGAGTGTGCCCCAGAGTGACCTAATGGCACCATGTGAGGTAGATGGAATGGCAGGCAGACACTGGCTGTTGGCACCACCTTATGCTACAGGGTGTCAACTTGCAGAGATTTCCCCAGGGGGGTGGAATAGTAAGAGAGAGTGAAAGATTACCTGGGGGCGGAGGGGAGGGTGGAATAATAAAGAGAGAGAGAGATTTCCCGGTGGGGAGGTGGAATAATAAAGGGGGGGGGGGAATCACAGCAGCTCCATCCAGCATTTCAGCAAGAGGGGTGGGAGCAGGAGGCATCAAGGGTAAACCTAAGGGTACTTCGGCAACCTGGAGGCTCCTCGGTGGCCAGTAGGTCAGCCACTCTCCACCTTGTTTTCCTCTGTCTCTTCTCTATTACCCACCCCCTGGGTTGCCCCTCTTGTATCCTCCCCATCATCATGCCTGCCCTAATCTCTCACCTTCCTTCTCCCTCCTTCTGCCTTTTCCCCCTTCCCCCCACCTCTTCCTTCCTCTACTTTTTTCTCCCCTGCTCCTTCCTCCCCACCAGCCCATCACTTCTCTCCAACCTCCTCACACTTCCTCCTCCCTCTTGGATACCTTCCCCCCTGCTCCTCCCCCACTCTCCCTATCTATCACCTGTCCCACTGCCCCCTTCTCCCAATCTTATCCCCATTCCATGCCTTCCCCTGATCAGCTCCCATTCTCCTGCTCCCTTTGGAACAGTCAGTCCTCTGCCAATGAAGCCCCCTTCATCCATGATCTCTTCCTCTCTCAATCCATCCAGCTCCTTGCCCTTACTGAAACTTGGATCTCCCCTTCTGACTCTGTCACCCCTGATACCCTCACCTTTGGGGGCTCTCTCCTTTTATCACCAACCCCGCCCCAAAGGCCGGGATGGTGGCATGGGCCTCCTCCTCACTAATTCCTGTCAATTCCAACTGCTTTCTCCTCCCCCCCCTTCCCTTCCTTTGAGGCTCAATCTGTGTGCCTCTACTCCCCCCATCATCTCCGTGTCGCTGTCATCTACCGCCCCCCTGGCTCTCTCTCTTTCTTTCTCTCTGAATTTGAGTCCTGGCTCACTTTCTTCCTCTCTGACGATACCCCCACTCTCATCCTCGGTGACTTCAACATTCACGTTGATGTCCCTTCCCAGTCCTCCATCTCTTGCTTCCTCTCACTAGCCTCCTCCTTCAACCTCCATCTTTGGACCAACTCCCCCACCCATGCTAACGACCATTCTCTTGACCTCATGTTTTCTAGGAACTGCTCTGTCTCTGATCTCTCCTTTGATCCTCATCCCCTCTCTGAGCACTTCCTTGCCTCTTTCAATGTCTCCCACTGTCCCTCCTCCTCTTTCCCATCTCCATGCCCTTTCCGTGATCTGCAGACCATTAACCCCCTGGACTTTGCCTCCTCTCTCTCCCCCCTTCTCCCCTCAGTCTTCTTCTCCTCCTCCCCTGACTCTGCCATTTCTGCTTTCAGTGCCTCTCTCTCCTCCACCCTTGACTCCCTTGCCCCCCTCTCCTCCCACCCCGCCCACACCCACAACCTCCATCCTTGGCTCACCCCCAGTATCTGCCACCTCCATTCCTGCACCCATGCTGCTGAACACCTCTGGCGCAAATCCCACTCTCATGTTGACTTTCTTCACTTCAAATTCTGTCTCTCCTCCATTACTTCTGCTATCTCCTTTGCTAGACAGCATTATTACACCTCCTGCATTGAGTCCTGTTCTCGGGACCTTTACCGCCTGTTCTTCACCTTTGACTCCTCCTCAAGCCCCCCTGTCCTCCTCCTCCCTCTTCCCTTTCTGCTCAGGATCTTGCTTCCTTCTTCACCTCCAAGATAGACAAGATCCACCTCGACATAGCTTCCCACTCCTCTCCTCTTCCTACTCCCTCCCCTCTCCCTCCTCCCCCTCCTCTCCTGTCCTCTTTCACTGCCACCTCCCTTAAGGAAATCTCCTCCCTTCTCTCCTTCTCCAACCCTTCCACTTGCCACCTTGAGCCCCCTCCCACCTCCTGACCTCCATTGCTTCCACTGTTGCCCCTTCCCTCCTGCATATCATCAACCTCTCCCTCTCTCCTTCCCCTCTGCCTTCAAGCACGGCACTGTCTCTACTATCCTCAAAAAGTCCACTCTTGACCCCTTTGACCCTTCTAGCTACTGTCGTGTCTCACTCCTTCCTTTTGCTTCCAAGTTTCTTGAACGTGTTGTCTCCTCCCGCTGCCTCAACTTCCTCTCCACCAACTCCTCCCTTGACCCCCTCCAATCTGGCTTTTGCCCCCTTCACTCGACTGAAACTGCTCTCGCTAAGATCACCAATGATCTTCTTGTGGCTAAACCTAATTGTCTCTACTCCATTCTTGTCCTCCTTGACCTCTCTGCTGCCTTCGATACTGCTGACCACTCACTCTTGCTGAACTCCACTCCCTTGGCTTCCGTGGCTCCTTCCTTGACTGGTTCTCCTCCTACCTCCCTGACTGCTACTTCAATGTGTCTCTTGCCAACTCCACCTCCTCCTCCCTTCTTTCTCTTGGTTGGTGTACTCCAAGGCTCTGTCCTTGGCCCACTCCACTTCTCTATCTATACCCTGTCCCTAGGCAAACTCATTGCCTGCCATGGCTTCCAATATCACCTCTATGCTGATGACACTCAACTCTATCCCTCTATTCCCTCTCTCTCTCCATCTGTTCAAGCTTACCTCACCAGCTGCCTCTCTGATATCTCTACCTGGATGTCTCAACATCAACTCAAACTCAACATGGCTAAAACTGAACTCCTTATCTTCCCCCCTCATCCTTCCTCTCTCTCTTCCCTGTTGATCCTCATCAATGGGGTCACCATTCTTCCCGTCCCCCAAGCCCATAGCCTAGGCTTCATCTTTGACTCACCCCTTTTTTTTAAAAACCCTACATTGACTCTGTTGCCAAATCCTGTGGCTTCTCTCTCCATAACATTGCTAAGATTTGCCCTTTTCTCTGTCTCCTCTGCCAAAACCCTTTTTCATGCCCTGGTTATCTCTAGTCTCGATTACTGTAACCTCATTCTCACTGGCCTGCCCCGCTCTCACATTTCTCCCCTTATCTCCATCTAAAATTCTTCTGCCAGGGTCATCCACCTTGCCCGTCGCTTCAACCATGTGCAGCCCTTCCTCTCCTCTCTTCACTGGCTCCCCCTTCCTGAATGAATCCTGCACAAACTCCTAGTCTTCACCTATAAAGCTCTTCACAACCTTGCTCCCCCCTACCTCTCTGTGCTAATTTCCCTCCGTACTCCAGTCCGTGAACTCCACTCCTCTGTCCCCTCTCTCACCCTCCCACACCTCCCCTGCTGCCCTAACCACCTTCATCCTTTCTCCCTAGCTGCTCCCCATGCCTGGAACTCCCTCCCTGCCCACATCCACCTCACCCCCTCCCTTCGTACCTTCAAATCCCTCCTCAAAACCCACCTCTTTCACTCTGCCCTCCCCGACTCCTCGCTCCCCTCACCTAACTCCTTCTGATACCCTCCATTCAGTACAATATGTTACGTGAGGTCTGTGTACTCATATCCTCAACACATGGACCAGCCAGCCATCATTCTTGATGTAACCAAGCCAAGCGCATGTACCTGGCACCTTGCATCTTTGTGAATGTTACACTCCTTGTCTCTCCCTCTGTTTCCCTTCCATTGTCTCCTTCCCCCCACCCCCATCAAATTGTAAGTCCTAGGGCAGGGACCGTGTCTATTCCATTACTTTGTAAAGTGCCAGGTACATTGCTGGCATTATATAAATGCTTGCTAATAATAATAACCAAGAGAAAGACCCCATTGAAGTCTCAAGTGTTCCACTGCCCCCTCACTACAAGTTCACTGCCAGCTCAGGGAAACCGAGCAGCAGCAGGCTGACCTTCAGGAACAGCAACTGCTCCACCAACCCAGCTCCCAGCCTCATATAGTGGAGACTCATGATGTTCCACGCCTGAGAGAAGACTCATTCACTGGGCATGCTGGTTGGTGGGCAGGACACCAGTTCCTGTGCTACTCTGGTCAGGACCTGTCTTTGCCCGGTACTGCAGGGAATCACTGCTGTGTAGGGATGGGCAAACAGAACGCCATTAGGATGTTTGGACGTTCGGTTCAAAACCCAAGTTAGGGTTCAGCTGTTCAGTTCAGCAGTTCGGTTCATCCAAACTCAACTGAACATTCAAAAAAGTGCTATCAGTACTGAAACCAAAACCGATTTTTTCCCCCGGTATTGGTATTTTTGGCCCTGAAACCACCTCTAGTGTCCACTCCTGGTGCCAGGAAGTCTGCTCCTCATCTGCCTCCCCCTTCCAGTCACATTTTTCCCACCCAAAGTCACATTTTTCCTGCCCCCGAATTCATCCGAACTGTTCAGAAGTTCAAGCATTTGGTTTGGAACTTCGGTTCAGTCATCCAAACAGGTTGAGTTCGGGCCGAACTCTGAACTTCCGAACCACATTCGCCCATCCCTACTGCTGTGGTCCAACACTGGCTCCTTCAGATACTTCTCCACTGCCATATCCACACTGTCAGGCACCTTCTGCTTGCTTCTGCTGCTGTTAACCTCCTCCCCAATCACCTTTTCCCATGCTGCCTGCCCTGCCGGGGTCCAGTGGGTGATGGGCCTGGCCACCAAGGAGCTTCTTCTTCTAGCCCTGCTATCAAAGCTGCTGATAGGTGCTCTGAATGTCCTCCCTTCTGCTGCTGCTTTGCCCCTCCTTATGGCCCTGCTGACATATAGCCCCCTCTACTGCCTGCACCCTCTCCACCAGAGAATGCTTCCTCAGGGTGAAGTCTGCCGTGCGAGTTGCCACACTTGCCTTCACCCTGGAGTCCAGCATGGTGGAGAGAATATAGACCTCCTTCCCAATCAGACAGTCGAATCAACTCTTGAACCCCTCCTTCAACCTTCGTACCAGGGCCACCACATCTGGTACAAGGTGCTTCTCCGCCCCCCACCCCAACTTGGTCAGCCAGGAAGCCTTCCATCTACCTGACCAGACTACAGACCATGGGGGTGATGTGGTTCAGGGTGGCTGTTGCTGCACTTAGGGCATTTATAGATGAGACAAAAAAGCCGGCTGATCCTTTGATCAGCTGCCTTTCTTTACGCTCGTCTAAACTTTAAGGCCGGATCTTACCCCGTGTCTGACCGGGTCGGCGATCCTGGCCCCTCAGACGTGGATCCCCGAAGTGCCAGCTTTACGCCGCACTTCCGGGTTTCCTGACTGAGTGCACATGCGCGGAAGGGTGCACATGTGCACAATGACTGTATGCCATGTCTGAACATCAGACACGGCATACAGAGGAAGACGGGGGAGAGATGCCAGCGCTGAACGATCCCGCTTCTGAGCGGGATCGTCTAACAGCACCCTTACGGTCTCCATCACATCCTTAAAGAGCTTGAGGACGTGCACAGTCTGGGCCATCATGACCCATTCCTGCACTAGTGGTTTTGCCACCCCATTCTTCCCCTCAAGGGCTACCCATGCAGGACCCACTGCTGCTCCACCAGATGCTCTAGCACAAGGTAGGTGGAGTTCCACCTTGTACTGACTAGGGGTGGGAAGTTTGGATCATCCGGTATCCGATACTGCCGGTATTTTGGTGTACCGGCAGTATCAGATTACTCTGGTATTTGGGGGTACCGGTACTGGATCCCTGTGCCGGATTTTTTTACATTGCGGCCATTGAAATGAATGGCCGCAATGTAAAAAAAGAAACAAAAAAAACCCCAAACACTTTCCCTCCCCAGTCCAGGCTGTGCAGGTGGAAGGGGGGACACCCCCCACCCACCATCCCCAGCCTGGATTTTTTTTAAAAAATTTTTTTTCCCCGAAGTCCCTGCTAGTACGGGCCCCGGGCCACCACTGGCAACCCAGAGCCTGCACCAGCTGGTAGGTACTGTGGTACTAGGGTGATCCCTGGGGTGGGGGTGGTTTAACACACACCCCACCCCAGGGATCACCCTACCTCTCCACCCAGGGATCACCTATCTTTGGTGCTCTGGGTGGCAGCGGTCTGGCGGCTTCAGTGCTGACTGTGGCTTCTGGCTTCAGCGTTTTCTAGGTCTTCTGGGGAACTTCCGGAAGTTCCCCGGAAGGGCTGGAAAGCACTGAAGCCGGCAGCCACAGCCAGCACTGAAGCCTTCGGACCCCTTCCACCCGCACAGCCTGGGAGGGGGAGGTGGGAGGTATTTTTTCCCCCCCATTGATTTCAATGGGAACAGTTCCCTATTGAAATCAATGCAATAAATCCGGCACTGGTAATCCAGTTTTAATCTGGTAATCCATTTTTTTGTAAACTGGTAACCGGTAAAACCGGTAACCGGTATTTTGCCTGATGTCCCACCCCTAGTGATGTCCTGCATGAGGCAGTGCTGCTGTGCCCCCAGCTCCACTTGCTTCTCTCTTAAGAGGTGCCCAACCTTCACACTCTTATTAAAATACCCTGTGATTTTTCTGCCCTTCTCAATCAGCAGGGTAAGGGGGCTGCCGCTGCCATCTCCCTTGTTCTCCCCCAGGGCCAAAGCTTCCTTCACCACCAGGTGAAGGGTGTGGGCAGCACAGGGGATGTTCTGGAACCCGCCATCCAGCACTGCCTTCTTCATGTTGGCCGCATTGTCACTGACCACAAACCCCTTAGTGAAAGGTGCTTCCTCCCTTAGCCACCCTTCCACCATGGTGTCCAAGGCTCCCCTTATGTTGGAGGCAGTGTGATTATCATTCATGACCTGGGTTTGAAGCAGATCCCACCTGTACCCTTGCCCCCTCACCCCTGCCAGCTACTGCTCCTCCTCCTGCCACCCGTAGCTGCCACCAGTGAGCAGTCAGGGTCAGGTAGGCATGTTGTGCATTTCAGCTGATTCAAATGTCCGTTGTAAAATACACAACTGCTCCATCTGCCCTGGCCAGTTGCTTCCTCACCTGCTCCCTGACTGCCTGGTACAGGGAGGGCACCACCCGCCTGCTGAAGGTGGTGAGTGAGGGCATCTGGTATTTGGACTCATGCAGTGCCAACAGCAGGAGGAATTCCTGGTTCTTTACTATGCTGATGGGCTGGCCATCCAGTGCAATCATCTCACCCACCCGCCTGTTGATTTTGATTTCCACTGAAGGACGCCTTCCATATCAGAACGGTCCAAGCCCCAGCTCCTCCCTAGTGGCCTGATGCTGGTGCTGCTCACAGGGGGTTCGAGACAGGGGCTGCTGCTCTGCCTCATTCCCCTTGGCATGAGCAGAGGAGGAGGGTGTTCTCACTGCAGCAGAGATTGGGAATGGGAACCCACTCCTGTCCACAACGCCTAGCTTCCCTTCCAGTTCCAGCATCTTAGCACAATGCATACTTCTCAGGTGGGAAAACATCCCACTGTTGCTGAGGTTTCCCCTATTATCCCCATGCTTCACCACCTTCCCACAGTGAACGCAGGCCATCTCGTTGGTGTCACCTGCCCTCACTAATGTGAAGTGGTCCCACACAGGCCCCCTGGGGCACCCTGCTTTCTTCATGCCACTGCTGCTGGGGGCCACTGTCTCTGTCCCCAACGGGGCCACAGAAGGAGCATCACAAGCAGGAGTCTCCTCCGGCTCCTCCTCACTACCCTCATTGCCCAGCTCCATGACACCTGTGATCAAGCTACTGCTGCTACCACATTTCAGCATGGGAGAAGATGCCCTGCTGCTATTCACAGAAACACTAGGGGAGAATGAGAATAATGAGTTGCTCATGCTGGTGCCAAGGGCTGGGATGTCCTTAAATAAATCCTCCCCCAAATCCTCTAAATCATGAAGGAGGGTGCCAGAGGGGAAAGTCTGCCCAACAGAAGTGTGTGTTCCGGCCCCATCATCACTCACTGTGACAGCACCCACATTGACAGCACCAGCATTTCTCCTCACATCAGCTGCCCCCAGTGCAATATCACTGCTAGGGATGTGCAAACAGAATGTGGTTCGGATGTTCAGCCATTGGGTTCGAAAACCGAGTTCGGGTTTGGTTGTTCGGTTCGACAGAGTTCGGGTCAGCCAAACATGGCTGAACATTCGAAATAGCACGATTGGTACCGAATTCGAAGATTTTTTCCAGTATCGGTCGGTATCATTTGGCCCTGAGACCACTCCTGGTCTCCAACCCTGGTGCCAGGAAGTCTGCTCCTCAGCTGCCTCCCCCTTCCAGTCACATTTTCCCCACCTGAATGGGCTTTCCAGTCACGTTTTTCCCACCCCTGAACTCATCCGAACTCACCCGAACATGACCGAACTGTTCGGTTGTTTCCAAGTTCGGCTCATACGTTCGGTTTGGTCGTCCGAACACACCAAGTTCAGTCTGAACTCTGAACATCCAAACCGTGTTCACACATCCCTAATCACTGCTGCCACTGCCAGCTGCTGGTGCTTTAGGAGGAGTGCACTGCTGCTGTTTCACTCCACCTTTGCTCCCTCCTCCAGTGCCAGTGCCAGTGCTAGTGGAAGGCTGGGGCTCCCTGCCTTCCACAGATGCCTTTCCTCCAGTAATAATCTCTGTCACCTCTTTCCCTGATAAGACCTGCAGCTTGGGGGTGAAAAATGCTGGTCTCTTAATTTTGGGTGGTGAGCTGCCACCAGTGGCAGAAGTATCATCACTGGGAGACTTGCCAACTTGCCCACGTGTACCCTGACCACAGCCACGCCCTCTACCAGGGCCACCTGCCCCAGACTTGTCAGAAGTTAGCTCCTTCCCCTTCTCATTGTGATACAAAAAGAACTGCACACAATACACAATATGTAGTTTTATTTATATAATATACACAGAATCTAAGCTAAACCACCTATGTATAATACAAAGTAGCCCTATCCTATAATCCTAATATATATAATAAAACAGCCTAGTATCTAACTATCTAATCTCTCTCTCTATATATATATACAACTAATATCTTTATCTATATAATATATGGACAGGGGGAGACAGACAGATAGATAGATAGACCTCTGAATTTTCCTTTTCGCTTCCCCTATCTATCTATCTATCTATCTATCTATCTATCTATCTATCTATCTATCTATGGTTTCCCCCCTACAGGAGGAAACAGGCAGGGGAAGAAAAAGGGTAAAATGTAAGTGTAAAGGATAAGGAATGGGTGGTAGGGAAGGAATATATATGTATATGGGAGGATTAGTGCAAGCACCAGCTTCTGCAGACACACCCTGACAACGCAAGAGAGCTAACATAGAAGCAGAGTGAAGCAACCCAACCCTGAAATATAAAGGGTTTGTAGTGCCCTCCTCCAGAGCCCTCCTGATTGGTTCTGGGAGGCAGAGGCATTGCGGAATCACAGGGTTCCATGCAACTACTGCTTGTGCTGCTCATTGTTCAGAGATACATCCATCAGGTCCTTCCCCTCCCAGGTCAAGAGTTCAACACTGTTTCTGGCTCCGAGATGTCTATGCCTTCCTCCCCTCTACAAAAAAACCAACTCCAGCCAATAACTAAGTGAACACCAACTTTCGTTATCATTATTGGTTTTATTATTTTTATCGTTTTTGTTATTGCAATAACAAAAATGCCATTTTTCATTTTCATTATCGATATAATGAAAACGACATGCACACCCCTATGGATGACAGTGGTGAAATCCAAGTCTGATAAAAAAAAAAAGGTCTCAGCCTTCTCACCAGATGAAGTTTGTGAAATGCACTATTTGTCACCACTGTTGCCTTGACATCCCGGTGAAGCAATATATCCAACCCCAAAGCCACCTGACCCCAAAGCTGTGAACATGTGTGACCAAAAAAGGCTGGACCCCATCTATAACAGGGGTTCCTATGTCAACCAACCATCATCACTTTTCTGGATTCAGTTTCAATCATCTTGCCCACATCCAGTCCCCAATGACAGCCGGGCACCTGGTAAGCACCAACACTGCAGGGCCTGGATCAGATGAAAAAGAGAGACAGATTTGGGTGTCATCAGCATAGTGATGGCACTTCACTTAAGACCGCCTAACAATATCACCCAGGGACCTCAGTTATACATTAAACAGGTGTGGGGACAAGATGTAATCCTGCAGGATTCCACAAGGGAGTGACTGGGGGGGTGGGATGATGAGCCACCACCCATCACCACTGTCTGGGTTCTCCTGGCGAGGAATGAGCAGAACTACTCAAGAACGGTCCCGTGCATGTACGCCAGGCCCTGCAGCCATATCAACAACACCCCACGATCAAGTGTATCAAAAGCCGTCAACAAATCTAACAGACTCAAATGGGTATAATTTCCTCTGTCGATTTCCATATGGAGATCATTAACCAAGACCACAAGTGAAGTCATGGTTCTATGCTTAGGATCAAAACCCAACTGACACAGGTCCACGAAACCAATAGCATCGAGATGCATCTGGAACTGTGAGGCAATCACCTGTTCAATAACGTTCCTTAAGAAGGGAAGGTTAGAGACAGGATAGTAGCTGACCGTGGAGTCAATATCAAGAGTTGATTTCTTGAGCAGTGGATGGACAACCGCAGTTTTGAGGCTGTCAGGCATCCTGTCCTCCTGAAGGGAGGCATTGCCAACCTCAGCTAGCAATGGTCCCAATGTCTCCTGGCTAGCTTTCATCAGCCAGGATGGGCATGGATCTAAATTATAACTGGTCACCCACACCGCTCCAAGCACAGCGGTAGGTGAGACTAATTGAAGTTGATCCAAACAAACTGGGCAAGACTGGGCCTCCCCAACCCCAAACTCTGATTCTGCACTCAAATTAGCAGGGCCGAAGTTGGGTCAAATACAAGTGACCTTATCTACAAAGAAGGTAGCAAACGTGTCACAGCAGACAGATAATGATACTAACTCCAGGTGGAGACAGCCAGGATTTAATAAGCTATTCACCACCCAGAAAAGCTCCACCTGATGCAGATGGCACTTTGCAGATGCTATGACAGCAGCAAAGAAAGCTTTTTTTGCTGTTGTCACAGCCATAGCGTAGTCCTTCAAAAACAGACTATGCCAGAGCTTATCAGCTTTGGCATGAGCTGAGCACCACCTGTGCTCTAACCATCTACCCTCACACTTTAGCTGCCTCAGGTTCTCCATGTACCAGGGGGACCCGCGCAGTGGTGAAAACAGACAACTGGGTAGGGATGGGCAAACAGAACCAAGTTCGGAAATTCGGTTCGGTTCAGTTCAGAAATTCGGTTCGGTTGACCGAACTATTCGAGTTTGGTCTGAACTCCGAACTTCCGAACAAAGTTTGGAAATTCAAACCTCATTGAACTAAATGGAATATTATCTTTTAGGGATGGGCAAATAGAGCCAAGTTCGGAAATTCGGTTCGGTTCGGTTCGAAAGTCAAGTTCGGTTCGGAAGTTCAGTTCGGTCGACTGAACTGGTCGAATTCGGTCTGAACTCCGAACTTCCGAACCGCATTCGCCCATCCCTACATCTGGGTGCCTCTGTATCAATAGCCCAAGTTAACACAACATACTAAAAATCAAGCAGGGCATCAACAGAGAGGCCATCAAGTTCTGGAATCTGATGGGATCCATTAGTCTTCAGGGGCAGATTATCCTAACTGGTCCACCACCTTAACTGAGGCAAAAGTGGACAGGGATCATGACATGATTTCACAGAATGATTTCAAGAGTGGATAAACATTTGGCTGCTAATGCCATTTAATATTCCCCTTTGAACTATATGCAACAAGGCATAAATACAAGATTAAACAAAAGAATGGTTTACTTTTCTACATTAACAAACAACAAAAGCTCTAAAATAATAGGAGGAGTTTAAAAATCTTGCAACACATGAGTACATAACTAATCCAGAAACTACATATGTAGTATGCACTAAATGCTGTTTATAGCAATTAAGAATGGAAAATGCTAGGGTGCAACATCTCTTTTACCCACAATTTAAGCACTGCAGGAAAGCATGAAGACCAATATTGACAATTCAACAAAGTAAATTTGTGTATGTTTAATAATCTGAAAGAAATACATTTACTTTCTAATGTATGTGGTGTAATGATCTGATTTGCAGAAGGGCATCAACCCACCCGCTGTGTATGTGTACAGCTTCATGTGTGGAACACACTAGGTTGCCATTCTCATGACACACAAAACTAGGACAGCCAAACTACTTACATAACTTTGGATGTATAAATTTATGTACATTTTGCAAATTTAAAATAGCCCATTTAAGCTCTGGGTGGAGTGGGGGGAAAGACCTGTACACTGCAAAGACCACCCAATTTTTCTGGAAGGTAGCTCTGTCAATATTTTTACAGTTCTGTGTCCACCCTCCTCAAATAGTACCCAGCACAATAGGACTCCAGTCTTGTCTGGTGTCTCTGGGAACTTTAGGGGTGTACACCAAGGACCCATGCTGTTTTTTGTTTTCATTTTTCATTATTAAAACTGTCGTTTTTGTTATTGTTATTAACGAAATTTCATTTTTTGTTATCGGTGTCATTATCAGTATCAGTATCAATTTTGAGCAATAATGAAGATTTTGTCTTCGGTATCATTTATGTTGTGGACTGCCACCAGTGGCAGAAATGCCAACAGACACCTGCCCAGACTTCTCAGAAGTTGAACTCCTTCCTCCCTTTCTCATTATAATGCAGTAGTAATAATAAGTGCACAATGACAATATGAAAAATAAATAATATGTATGTCTAACCTAAACCTACACCTAATAACCTATACTATATGCAATATATTCCTATCTATCTATCTATCTATCTATCTATCTATCTATCTAGGGGGAGACAGACAGGAGAAGGTAAAAGGTAAAATAAAGGGTATAAGGAAAGGTAAGGTACAACACTGAGGGCTGGGGAAGATTTTTAGTGCAAGCAGTGCCAGTCGCCAGAGTTCTGTAAATGCAACCTGACACATCAAGAGCTAACAAAGAACAAGAGTCAAACAGCCTGGACTTGCAACATAAAGGGTTGCAGTGCCCTCCCCAAAGTCTCCATGATTGGTTCTAGAAGGTTGGAAGCATTAAGCAATCACAGGGTGCCATGAAACTGCCTGGGATCTGCTTGTGCTGCTCATTGGTCAGTGATTACATCCATCAGGTCCTTGCCCTCCCAGCACAGGCCCAGTTAAAGAGTTCAACACTGTTTCTGGCTCCGAGATGTCTGCTACCTCCACCCCTCTCCACATTTCCCTCCAAAAAAACCCTGTCTGGCAATAATAAAATTAATAATGCCTTTCGTTATCATTATTGATTTTGTTATTATTTATCTTCATTATCGTTATTGCAATAACTATAATGAAAATGAAGAATTTTGTTATCATTATCAATATATCAAAATTAAGTGAATCAATGATAAATGAATCACTATATAATGAAGTGCACACCCCTAGAAAGCTTGTCACTTTACTGGAAAGTGAATGGCTGTTCATGTAGGAAGCAATGAGTTTACTATTCCATAATTTGGTGGATATTATTCATGTTCCAGAAGTCTATTAACATCTTCCCCACTTTCCATTATGAACAATTTTCTTTCCTCCCCTATGAGAGCAAGGTGTGTGAAGGGAAAAGAGTGTATCTCATCAATGAGGGTACAACACAACCACTTTGTTCCCAGAGGAACTATACCATGAGGAGTGACTCAAAATGTACTGTAGATGAGATGGGAGCTGAAAGATATGGGCTTTAGGCTAGCGGCAACCTCTACCCACTGCAGAGGGGTCTAGAGACCACTCTCTAAACACATGATAATCTAAGGAAAGGTGAACAGAACTTCAGTCTCTGAGAGACAAGCATCCAAAATGTAAATATAAATTCACTATAAATAAAAGTCAGTGAAAATCAGGCTGCTACAGATGCTTTCAAAGAATAATGCATGAATGGATACCTCACTATAGTCAAATGTGTGAATCTAGGGTAGACTCTTCCAGATACACTATCAGTGAGTCAGTGGTCACTAACTGAAGGAAGAAATTGGGAGGCATAAAACATATTCCAAGTCTAGGCAGAAATGACTGCAGTGAATGGGAGTGATAGCAGAGATGGCATCGTATGACAAAAAGCCTGAGACCCAGGGAGTACTCCTCAAAGCAAAAGCACAGTCATTTATTTATATTTATTATTATTTATTAATAAAATTTGTATGCCGGCTCCTCCTGCTAAAAGCATCTCGGGGCGGCTAACAACATGTTGAAACAAATTAAAACAAATAATAACAAATAAAATTAAAATCCCACAAAAAAACAATTCACCCCTTACCCTTCCCTAACCCAACCCACCCACCCCATCTTCCTCGGGGAAGGCATGGCAGAACAGTCAGGTCTTACATTGTCTGCGGAAAGAGGGGAAGTCAGTGGTCAAGTGGACCTCTGGCAGGAAGGTGTTCCACAGCCACAGTGTGGCCACAGAGAATGCCTTCCGCAAGGTTGTTACATGAGAAACCTGGGAGACCTCGAGGAGGGTGCCCTCGGCTGACCTCAAGGTGAGGTGGTCCTGCAGGTAGGTGGGGCCCAGGCCGTTTAGGGCTTTAAAGGTCAGCACCAACACCTTGAATGGGGCCCAGAAGACTATCAGCAGCCAGTGCAGAGAACGGAGCACCGGTGTAATGTGCTCATGTTGGCCAGTCCCTGTTAGGAGACGAGCTTCCGTGTTCTGCACCAGCTGCAGTCTCCAAACCAGCACCAAGGGTAGCCCCATGTAGAGTGCATTACAGTAGTCCAGTCTTGAGGTAATAAAAGCATGGATGATCATGGCCATATCAGAGTCCGCAACTTACGGCCGAAGCCGACGTACCAGATGTAACTGGTGAAATGCCCCCTTCGCCACAGCTTCCACCTGGACATCCAGGCAGAGCTGCAGGTCCAGGAGCACCCCCAGACTCCGAACCTGAGATACCAGGGCAAGGCGGACCCCATCAATGATGGGGGCTACGACTCCCCCAACCTTCCCCACAACCACCACCTCCATCCTGTTGGGATTTAACTTCAGGTGGCTCACCCTCATCCAATCCCCCACAGTTGCCAAACACCAGGTAAGCACTGAGACTGCCAGGCCTGAGTCAGGGTGATTTCAGATGTTACGGGGCCCGTTGGCCCCGTACCGAAATCAACCCATTCTTTCCCCGCCGGGGTCACCCCGTCATGCCATATCAGACGTGCCGGGGGGATCCCGGAGGGGAATCCGGGAGGGGGCAGGGCTGTGCGGCGCAGCGTGCGGTCGCATGGCCACGCCCCCTCAACGCACCCTGCCGCCCGCCCTCCGAGGAGATGGGCAGGCGGCGGGGCCAATGCGGCTGCCGCGTCCAGCCGAATGTGCCACGGCCCGGGATCTCATCGGTGATCCCGGGCCGTGGTGAGCGGCCAGATGTTACTTTTTTTTGGTTCCTGCCGGGGGTCCGTTTGACCATGCTTCCCAGGACATTCCCCCGGCTAGCCCGGGAAGCGTGGTTCAAATTGACCCCTTGTGCAGATTGACCATGGCGAACATCTGGCGGCCGCCAAACAGACTTTCGAGGCACAGTGACCACAGGTGGGTATTCACTGTGGTTCACTGTGATCTCGTAACGTCTGAAAATACCCTCAGATGAAAAAGAGAGATATAGCTGGGTGTCATCAGCATATTGATGGCACTGTATGCCAAACTCCCTGACAACCGCCCCCAAAGACTGAATATACATATTGAACAAGAGAGGGGACAAGATAGAACACTGTGGGACCCCACACATGAGACCTTGGGGAGAAGATGAAAAATCACCCAGGACCACATGCTGAGATCTCCCAGCCAGGAAAGAGCAGAACCATTCAAGAACAGTCCTGCCAATCCCTGCCCAGTCCCACAGCCGAGTCACCAACAACTTGTGACCAGCGGTATCAAATGCAGCCGAGAGATCTAACAGGATCAACAGGGCTGAACGACCCTGCTCCAACTCACGAGAGAGGTCGTTGACCAAGACCACAAGTGCAGTCTCCATGCCATAACCCAGACGGAAGCCAGACTGCGAGTGATCGAGAAAATTGACCCAGTCCAGATGCTCCTGTAGCTGACGGGCCATCACCCATTCAATAACCTTCCCTAAAAAGGGAAGGTCAGAGACTGGCTGATAGCTGGCCAAGACGCCAGTTGTACCCTCATCCAATGATGGCTTCTTGAGCAGGGTCCACACCGCAGCCTCCTTGAGACAGTCCGGCACCCTGCCCTCCCCAAGGGAGACGCTGACAATGCCCGCCAGCAATGACCCTAATGTCTCCCACCTAGCCTTGACCAGCCAGGACAGGCATGAATCTAGTTCACAATAAGAGGCTCAAACAGTCCCAGAGCGCCCCCTGCATCTGAGGGCGACACATCCTGAAATTCATCCCACAAAACAGGACAAGATGGGGCTTCTACTGCCTCTGGTTCATCTACTGCTAAAAATGGAGGCAGAAGCATCCTATGGTAGAGTGGAGTGAAAGGACCTTGGGTCAGGAAGAGAGAGTGAGCAGCAAGAGCTCTCCCCTCCACTGCCAAGTGACTAAGGGATATTCCTTCAGGAACAGAAAGGTCTGAAAACAATATTTTATTATTTTTAAAAAAGCAAACTTCAAAAATGAATTAAGCCACATGGATGCACACCCATAAGCTAGACTTGAATCCTTGTTCTTCAAGCATCCTTTTATAAAGCTCAACCACATGTGCTATAGGAGAAAACACTAGCCTTTAAAAAACAATTCAGTTACTATAAAAAGACTTCACATATTGTCCAGTAAGTTAAGAAGCTGTTTGTCATGTTGTTGAAGTAGCGCTAGTAGTGTGGTTGGGCAGCTACACTTTGGGTCTACCTTGCAAGAGGCATGGGTGTCTCCCCCCCACACACACACATTGCAGCCTTGTGTCATCTCTTGGTTAGCTTAACTTGTTTGTAAAATAAGGTAGCAGCTCATAGTACCTTTCTTTGCAGATCAGGACCTTGGTTGAATGGAAAAGAGGTGGACTATTGAGGAACACAGTAAGAGGGAAAGTGAAATTCAAACTTGTCACCTCCTGTATCCCTGTGAAAGGAACATTTCACAAAACTATAGAGATATATATTCATTCACTTTCTCATTGTGTCAGCAACTGACAACAAGGAATTTTAATGTTTTTGGAAGACTTACAGATTTCTGGGACAACCAGGACAGGTGGCAGCCCTATCTACACATTCCTGTTTTATGCCCTAATATCTGAAAAGAGCTCTATTTGTGTATGCATACCTCCTCAATGTCTAACACCTGCATGTACAGTTGGTTCTGTCAGAGAGATATTTCCCTTGAACTAGAGAGCGATGTTGGTGGAAGTGGAAGATAGAGCAGTATGCAACGTACCGACAGATTCCTTAACATGGGACAAATTTCATGTTTTCCAAAGAGTATAATTAATGTATTTGTTCTATGGTGGCAGTATCTTGAGACACCAGTCAGGGAACAGGTGATCCTTGTACTAGGGACTACACTCACACATAACAAAAAAGAACTATCTCTGCCCCACACAAATTAAATTGGGTCACAGACCAAGATCCTGGATCTGAGCCCCCTGTGTCTCTAAGGTAATTTGGATCAGGATGACTCAAGCCCATCTATAATGATACAAAAGTGACAGGGAGAATGGTGGGAGAAAGTCTGGATTTCAGTGGTTAGGTGTCTATGTGCCATTTATACCTTTGCATACCTACCCTAGCATAAATTAAAGGAACTGCTGGACTTCAACAGCTGTCCTGCTGTGATGAGTCTGGCATACATACTAACGACTCTTTACACCGTCTGTCAATGGTGCAGAATAGATACTAGAAAATGTGGAGAATGGGGGGAAGAGAGATTTGCCAGGTTAAAACTTACAAGTATCTTGGCTTGTTGTTTCAAGCCAATGGAGACTGGGTAATACAGATGCAGACGGCGTTGCAAAAAGCCAAGCAGTACAGAAAGGCTTTGTTATCCTTTTTCAGACTGTGAGGTGGCCATCTGATTTGTCCAGCGCTAAGGATCTTCTCCTTAAAATGTCTACCCTCTTTGCTATTTGGGGCTCATTTTTGGGCCCCAGGGAAAGAGAAAGTTCTGGAAAGGGTCCAAGCTGGATTTATTCGCTCTTTATTGGCTCTTCCCCCCCCCCCCGGGGATTAGTTCCTCGGTGCTTTGTATGGAATGTGGTCTTCCATCTGTATTGGAGAAGATTTGGGCTGCGGCGCTAAGTTATTGGCTTAGGTTGCTGTATGGGATGTCTGCACCCTTGGCTGTTTTGGTCGTGAGAGAAGGGGTGAAAACAGACATGACGCTAACCACCCTTTAACCACCTTTGGTGGTCATTTATGCATGTTTCAGGACTGCATAGGGCACCAATACAGCCCTGTAACATGCATAAATAACCACCAAGGGTGGTTAGCGTCATGTCTGTTTTCACCCAAGGACTTCAAAATGGCTGGCTTATAGTGATCAAACAGAAGATAGGGGAGTAGGTTTTTTGCCCAGCCTCCCTCGCCTCCCTGGGCTACAGTGCAGCCAAAAGATTGGTGTTGAGGAGACTGATGGATGTAGCCCGGCAAGATCGGAGGTCAGCTATTGGAGACCAGAGGTCCCAGGTCCTATACTTACAATGGGCAAACAAGGCGGCTACTCTGTCCCCATATTTGGACCAGGGGCTGTCCTTATAGGACAGAAGGTTATTTTTGCTGGCAAGGACAAATTATTTCCCCCCCCTCAATTATTGAGGGGAAATATAAAGGGATCCCGCTTGCCCAAAGGCTATGTAAATGTCATTTAAAGGTTGTTGAGTCTCTGGCACACATGTTCTTGGACTGTCCCATCCATGAGATTGCGTGGGTGAAGTTTATCTCCCCGGTAGTCGCTCCCTTTCCAGGTAGACCCCCAAATTTTTATGTGAGACTACTACTGGGGGGCAGTTCTCCAGAGGTGACCCTAGCGGTGGTCCGTTTTTTACGTATGGTTACCTTTTGTAATAATTGATTGCCATGGGGGGCTGGTCCTCCCTTACTCTATAGGCAGAGGTGTATTCAACAAGTCGGTGGAATTACTTTTTAATTGTATTACTTTTGCAAGTGCTTAACATTTTATGGTTTTATGGATTATTTTAAATTATATATTTTTGTGTTTGTATTTTTCCTTTGTATTTCTTTATTTATGCCCTGCAATGATCTTGGTCACGCAGAAATAAACTATATATATATATATATATATATATATATATATATATATTAGAAAATGGCAGATTATCTTCCAGTCTACTATTTTTCCCCCCCTCGTGGTTGCTTCTTGGAGTTTTCATGAGAGAGAATTTTAGTTTCTATTTTTCTTTGAAACTGCTGATTTAGAAAAATCAACCACTTGCATTTCACACAGGTAGTGCTTTAAAGTGTTATGGCATTTAATGGGCACCTCCTCTGTTCCTTTCATGTCTTTCTAACAGATAAGAGTGTGGAGAATATAGTCCTAGGCAGGGCTAGATCCAGGCAAGTGCAGACTCTGTAACTGCACAGGGTCTCAAGTTTTGGAGCCCCCCTTCAGCACAGTGTGCCCTATAAGTAAACTAGAAATAACACAACATGGGCCCTTTTCACATAGACACTTTAACACTGATAAATTGGGTATTAGATTTTATTATACATGTTGCAGGGCACCCATAGGGCACACTTGCAGCCCTGCAACATATATTTTAAAAAAGTAACGTCCATTTTCTCAGTGTTAGAGTGTCTGTGTGAAAAGGGTCATACAAGCTGATGACCTGCAATGCAGGGAGCCCTGACCCCTGAAATGTTTAATTGAATAGTATACCAAGAATTACTTACAGTAACTATTTCCTTTTTGTAATGGGTGAGTCAATGTGTGTAACTGTGAAACATTTCTATGTTAGGAGGGGGCCCATACCATCACTTTGTACAGGTCTCTAACTTCCTTGAGTCCAGCATTGGTGTTGGGGGTAATAAGTATAGAAGAAAAACCGGATTCGTCCTTCTACAGTTGTCTAGCTAGGGAAGCTATTCATAAATGACCTTCCTTTAAAAAAACCCCAACCCAATACCAACATGAGAGCAGGGCGGTACCTGCACTGTCTTATGTTTGAGATGTGATAACAGATGTTGAGAAGCATTATGTTCTGAACGCTCTCGCTGTGGCCAATTTGGAGTGAACATCCCAAGTATGTGTGACTGAGGACTGGCTTCTGGACAGGGTTTGGCTGATGATGTACTTGAGTGTGGATTTCAAATATGGGAACAAGAAGTCATGTTCTTGATCACATAATGTAACACTGTTCAAATATTAGGGCCATGTTCTCCTCTCTCACCCTATGTACACTGGTGTGAACCCTAGAATTTCAAAGGAGTTTCCTTGTGATTTACTTCAGAGTAATGGTGACCAGTATTTAGCGCCGTGTACTTTAAACAGTTGGAGACAAAGTAGTTAGTTGGCATTTTTTAATGGACCAACTACTGTTGGTGACAGTATGCAATGTTATGGGCCTCGCAGGGCCCTATCTCAGCTATGTAACAAGTCAGAACTCATGCAGAGGGAATTATGCAGAATGTACACAGAATGTGTAACATATGGCCTTACTGAAGCAGAAGCTGAATGCTACACTAGAGAATTAAATATAATTCACATGTATTGTAAGGGTCAGATTGTGAACAGTCTCTCTGTGGGTACTGGGTGCAAAGAAAGGCTCTCCTATGTTCACTGTCCACACAAATACCGTTCAAAAAGCTACCCTGCTACTTGCAGTGGTGCAGAGTTTGTTGCCGTCTGCTAGGGCTAGAACAGGGAAGCAGGGAGGCACAGACTGTGTTGGCGTCAGCCAAGTCTGCAGGAGCATGGCTAGGGTGGGATGGGCCCTGGTGTAGTAGGTAGGATGGAGCCCCCCCCTCCCCACCCATAGGTCAGAGTAGGGGGGGATCAGGGGTTCCCAGGGCATATGGTCCCTTGGGTGGGGAGCTGGGGGTCACTGGGATAGGGCTGTGGTGTGGACTGTGGGGCAGGTAGTCCAGGGTAAGGGGAGGCAAGAGTCACGCTGGGGCAGCCAAGGCAGAAGGCCAAGGCAAGGGGTGGATCAGGCTGGGGTCACCGGGGTAAGGACTGAAGGGCAGGCTGGGGTCACTGGAGATGGGACACAGAGGAAGGGGCTAGGGGGACAGGGCCAGACAGGGCTACCCATCAGGGTTGCTGAGGGGACGAGGCAAGGTCTGCTGGCACTGCTTGGGGCCAGGAGAAGGCAGGAAGAGCAGGCCAGGGAGGGTAGGCAGGGATGGGGAAGGGGTTATTTATTTATTTACATTTTTATCCTGCCTCTCCTGCTCATGCAGCTCGAGGCAGCTTACAACATAATATATTAAAATATCATTTAAAAAATTCATAAAAATGACATATATAAAATCCATAAAACAACTCAAAAGGAGGATAGCATAAAATACAAAAAACCCTCCCTCCCTACCCTACACCCCACCCACCCTTCACTCATCTCCCTCACCAAAAGTCTGGTGAAACAGCCAGGTCTTGCACTGATGTCAAAATGAGGCACGGTCCGGGGCCACCCGGGCCTCCGCCAGAAGGGAATTCCACAACCTAGGTTATAGGTCCAAGGCTAACAGGCCCAGTGGAGTCTAGGGCTAGACAAGGCTAGAATGGTCTGGGGCTGCCAGGATAGGAGGCAATAGTAGGAGGAAAGGGCGTGATCAGGAACAGCAGGCTCTGGGGCTGCCAGAAAAGGTATGAGGGAGCAGGCTTGTGGAAGATGCTGGGTCTGGGAAAAGGGAGAGGATGGGAAGCAGGGCCAGCAAGGTCCATGGCTGCCCTGGACAGGGAGGAAGTAGGACCAGTGGGGTTTGGGGCTGCCAGGATAGACGGGAGCAGGGTAGGGTTAGCAGATATGCACATTTTAGAGGACATTTATGAGAAATACAGGTTTTAGGGTTGCATTGGCTTCAATGTCACCCTGCAACCTGTATTTCTTAGGTGTCCTCTAAAATTTGCATATCTAGCCACCCTAGAGCAGGATGGGGGTAGTGGGATATGGGACTTCTGGGCCAGTAAAGTCCAGGATGGCCAGGTAGGGCTTGGGGCTGCTGAGGCCAGGTGTTGGGGGAGTGGTACCCACCATTTACCGAGGGAGTACAGATCACTGGAAGTGGAGGGCAGGGCTCACCAACTGTGGGGCAGTGAGGCACAGTGTTATGGCAGGGGGGGAGGGCCTGGCAGTGTTCTATGGGTGGACAGAAGTGGGTGGTCCGCCTACTTGATCAGCCTTGTTCTTGCTGTGAGGTCCACCCCCTGCATCCTGTTGTGACCTGTCTTCTGCTCAGGTAGGCCTGCCCCCACTCAAAGCTGTGGTGCCCCTGTGGTGGCAATGGGAGGTAATGCAGCTGTATTGAGCATGTGGGCTCCCCCAGGCTCATGCATCCCTGTTCAGCCACACCACTTGTCCCTATTATTGCTATGCCCCTGCAAGTGGGTCTGGGAGATTGCCACATCTCCTGAAGCTGGCCCACAAGAGGCCAGTAGTCTGCTTAGACTTTGCCTCTCTGGTTAGTGGCTGGAAACACATAGAAGCAGCAAGTGGAAGTCCTACTGCCTTCACTCTTGGAATGATCACTGCAAGTCCTAGCTGGTTGCTTGAATGGGACTGGTGAAGGAATTTTGGCCAAAATCGCTTATATTTTTGTCTTTCCTATGGTGCTGACCTTTTGACTCACTCAATAGTCAAACAACAGAATATTTAAGCTCTGGGTTGGTGCTAAATACTAGTAGGGGTGGGACACCGGGGAGAATACCGAATACCAGATGTACTGGTATCAGATCTCCCTGGTACCAGATTTACCGGTATTGGCATACCAGATTTTTAACATTGGCCACGGTAACGGATTTTTTACATTGCTGCTATTGACTTCAATGGCCGCAATGTAAAAAATCCGGTACTGCGGCCAGTGCTAAAAATCCGGTATGCCGGTACAGGTAAATATCGGATTTATCGGATTAAGTCGATGCACCCAAATACTGGCAATATCGGCTCTCGGGAGAACCGGAATTCCCAACCCTACTAAATAGGTTGTGCAATGGGTTACATTTGAGTAAACTTCATAGCAGCCTTGGTGGGATGTCCAGTGTTTAAAGAAAAGCAGTAGAGCATGAGGTTGCATGTTTTATTATTAATTATTATTATTATAAGCATTTGTATAGCGCCAGCTATGTACCTGGTGCTTTACAGAACAATAAGATAGACGCGGTCCCTGCCCGAAAGCTTACAATCTAATAGACATGGAGTGGGGAGACAAGGAGAGGGGACATAGCGAGAGACATGGGATAAATAACATTTAGCGGATGCTGAATGTTATTTAAGCATCTCCTTATGAGATTAAAGCATCTCCTTATGAGATTGGGGGAAAGAAGCTTCCTGGAGTTCTGTGGAGCAAGATGAAAGATTCTGTGGACAAAGGGGGTGTCCAGGAGAAACATATAGCTGCAGAACTTTTCAAGCACTAGTTATAAATGTGAAAATATTTCTTTATCCTGTGAGCGGCTGGGGCTGTAAACCTGGTGTATGGCTGTTGCCTTTTCAGGAAGGTTACTAAAAACCCAAGTATTGTTATTAGAGCTTCATGGGAAAGATTTACTTTGATACACCGAGTTATTGCTTTTTAAAATATTTGTCAGCAGTGCCTAGAGTGTTCAGCTTGGAACCTACAGATGTTTTATAAATACATACGTTCCCAGTGTCAGCTGGAGCTGGGGTGTTGCTTTCAAAGTCCATTCATTCACGCTCTGGGAATAGAGAGAGATTCAGAATTGGAGAGAAGAAGGGAGCATTTATTTAGCAACATTTCCAAAGACTTGTCTTACTTGGCTCCAACGTGATCCTCATTGATTTTGATTAATGATACAACATGGGTGTAGTTTCAGTTTTACACTTGGGGAAGGCTGAAATGCTAATATCCTAGGGTTTCAGCATCACTCCCATCATGGTGGTGTGGCATACAGAGTCAGTTTGGTTGGGCTAACCTTAGTGAAACTTCCCCAATGGCTGTGATGATGGGAATGTTAAACATGGAGAATGAGTGCTCTGTGACTGGAAGACAGAGGCCCATCTCAGGATAAAAGCACACGACTCCACCTTCTGTTCTCAGCACATGATCTGACTGCTTAAGCTATATGTACTTGTGCATAACAAATGCACACAAGTAACACGTTTTGGGAGAGACCACAAATATGCTAAGAATCATAATCTGATAAACTCAAAAGCTTTCAAAGTACAAATGTCCCATCAGCAATTTTCATAACAAAAATGATCACTTCAGATCTATATCACAGACTAGCTATTTCCAGTGGAAACCAACAAAACCAATGGCTTTTTCCAACACTGACACCATGAAAATAAATGTTTTGGCACTGCTTCATTGCTTGCAATTCTGCTAACAAGAACCTATGATGCATTTGAAAATGTACCAACATTTGGTTAGACAGCTGAAGAAAAGCAGATTAGAGATGGAGATACAGAGATTCCTCTGGCAGATGATTTTCCACTTCTGGAACTTATTTTCTTATCTCAGTCTTGGGCAGAAATCTGTTTCCAGGATCTAGAGTCTATTCTCTATTGCAGAATAGACTAGATCAGTGTTGTTTCTCAGTGTTTCTGAACAGAGGATCCTAATGTTGAATGTGCAACAGTCACAAGTAAAAGCCCATTGCAAGGCCTGCAAGCTTAATATGGGGCTTGACCAGTAGTGGGAGGGTCAGGGGATGAAACTGTTTTTTCTTTTCTCCTTGTCTCCTCTCTTCTCTCTCTGTCCTCCATCTTGTCCCATGCAGTCTGTACAGTATGGAAACATGTCTTCTGAGTTCTTAGTAAAGTACTGTTTTGAAGAAACGTCTGCTGTGTGTTATTCAACAGAAAGCTGGTTTTAGGTATTGTAGAATTAGCTATGTGGGGGGTTTTCAGCTAAAAATCATGGTGTAGCAGGGTCACTTTTATTTATTTTATTTTTATTTATTTATTTATATTTATTGGCCTCCCCCTCATGCCCACGGCATCCCGGGGTGGCTCACAACAGATAAAACAACAATAAAACTCATTAAAAACATCACAGCATAAAAATAATTAAAAAGAGTAATCCCTGTAGACACCTCCCCCCAAATCCCCCCAACCTATCCTCCCCTCCCACCCTCCCCTCTGAAGGTCTGGGCGAACAGCCAGGTCTTACAGGCTCGGCGAAATGCCATCAGACGCAGGGCCAGGCGAGCTTCCTCCAGGAGGGAGTTCCAGAGTCAAGACCTGGCCACCAAGAATGCCCTCTCCATTGTGGCCCCCCATTTGACACAGCGGACCTCCAAGAAGGCACCCCCGGCAGACCACAGGGATCGCCCTGAGTTTTGGAAGGCGAGGCGGTCCCCAAGGTATGAGGGGCCCAGACCATGTAGGGTTTTATAGATCAACACCAACACCTTGAATCTCGCTCGGTATGCTATAGGCAGCCAGTGCAGAGTGCAGAGCACAGGTGTTATATGCTCCCGCCGCCTCGTCCCTGTGAGGAGATGAGCCGCCACATTCTGCACCAGCTGCAGCCTCCGAACCAGAACCAAGGGAAGCCCCACGTAGACCGCATTGAAGTAGTCTAGCCTCGAGGCGTGAATAAGAGTGGCCAGGTTGGGCCCGGAAATGTATGGGCGCAGCCTCCAGACAAGGTACAGCTGGCAGAAGGTGACTTTAGCCACCACCTCCACCTGCCGATCCAGATGGAGGCCCGAATGCAAAACCACCCCCAGACTCCGAACCTGTTGGGCTACAGGAGGGAAGACCCCCCTACCGGAGGAGCCGGCACCTCCCTCGCCCTACCCACCACCATCACCTCTGTCTTATCAGGATTTAGCTTAAGTCTGCTCTGCCACATGCAATCCACCACGGCCTCCAAACATTGGGAAAACATGAGACGACAAGGCCTGGGTTGGTTAAAAACAAGAGGTACAGCTGAGTATCATCAGCATATTGGTGACACTGCACCCTGAACCCTCTCACGATCTCCCCCAGGGGCTGCATATACACATTAAACAAAAGCAGAGACAGGATCGAACCCTGTGGAACGCCACAGGTCAAGGCCCAGGAGCTCGATGTTTCAGCTGCCAGCACCTCCCACTGGCTTCTCCCCGAGAGGAATGAGCGGAGCCACCCAAGGACAGTCCCGTCCATGCCCCCAGGTCTTGCAGCTGTCTCATCAGCAGCCCATGTGTCAAAGGCGGCCAAGAGACCTAACAGGATCAAGAATGTAGAACATCCTGCATCCATCTCCCGGTGGAGGTCGTCCACCAAAGCCACCATCGCTGTCTCAGTACCATATCTGGGGCAGAACCCAGACTGAAAAGGTTCGAGGAAACCGATACTGTCCAGATGCGCCTGGAGCTGCAGAGCCACTGCCCATTCAATAACCTTCCCTAAAAAGGGAAGATTAGAGACAGGTAGGTAACTGGACACACTTTAAGGAGGCTTAGTGCTAGCCTAGGAGGCATAGACACTGAGGAAGCTCAGGCTTGCACCTTGATGTGCCTCAGCTGGGCTAGCCTCCTGAGCCTGGTGGTAATTAAGTGACTGAGTGCATGGTTGGCTGAGGCCAGCTGTAGGGATGTGCAAACAGGTTGCGGTTCAGGTTCGGCCATTCGTTTTGTTTCGTTTCATGCATTCAGTTCGGGCATTTGGGTCGTTTGCTGAGTTCGGGTTCGGCCGTTCGGTTCGGTCGTGTTCGGTTCAGTTCGGGCATTCGGAAAAAGTATTGCGAGAGCACATGTTTGCGCCAGAAACCAGAAATTCAAGTGCGTGCGGAGCTGTGTGGCGAGAGAATGTGTGTTTGGCTGGGTGGCTGTTTGGTTCATGTGTTTTGACTGTTCGTGTTTGGTTTGGCTGTGTTATTTGTCTGGTTGGTGAGTGTTGGTGTGTGGTGTGTGGCTGTGTGTGGTGTGTGGTGGTTTTGGTTGGCTTGGCTGTGTGTTTTAAAAAAAAATGAAGAAGGCTGTTGTGCTGATGTCATGGGCGGGGGCCAAAGTGGTGCTCTCAGAGTGGAGGAGGAAGAGGTCGCTGCCCCTGGACCTTTGGTGGTGGTGCCTGGCTCCTCGGATGAGGAGCAAGCAGCGGGCACAGGAGGTGCTGCCAGGTTTGTAAACTTTTTTTTTACTTTGAGGACAAAAAAGGCTCTATCCGTTAGAGCGGGCTTCCTGGCGTGCGGGTGGGTTCGTGGGTGGTGGGCATCAGTCAGACACAAACAGTGGGTATCAGCGGGTAGCAGCGGATGAGGAGTAAGTGGCGGGCACAGGAGGTGCTGCCAGGTTTGTACACTTTTTTTTTACTTTGAGGACAAGAAAGGCTCTATCCGTTAGAGCGGGCTCACTGGCGTGCGGGTGGGTTCGTGGGTGGTGGGCATCAGTCAGACACAAACAGTGGGTATCAGCGGGTAGCAGCGGATGTCTTCCACAGAGAGAGAGGGTACTGTAGTGTGTGGGGCTCTTCCAGCAGTCAGGCACGAGAAGCACCCTCACCGAAACATGTGCCTGCTAGCCATCCCTAGCAAAGGTCTCTACTCTCTAGTTGTCATCCCTACCTAGCACTCCCAAATAAGGGCAGGATTTGCACGTGCCAGCCAGGGTCTTTCCAGTTGCCATCCCTAGCGCCCCAGGGAGGGCAGGAATTGCACATGCCAGGCAGGGTGTCTCCATTGCTATTCCTCCCTAGCAGCACCCCAAGGAGGGCAGGACTTGCATGTCCCAGCCAGGGTCACCATCTCCTGTTGCCAACCCTAGCACCCCAAGGAGGGAGGACTAGAGGCATCATCATAAATGCATGATATTACTTAGGTGTTTATGTGTTCCTGTTTCAGAGAGGAATCGGATACTGGTGCCACGACACCCAGGCGGAGGTCACCAGTGCCACCCCCAGACAGCGGGCAGAAAAGGTCTGATGTCTGGCGGTGGTATGAGAAGGGGGACAAATACGCCATCTGCACTATAAGACACAGGGGCTTGAACAACAGGGAATGGATTGCCCTATGACCTGTTAGGAAGTCCCTTGCAGAGAGAGATTGGCCACCCGCCCACTTGTGGAGATAGAATGCAGGTGCCAGGGAGGGCTTGACAGACCATTGGTCTGACACAGTATGGCACTTCTTATGTTCCTGTCTTTTTATGTTCCTTAGATCTGCCAGAAAAGATTTAAGAGGGCCAGAGAGGGGACCACATCTGGGCTCATCGCCCATGTGGAGAAACTCCATGGGAAGGAAGTGACAGCGGCAGGACTCTGGCACGGCTGTGTAGCATCAGCGCCAGAAGAAGGGGGGAAGGCACACCTGAAGAGATACCATTGAAGCCCTTCCCATCTCCAGTGCCACTGAGGACTCTCCAGCACCCCGGGATGAGTCAGAAGCAGCAATGGCTTTTTAGGCGGAACTGGAGAGGCCCACCCAGAACTTACTGGAGCAGCAGAGGCCATATATGGATGGGCTGCAGATGCAAGCCCTGCATATTAGGGGTGGGACCCCGGGGCAATTACCAGATACCGGATTTACCGGTTTCCGGTTCTCAAAGAACCGGATTCTCGGATTAAATCCGGTATCCGNCACCCAGTCCACCCACTTGTGGAGAGAGAATGCAGGCAGGGCTTGACAGACCATTGGTCTGACACAGTATGGCACTTATTATGTTCCTATCTTTTTATGCTCTTTAGACCTGTGGCAAAAGAATCAGGAGGCAGAGAGAGGGGACCACATTGGGGCTCATTGCCCATATTGAAAAGGTCCACAACCTGATGGTGAGGTGGCAGGAGGACTCTGGCATGGCCATGGAGCCTCAGCCTCAGTGCCAGAAGAAGGGGGGGAAGGCAACCCAGAAGCTCCGGCATGTAAGCCCTTCCCCCTCCTCCAGCCCCGATGTGGAGTCCCCCGGGCCCAGGGAGTCTGCCGCGGTCAAGGCCTTTCGGGCTGAACTTGAGTGGTCTGGCTGCCAAATGATGAAGGGCGTACGCTGTCTGGAGAACCGCCTGATGGAACAGTTCCAGGTGCTCGAGGTGGAGAAAAAGAAGGTGGAGGAGTATGCCCAGTATGTCTCTGCCGAGACAGAACACCTGGAACTGTACCACCAGGTGGTCTCCACATGGCATCGGGACGTGGAAGGGGCTGTGGAGTTTGCCATCTCCCATGGCTACGAGATGGAAGAGGACCGGATGGTCACCTCTAAGTCCTGTGCTGTGCCCCAATGCCTTCTGCCTTTCCCCCAAGTCCCGGGGGACAGGCCCAGAGACTAATAGTTTCCTTTAAATTTTTAGTTTTGGTTTCATAATGTTGTTGTTGTTGTTGTTTAAATAGTTTTAGTAAAAGTTGTTATATTTGTTGTTACATACTTCATTTAACCTGTCCAATCTTTTATCCCTATGTGCTGAAGTTCTGCAAGGCAGGTGGCAGAATCTCATACAGCTTGTCGATCCCTACCAACAGCATCTGGCTGGCTCCACATGTAGCATAGTTAAGGTATTAACCTTATTTTATTGTTGTAAGTCACCCCAGGCTGCTTTTGCAGGAGGGGCGGGGTATAAATCTTCAAAATAAATAAATAAAATAAAACCCAAAGATGTGCCAGGCAGCAGCAGGGTCTCAACTTGCAGACAGTCCCCAAGGAGGGGCAGGGCTTGTGTCTGTGTGGGTGTGCCAGAGATAATGAGAGAAAGGCTCCTTGGCAGCGGGCGCCAGGCAGTGGGTGCTGGTGGTTAGACAGTGGATTGCTGGTTGCCAGGGTACAGAATGCCACCCTGCGTCATGAGGTCAGTCAGATAAGGCGGCTGAGGCTATCTTGTATGAGAGAGAGAGAGAGAGGGGGGGGCGGTGGGTGCCAGGCATTGGGAGGGAGGGACAGCACCTCAGCAGCATAGGAGCAGTAGCCCTAGTCCAGATTGAGGAGGAGGATTCCCATCCCAACTGCCCCTGGCATGGGATGGCGTGTGCCACTGCACCATCACTCCTTGTCCAGGGGCAGCTCGGGGAATCCCAGCAGCAAAAGGGTCACCTTTAGGAACAACAACTGCTCCACCAACTTGGCCCCCAGTCTCAGGTGGTGCAGGGAGCAAATGTCCCCCACCACAGAGAAAACCCGCTCTCTGGGGACACTGACTGGTGGGCAGGACAGGATACCCTTGGCCACTTTCGACAGGGCCGACCACACGTTGGTCTTGCTGGCCCAGTAGGCCAAGGGATCTCTGCTGGGATCAATGCATGGCTCCTCCTCCAGGTAGGTCTCCACTGCTGCTGAGGCGCCATAATACTCCCTCTGGTAGCTCTGGGTGGGTGCCACCTGCCCCACTGCTTGCCCTTTTGTGCTGGGCTCCATGCTTCCCAGAGTGGACTGAACACAGGAGGAGCTGTTGGCACTAGTAGAGGTCCTGATGCTGCTGCTCATCCTGCTGCTGGTGCAGCTGCTACCGCTAGGACTGGGGGCAGGGACTGACCCAGATGGCTGGAAGGGGACGCTGCTCCAACTCCCACCATCCCAAGGGGCGTCCTGCTGCATGACTCGCTCTGCCTGCCAGACTTTCTGCACCAATGCACCCTTCTGGAGGCAATAGACTGCTGTCTCACGTGCCATGCTGTCCTTGATCCGGGGGTCCAGCATGGTTACCAGGACATATTCCTCCCGATGCAGGAGCTCATCAAAGCGCGCACTCAGCCCCGCCTTCAGCTTCCATGCCAGGTCAAGCACCTCATTGAAGATCTTCCTGCCCGGAGGGCCATAATCCCGCCCGCCGAGAATCTCATCCAGGCTCCTCTGTGCGAGGAATGATGGCCCCAGACCCATGACGGTGGGTCCTGAAGCTAAGGTGGCAGCTTCTATGTATTGGCCACAGCCCTCCCTGCCAGTAACTTGGCCCCAGAACCCTTATGGCGGGTCCTGGGGCTGGAGTGGCTGTTTCTAGGGATGGGCAAACAGATCGTGGTTCGGGTTTGGTTCGGCTGCATTCGTTTCGTCCATTCGGTTCGGCTGCGTTCAGTTCGTCCGTTCGGTTCGGCTGTTCGGCTAGTTCGCCAAGTTCGGGTTCGGCTGTTCGGTTCAGCCTTTCTGTTCGGTCATTCAGTTAGGCTGTTCGGCTGTTCAGTTCGGCCATTCAGGAAATGTTGTTATGGGTGTTTTTTTGTTTTTTATATGGTTTTTTGTTTTTTTTATTGGGTTTTATATGTTTTCTTTTGTTTTTTATTTGGTTTTTTTGTTTTTACATGAGGTTTTTTTATTTATTTTTTTATCTAATATTATATATATCTATCTACACTAAATCTAACTGCTAAATGCTATGAACTAAATGGATTATCTAATAAGTACACAGACCTACTCCTACAAACACCAAAAATTAATTACTAACGCTATCTCTATCACTAAGCTAACTCCTACAACTATCTATCTATCTATCTATCTATCTATCTATCTATCTATCCCCCCCATCCCATATCCATATCCAATATGTATCTAGAAGCTGCCACTCTAGCCCCAGGACCCACCATCATGGGTCTGGGGCCATCATTCCTCGCACAGAGGTGATGTCATTCCAATGCACAAAAAACAGCCACTCCAGCTCCAGGACCCACCATCAGGGTTCTGGGGCCAATTTACAGGCAGGGAGGGCTGTGGAAAATACCTAGAAGCTGCCACTTTAGCCCCAGGACCCACCGTCATGGGTCTGGGGCTATCATTCCTCGCACAGAGAGTCAATTTTCCAAAGCATCAAGAAACAGCCACTCCAGCCCCAGAACCCTCCTCCAGGGTTCTGGGGCCAAGTTACAGGCAGGGAGGGCTGTGGCCAATACCTAGAAGCTACCTATATATGGATATATATATATATATGGATATATGGATATATATACATCCCATATATATAGGAGGGGGGGGGAAATCACAAACAGAAGAGAAGTCTGTAGTGAAATACATACATACTCAATGAGTCTGTACAGTGAAATGCATAACACAAGGTTTCAGTTTAAGGTTTAAGTTTCATTTCAGTACAAAACTGAAATGAAACTTAAA
>QEPC01012655.1:5946208-5971186 GCA_003113815.1 Sphenodon punctatus | reverse complement strand
GGTCTGAGAACAAAGACCGTGTGAGCCAGGATCTCCCATTCTGCCCCATTGTACCCTGGAGGTGCCCCACTGTCCATCACCAGTTGAACCTGATGCAAGGCTCAAGAAGCCACTCGAGCATCAGGAACGTGGAATTCCACCTGGTGGACACATCCTGCACCAGTTGGTGCACTGGGAAGCCTTGCTCTGCCTGTTTCTCCCAGAGAAGTTCGCTGCCCTTCACGCTCCAGTTAAAGAACCGGCCAGTTTCCTCCCCCGCTCGATCAGGGAGCTAAGGGTGTCTGCCCCAATTCCCTTCTCCCCAAGACCAGAGCGTCCCTGATCACCAGGTGAAGGGTGTGTGTGGCGCAAGGGATGCTGGTGAAGCCCCCCTCATGGACTGCCCTCAATATGTTGGCCGCGTTGTCTGTTACCACGCACTCCTTGGTGAAGGGCGTGCCTGGCGTTATCCACTCCCTCATCATGGTGGTCAGGGCTGCCTTGATGTTCCGAGAAGTGTGGGGGCTGTCCATGACTTCAGTCTGAAGCAGGGCCCACCTATACCCTGCTTCGGGACCCCTCCTGCCACTCCCAAATGCTGCTTCCGGGTCCTGCCACCAGTGCACCGTCCCTGCCAGGTAGGTGTGCTGTGTGTTTCTGCTCGACCACAGGTTGGTGGTGAAGTGGATGGTGGCATCCCCAGTCACTTCCAGCTGCTCCCTCACCCACTCCTTTAAAGTCGAGTACAAGGCTGGCACCACCTGCCGACTCAGGGTGGTGCGCGAGGGCAGCTTAAACTGGGGGGCCAGGAAGCCAATCAGGTGCCTAAACCCCATGTCCCCGACCACCAAGAAGGGCTGCCCATCGAGCGCAATCATTTCCCCCAACATGCGCTTGGCTTTCAGTTGAAACTCATGTATTTGGCAGCTGCCCCCACCCCAGTTCCTCCATGGTGCACTGTCACTTCTGGGCCTCAACTGGCTGCTGCTGCTGCACCACTGACAGCATTGATGGGAGGGGAAGAACATGGTGGTGACACAGCTCTCAGAGGAACGTGTGGCCGGCCCTGTCTCTTTAGACAGGCCAAGGGTCTGTTGTCCTGCTCACCAAGGGCCTGTTGTCCTGCTCACCAACGAGTGTCCCCAGTGAGCGGGTGTTCTCTATGGTGGGGGACATTTGCTCGCCGCACCTCCTGAGGTTGGGGGCCAAGTTGGTGGAGCAGTTGCTTTTCATCAAGGTCAGCCTTTCACTGCTGGGATTCCCCGAGCTGCCTCTGGACATGGATTGAGGGTGCAGTGGCACATGCCATCCCATGCCAGGGGCAGTCTTGAGACAGGGTTCCTCCTCAATCTGGGCTGCTGCTGCTGAGGTGCTGTCCCTTCCTCCCAATGCCCGGCGCCCGCCCTGCCTCTCTCTGACTCTGACTAGATGGCCTCAGCCAGCCTATCCGACTGACCTCATGACGTCAGGTGGCATTGGGAAGCTGTAAGCCTGCCAGCCGGCCTCTGGCTAGACGATCTCGGCCCGCCTATCTGACTGGCTCTCTCTCACTGCACAGTCTTTGCCAGCCTATCTGAGTGCCCTGTCAAGGTCCCAGCCTGCCTTCCCTACTGCCTCTCATGGCACGCTGCCTGTCTGCCCACCCTGGTTGCCAACCTCGAACCCTGCCTCAGCCTGCCTTCCGCTGCTCATGCCACGCTGCCTGCCTGCTGCTGCTGCTGTTCCTTCTGCTGCCTCTGCTGTGCCATGGGTTCTGTGCCCCAGCAACCCAATGTCCACTTCTGCTGCCTCTGCTGTGCCATGGGTTCTGTGCCCCAGCAATCCAAAGTCCACTTCTGCTGCCTCTGCTCTGCCATGGGTTCTTTGTCCCAGCAATCCAATGTCTGCTGCTGCTGCTGCTGCTGCTGCTGCCTCTGCTGTGCCATGGGTTCTGCTACCGGGCAATCCAATGTCTACCGCTGCTCCACCGATGCCTGGCAGCCTGCAATGCCTGGCCAAGTAGGAGTGCCAGGCCAGCCACCAAGCCTCAAGCCTTCCTGGCCTCTGCTTCTGCTGCCGCTGCTGGGTCTCAGAGGAACAGCCATGGTGCCACGGGCACCCCTAGGGGCCAAGCGCCAAGCCTGCCTGCCTGGGCAACCTGGGGTGCCAAGCCCCAAGCCTTCCCAGTCTCTGCTGCTACTGCTGCATCTCTGACAGCCTGCCATGCCCTCATGGGCACCCCTGGAGCGCACCAAGCCTCTGCCATGGCCGAACTTTTCAAATGTTCGGGGGGATCTGAATTCCATGGGACCAAACCCACAAACCCGAACTAAGTTTTCAGACCGGACGGCCGAACATCCTAACCTCATTCTGTTCGCACATCCCTAACATGAGGCTTCTGGAAAATACTTCTTGGTAGTAGTTGAGTACAGTTTACACTGGATTGAAATCCTACACCTCTCCACAATTACTAGCAGTACAGTTAGAACTAGAGTATCTTTGCAAGGTATGGACTAACTCAGACCTTAGTACCCGACAATGGCTCACAGTTCACCTCCAGTCAGTTCAAGGAATTTGTACACGTATGTGATTTTGAGCACATAACCATGAATCCATACTACCCAAAAGCCAATGGGATGGCTGAATGTGCAGTCCAAACTGCTAAAATGATACTGAAGCAAAAAGAACCATGTTTAGTGCTGCTTAGTTATTGAACAACTCCAGCCTCATCAACTGGTGAAAACCCTGCAAGGTTGTTAATGGTTCATTGACTTTGTTCCATGTTACTTTCTTTGCCAGAGCTATTGACCCCTGAATAGTCAAATCTACCAGCCTTCATGGAGCATGCACAACAGTTGTATGCGGAATTCTATAACCAGCAATATTCTACCAGACCTCTCTCACTCCTGCGCACAGAAGACCAGGTGAGGTTGAAATTAGACAATGAAACAGGGTGGGGCCCCACACCTGTGGTATGGAAATCTCAGTGGTACAGTACATTCTTATATGGTGCAGATTGGGGAGGAGAGTCTACCAGAAGAAACTGGAAACATCTATGCACTATCCTGCAGGGACCACCACAACTTCCCTCTGACCAACCATAGGCATGTTTGGAATAGAACTAAAGATGTAGATAATACAGCCAGCATCTGCACATCTGATGCTGCTATGCCTCCAGCTGGAAACACGATGGAACTATACAGGGGTAACACATGAGACATTGCCCCACTTTCACCGCCCGCCCCCCCTCATTAACTCTTGAGTCACCTGCTCGTGTGTTGTGGGGCTGCCAGAAGTTCACCCTGGGGCCATTCCACAGTTTCATCACCGGAGAAGTGGATCATGCCATGCAGGCAATGCTGGGCAAATCTGAAGCAATGTACTGCCCTGGGGATGCCTCCCATCTGTTAAGGTGCATGCATTCAGCAGCCAGAAGCCTAGAGTGCCTAAGGAGCAACCACAACTTTATGGTGGTGGTGGTAAGTGTGGGTGCACTGTGGCAGGGAGGAATGCCTGCCCGTTTGGTGTGGTCCTGTGCAGAGCCTGTGGGTGTTGGCTGCATGGGCGGGTAGGGAGGGCATGGACTGACCACAGGCTCCAGGGGCTTCCCCTCTCAGGTGAAAACACCCAGAGTTATTACACATTCAGTCCAGGAGGTGAAATCTGTTGAGAGGATGAACTTATAGACACAGAGTGAAACAGGCCTATGGGTTGGAATAATCCCCGTCCTAACTACAGGGACTCACGGCACACTACCGGGGTCCCAAAGTTTAGATACTTTTGTTTAAAATGTGGCACAGAATTATTATTTTACCTATCTTACATAGGTTGTAAAAAATTCAAGAACCTTAAGGGAAAAAGGGGGAAATGTAGTGTGTGATTGCTCACACTAAGCTGCTACAATACAGATCCTTTTTATACAGCCCGCGACTGCAAGGGGGATGAGTGTGCATGCCACTGTGTGTCGGGGGGGGGCGGTGTACCCAGGTGCACACCCATCCCTCATTCATCCTCATGCATGCTCCCGCACGGAACAACCTCCGTTTCCCCTGGTTGCTCCATGTGGGGGCATGGGTGGAGGTGCGTGGGTCGCGGGCGTGTGTACCCCCCCAACTCACCCACCACAGTAGTCATATGGGCTTTATTCACTCATGCCCATGCAGCGGACCTGCGAGGGCATCAGTGGGTGCATCACATGTAAAAAGCGCCAAAGCTGCTGTTAGCTCTGCTTGTTAAACTTTTGACCTCAGGGTTTGTATGTATTAGGGGTGGACATTATGGATTTGAATTAATCCGTAACTGCTTGTAATGGGCAGTTACAGATTAATCCATACCAAACTACAACATTGTGGATTTGGATTTAAATCTATACAAAATACGTTAAAAAAATCATATGCATGCACAAAATGGCCATCGTACTATTCTGGGCATGCATGCCCCTTTCCAAAATGGTGGCAGTAGCACTGCCATTATTTTGGAAAATGGCAGCCAGTCTGCACATGTGTAGCGGTCATTTTTTGCATGCACAGACTGTCTGCCCTTTTCTAAAATGGCAGCAGCAACAGCAGCGTTGATACCATTTTTGAAAATGGCAGTCAATCTGCACATGTGCAACAGTAATTCTTTGCATGCACAGTTCATCTGCCCTTTTCTAAAATGGTGGTGACACTGCCACCACCACTTTGGAAACAGGTGCGCATGTGCAGAATAGTCTAGTCTTGGCCTATAAAGCCCTAAACGGTCTGGACCCAACCTATCTGCGGGACCGCCTCACCCCCTGAATGTGGGATCGGCCCCTGAAGTCATCCGAGGGTTCTCTGCTCGAGGTCCCCTGAGTCTTCCGGGAGGCCATGCAGGGGAGGGTATTCTCCGTGGCCGCACCACAGCTATGGAACTCCCTTCTGGGGGAGGCCCAGCTGGCACCGGATCTCCCCTCTTTTTGGAGAAGTTGTAAGACCTGGTTGTTCCGCCAGGCGTTTGATGGGGGAGATGGGTGAAGGGGTGGGGCTGGGCGTTGTTGGACTGGGAGGGTATTTTTTCTTCCTCCTTTGTGCTGTTTTTAGTTGATGTTTTTAATGTTGTGAATTGTAAGCCGCTCTGAGCTGCCTGTAGCAGGAGGGGCAGGGTAGTCAAATTTTACAAATAAATGAATAAAGAGTGCCCATTTTGTGCATGTGCAATGATTTATTTATTTATTCATCTTATTATTATTTTTAAATTGTTTTATAGATTTAAATACAAATTTGTAATCTGAATCTGCAATTAAATCAGGAAATTGCAGATCCGGAACTGTAATGAATCTGAGTTCATAATTTCCTCCGGACGCCCACCCCTTATATATATAGTTAACACATTGAACAATTAGCTCCCTTACACGGAGGCTGTATCTGTTCTGCATTAGGCCTGAACATGAGCTGGCCTACTCCTGATAGCTGGAATGGTCCCCAGAGCAGAAGATGGAATGGGGCCCCCGCACCTCCTCCTAGAAGCAGGGGATGTAGCTGCCTCACAGGATGTGGGCCCAACAGGCTTGTGGGCCCTGGTGCAGTTGCAGTGCCCGTCCATCAATATCATAGCTATGCCCTTGCATCAGCCCAGAAGTTAGACTGATCCAGGCCCGGGTGGGGAACTGTTTCCCTCCCAGAGGCCATTATGAAAATCATGACAAGCTCCAAGGACTACCTAGAACAGTTGGGGGTAGGGGAGCTACGGGTGTGATCAGGGGAGAAGGAGGAGAAAGGTCCAGATCATGGATCTGTGCCATAGATCCATCCCCTCTCCTTGAGTACATGCCTTCAGCCCTGCTCTCTTCTCATGAGCTCATTCTTACAGTGCTTGAGAGTACAAAGTGCATCCAGGGACCAGATCCAGGAACTAGAATGGGGACATTAAAAACCATGGACCAAGGGGTCTAGCTAGGTTTGAATGGGTTTTGGTGCAGAAAATGGTATGAGGCCTCCCACTCTCCCTCCCTGCAGCAGGGGATGCAGCTGCACCAGGGAGCATGGGCAGCTTCACTACCTGCCCCTATTATAGATATGCCCTTGCATGGGCTGCATTTGGCCCTAAGGCCTATGGTTCGGCACCTCTGTTCCAGGCTTTCAGGGCAGAATATATATCCAGTTTTTTCTGCTTCCAAACCTTTGGAGCTGTTTCAGTGGAGTACATGTTGTATATTCTGGGCTGCATCTGATCTGACTAGGCTGGCAGCAAAGGCAAGGTCAAATCACTATCAAATGCTATAGGGCCTCAGGGAATGATAGTAGAGATCAATGGAGAAACGGGGAAATGCAAAGAAGGGGTGAAAGCATAAAACTACTTTGAAAATGTGTGGAGTAACAAGGAGGTGGGCAAGGAACACAAATTAATTGAACCAAGGGCTCACCATTGCTGCTGTGAAAGGAAGAAACAAAATAATTATTTCCCCCCAAAAAAATTGGCACCCGTGACTGAATGTTGAACAAGTGCCCCAGCTGAAGACATCCTCTGTGACAATGTGTTACTATGATTGCTGTGACTAATACTGCTTTGTAGCTAATCGACTCTTACACAGGCCTCCTCATGACAATCTTGATCAAACCCATGTTTGTTTAAGTATTTATTTCCCTGTGTATATGCTGTGATGGAATATGCTGTTTTAATCAGGAACCTTTGGTTTGGGTTGCTGAATGTAGTGTCCCTTCCCTTAACGAAAATAAAAAACAGACTCAACATGTAGTATAGAGCATGGGGAGAGAAGCAGATATAAACGTATGATGATATTTCATCAGCCAGTGTCTAAACCACTCACTTGATGCTCACTTACGTTTTGGCCAGAGGCCCAAATTTAGCCTTGGGTACTGCTGGGGGCTGCATTAGTCATAGTTGTCATCTTGGCTGGTAATTCCCAGCTGGTCCACTGCAGTGTTTGAACTACGAGCTTTGTAGGGGAACGAAGACACTCTCGGGGGAATTTTTATTGAAATTATTTGTCATTTTTGTGACATCTAGTGAAACACAAGGCAAAAGACATTGACCTTCTTGAAGCATTTCTCCCATTTTTTATTTTGTTTTATGGGGTGTGTTTTATGGACATTTTACATCTTTGTATTTTATATGTATGATGTTAGTCACCGTGAACCTTTGAGAAAGAGTTGGGTAAAAATCCAAATAAATAAATAAACAAACCATGGCATTGAAAGAGAAGCACAGAGGGGTGACCTGTAAATCCATGGTGTACGTTACGTGCTTTCGCAGCTGCTTAGAAATCCCATCCATCAGAGGCTGCGCCTGCCTTCTAAGGAAAGGTAGGGAGGGGAACACCCATTGCCTTCATAACTGGGTGCATGTCTAAACAAGGGGCACATTTAAAGACAGTGCACAACCAGTATCATGTCAATATCCCAACACAGTTTGAGACAAATGTTATGTTTAACGTTATGTTTAATTTTCACACCCATAATGAAAATTGGGTGTTTGAGCCACTAAACACATTTGGCTTTTGTGAGTACACACCATAACACTCCTGAACATGCTTTTGGCCACCTGTTAAATTGTTTTGAACACTCAAAGTGAACATTAGTGGATCCAGAGGTCACTTTCCATGTTCAGCTCGAACACAGGTTCGATGTTACATCTAAACACAACGGGTGGCATGTTCACATCCACGTTCTGTCCCAAATCAACAGCCGGGTACTCTACACCTCATTTATTTTTCATTTGATGGACAGAAGGGTCCGCCAGGAACTGCACAGGCTGGTTTTGGTCAGCCAGGAGGTCCAGTCCAGTCCGGCTTAACCCCCCAAGCACAATGCAGGCTCCCCTCCAAACAGCTGACCGCAGCCCTTTTCTCAGGCTCCTGTAACTCAGATGAAGTGAACAGCAGGGAACTTGCTATTAAGACAGAAGAAACTCCCCACGGTCCCTTGCTCATCATGGCCCCAGCATCAGGCTGGGATTGCATCTGGGAGACTCTCAGAGGCTGCACGTGTACATTGGAAGAAATTGATAGAAAAGATGATCCATATTAGCCCTGGAAGGGCTTTATGTCTACAGACAATAACATGGCGAATGTGGGGCAAATCAAAGATTTCTGTCAAGGACAGAACACAGATAGAGCCTCATGTTGCTGTTATGAGTAAAAGAGCCCTTAGCCTCCTAACCAATGTTGCACCTTGGACCAAAAAGATCCATTGTCAACCCCTCATTTTCTGATCGGCATACAGACTTGGGGGTGGGGTGGGGTGGGCTTCTCACTCCTGATCTGGATAGGGTTGCCATCTTTCTTTAGGCAGCAAACCTGGCAGGGAAAAGGGTGACCGTACCCCCTTTCTGGTGTAACTCCAGTCCCTGTGAAGCATGATGGCATCACAACACTGCACAGGTGTGGTGGTACATCAGAAAAGGGCGGGGGGGTTGCCCCTTTCCCTGCCCCCTTTCTGTGGCCTGCTCCCCAGGCTAGGCAGGTGCATCTACAGGGGACTGCGGCCTAGGGTCCAATGCAGCCCTGCACTATCTATTTTTCATAAGCGTCCTGGATTAAAGGAGGGGTTTGGCAACCCTGCTGCAGCCTCACCTCTCCCTGAGAGATTGGGCCCGCTCCTCTACTCCAAATGATGGGGAGAGGGGTAGAAACAAGGCAAGCACCATCCAGCTCCGGCCCTTGTTGTGCCTTCTGCTTGCTTGGTCAGGTTTCCCCTGGACGGGTGGAGGGGGGGAAGAAGTGACCAAATGGGATGCACCAAGCACCAGTTATCGCTTGCTGCATCCCTCATTCCGGTTGTTTTGGCAGAGTCTCAGCAGAAGGGACAACGCTTTAAGAGTGACTGTGGCAGTGCCTCTCTCCCTTCCCCTCCCTGTGCAGTGGCAATGAGAAGTCCCTGCTGCCACCTGTGACTCCTGCCAGTGCCTCTGCTCTGATGCTGGCTGAGGAAGGGAGGAGGGACTGGCAGGAACCACAGTTGGTGGCAAGACTCCTCACTGCTACCACTGCTGCAAGGGGGAGGGGATAAAAGGTGATGCTGCAGCTGCTTTTAAAGTAGTGCCACTTGCCAGACAGACATGTCTACAGGGGGCACTGCTCCTGCCTCACTCTCTCTATATAGTGCCACCCTGGGAAGCTCTGATCTTCCTGGATCAGCCCAGCTGACCAGGATAAATCAGGGCAGAGGTCAAAGGGTCTGAGCCCAAACGTCGACAATCCAGGTCAAAACCAGAGAGGTAGCAACCTAAACCTAGACCATATATATATGGAGAAATAACAAAAGTTCTAAAAGTCCCGGTTCTGCTAGGAAGAATTCTCTTGGCACTTACTTAGGCACTGAAATGTAGGAAGGGGGTATAAGCGTTCAAATCGCTCCATGACCAGGCTCCCCCTTACCTCTCGGACCTAATTTCCCTACGCACTCCTGCACGCGCTCTCCGCTCTTCCTCTGTCCCCTCCCTCGCTCTCCCTCGTTTCTCCTGCTCGCCCAACCGCCTTCGTCCCTTCTCCCTCGCTGCCCCCCATGCCTGGAACTCCCTCCCTGCCGACGTCCGCCTTGCCTCCTCCCTCCGCTCTTTCAAATCCCTCCTCAAGACCCACCTTTTCCATGCTGCCTTTCCCAATGCCCTCTAGTCTTTCCCCTTGCTCTTACTGTCAGCCCTCCCCTGCTGACTGCTGCTACCGACCACCTTGTAACCAAGCCAAGTACACGCACCTGAGACTTCGCATCCGCCTGAATGTTTGTTTGTCTTCTCCCATGTCTCTCCCGCTGTCCCCTCTCCTTGTCTCCACCTCCTTGTCTTTTAGATTGTAAGCCACAGGTAGGGACCGCAGCTGATTATATGTTCTGTACAGCGCCAGGTTGTTACTGGTGCTTTATAAATGTTTAATAATAATAATAATAAGCGGTCCTCTGATAGTCCCTTCTCAGGCTCTGCTGCTGGGCTGAGCAGGGCTATAATTTTTATATAGGACTGAGGAGATTGTAGGCTTTACTGGCACCAATGAACAGCCAGAGGTTGGCTGCAACAACATAAGCCCCAGGTTGATGTACATTGCCTGTGAAACATGCAGAATAGGATTCAAAGATGATTAAAAGCCATGAGAGCAGAGCTTCCCCATGAGAGACAATATCTTGTGCTACACTTTTGTATCTCCTTAGAAATGGGATTTCCAGCTAGCACCCCTGTAAGGAGTGTGTGCGCGCCAGAAGCAAGGGGGGCCTAAACATTCCCTCTCTCTCATTAACTCATGTCAGTCACTGTCAAGCTGGGCCAATAGGAAAGGAAAGAGCACCCTGGAGAGTCAATGAGAGGACTCCAGTGTGCTGTAAGGCCTGTCCTCTCTGTGAGGGGGCCATGGGAATGCAACTTAGGAAAAGGAGGCTGGCTAAGGCTGAGGGAGAAATATGTTACCTTGCTGGGACTGCTGGTGTTGGTGCTTGTGCCTACTGATCCTTCACACAGCAGGGACTTGAGGAGGGACATAGAAAGGACCTATACTTACTCTCTTTGTCTCTGAGGGAAGTCTCCAATACTCTACCTGATCTTGAATAAGGCATATCTGTGTGCACTGCTGAGACTGAGGAGAGGTCTATTGCCTGAATAAGGCTTGCCCCGGCATTGCTGTGACTGATGGGAGACCAGTCCTGAAGGAATCTTATTCTTGGCCTGGCTTGCCACAGATAGGAGCCTGCTGCTCTCCCAACCAGGGAGAGAAGAGAAACCACAGTTTGTTCCATCTCCTGCCAGCACTTAGGAAGTGGTAAGCATAGTGAGTAAATCCCTGTTGTGCTAAGCTTAACTCTGTCCAGTCTTCACAATCCAGCATGTATCTAACTATTACTTTGGGGATCCCTTCCCATTTCTATGTGGGATGTTCAGAGACTGAGGCCGATTTTGCAGCTGTAATCAGGCGCGGGACCGGCAAAACAGCCGCGGCGCTGTTTTAGACGAACCGGAAGCGGAAGTTGTGCACAAGCGAACCACCCTGATCTCTCTGGGGTGACATACGCGGCCGGAAAAGAATGCGCGGCCCCGGATCACATGCACAACTTCCGCTTTCGGTTTGTCTAAAACAGCGCCGCGGCTGTTTTGCCGGTCCCACGCCTGATCCAGCTGCACGTCTAAAAGCGGCCTGAGGGTGGATTGCACACTCCTTTATGTGAGCAATAGGATTGACATTTATTGTGTTGTATGCTCATAGCTTTGGCTAGAGGGAAGATTATATATGTGGTTCTTTTTTCCTCTTAATTTCTTTTGTTGCGGTTGTAATACAAAGGAATCGGTCCCACACACACAGTGCCCCAGGAGCTGCATATACTGGCTCATAACCCCACTGCCAGCCTCCCTGGAGGATGGGTCAGCCAGTAGCCCCTGCACATCCCCTCTCATCCCCTCGTCAGCCAGTTCCAAGGTGTCAGACACCCCCAACCTCTCCATGCTGCATACTCTGGGAGACAGCAGCAGGCACAGGTCAGAACACTGACCATGGTGAGCTGGTCCAGGGAAAAGTACACAGAATGAGCCGAGAATGGCAGAATGGGGGCAGGACAACGCAGGTGGGTGTTCTTCTGGATCATGGAGATCCTCCATCCATGGTTGGAGAGGGAGCAGACAGCAATGAGGATGCCCATACTTGTGGAGCAGCACATGGCTATCGCCATTTGGATGTTCGCCACACTGACTTCCGGTCACTCCATGGCCCAGCAGTTCAGCATGGAAACATGTACCATGGGTGCCAGCCTGCTGGAGTACTGCAAGGCCATCGACATCCTGCAGCTCAACAGGGTGGTCCAATTTACCGACTCCGAAGAGGTGATGGAAGGCTTCCAGGTGGGGTGGGGTGTTTCTACAATTGTGTTTGGGCAATCCATGGCACTCACATCACTGTCATCAGCTCACCACATAGCCAGAATAAGTACATGCACTAGAAGGGGTACTACTCCATGGTCCTGCAGGCGGTCATGGTGGCCAGCTGCTCCAGCCAGAGCCATAATGCCCACATCCTGTGTCAATCCCTCTTCTTCGCCCGGATGTATATGGGGGACTTTGGGTCCAACATCACAAGCAACATAGCGGGAGTGCTCATGAAGTCCACCATCCTGGGGGGCCCAGCCTGCCCCCTGATGTGGCTCATGAAGGCCTACCCTGTGGCCTGCACCCTGGAGCAAACCCAGTTCAACAGACAGCTGAGTGTCTCTGAATGCATGGTGGAACGGGCATTCCAGGGTGCCCAAACAACACTGGTGATCCATTGCGGGTCGGATCAACTTCAAGGTGGAGATGGCCCCCTGATGGTCAGAGCCACATCTGTCTTGCACAGTATCTGTGAGATGGATGGCACTGATTTGGAGTATCCCCTCCCCATTGCCCGCAAGAAGCCACTGCCTCTGTACAGGGAGCAGACTAACTGCAGAGAACCACATGGCCAGGAAGATATGGGACGCCTTGTGCCAACAAATAGGCCACATGGCCAATATGAACTTGTAAAATATCTGTAAATACACTGGAGCTGTGTAGAAGCTGTAAATAATAAGTTGTCAAATAAGCAGGGAAATGTATGCACCACTGAAGCATGTTGTTGTGAAGCAGCTATTGTAGACACTTTCCAACTGGGCTAGACACTTGCCTACTGGGTGGAATAACACCAAGGGGGGAGTGACAACTGGTTGTAACTACAAGGAGAAGGCCGCCAAGAGGACCTAAAATGAAGGGGACCTGGTGGAGCTGGAATGGGAGTGTGGAGGTGGAACAACAGGGAAGAGGGCACAGATAGTGAAGGGAAGCAGCTACGCTGACACTGAGAAAGATACGGGTTGATTTCAGACAGACACGGAGCTGCCCACCCCTGGAGGTACTAGGTTCACTCCCATGTCCACCTGCTCCCAGCCCCATCTGGGTCAGGATTAGACAGACCTGGCAGGTTCCCTGGCCTGCAACCTGCCTACACAGCACCCCCTTCCCCACACCATAGTGTTGCAGGCTAGAGCATCTGCAGTGCTATGGTGCTGCCCAGGGTAACAGCTGACTAGAACTGGAGCAGTAGTGTGAGTCCATACATTAGATGGGCAGCTGCTCCACTTCAGGCCAGTGTCCTGGGTTTATGCCCACTCCACTGGAAGCATTCCTGGATGCTCTGGAGCACCATCGGCATGGTTGACCCCTGCTCCAATTCAACATCTGGTGGGCCCCCTTTAGATGGATGCACCACCCAGAGGTGAAGCGGGCTTGTGTGGCCAGCACCGACCGGGGCAGCCCATCCATCTAAAAACACCCTGGGAGTCGCTAGACTGCGGATGGGCTGGGTGGAATGACAGAGAGGAGGGCTATGCGAGTGGGTTGAAGTCTGAAGAGGACATCCCCAAGCACAGCTGCAGGGACTACAGATTGACTGCGGATCCCATGGAAGAATGGCGAGGCCGCTGCAAGCAGTTGGAATGAAGCGGGGATGGGTGACTGACAACCAGTCCAATGACAATCGAGCACCTCCTCTTGGCCCCATCTCTGTCATTCTATTCCAGAACCTTTCAGTCCTTCACCCCCAACACACCCGCACACACATGCATGTGCACGAACACACACACACACACAGCTGCCACACGCTTGCCAGTCCACCCCCTTGCCAATCTCCCTTTCTTTAAGAGATACAGCTTTATTGTATCACTGTAGTGGCCAGGAAGGGCCATTGGCATTCACAGATCATGGTCATGCTGATGTACTATTGCCTGTGGGGCATGGGCCTTCCATGTCATTCATTTCAGCATGTCCCACACAGTATGCTGGCTAGGTTTGCAAGAGGGAGGTTATAGTAGGTCTATAGGAGCTCTAGCCATATATGGATGTATTTCTGTACAGCCCAGGCTTGGAGTTCTGGCTGAACACGCAGTCTCGCAGGTCCCTCAATATATAAGTGTATGTATGCATGCATGCCCATCGCATGGTGCAATGTGCTCCCATATGGGTCACACAATGTCCCATGGTTTGCGGGTTCCTGTCCTGATCTCTGGAGTCTGGGATTTGGGGGGATGCTCCCACCTGGCTCAGAATAAGAATGGACACCATGGTTGCAATATGGAAGGTGATTATTCCAGGGTTCTAGGTGGGGTGTGAACTACACTGCATGGTGGTTCATTCCACAGTCTGTCCTGTTTGTCCCTGGCACATACATCTCATGGTCTCACACACACACACCCTGGCCATATTTGTCCTGCTGGAGGTGGTTGGCTCCTCCTCCACCTGGAGCTCTGTAGTTGGCAGCTGGCAGGGTGCTTGACTGGTTCTTGGTGGTTTGGGCCTGCAGGGCTGCGTAGCCCTGGATGGCTGCAGGGGGTAGGGCATGCAGACTCCATGGCCATGGGGCTGGCTGCTGGTGAGACCTGCTTGGGCGGCCGACATCTGGGGAGGGGAGCCATGGTGGGAGCTCTGGGGGGAGGTTGGCAACTGAGGCCTGACCCAGAGTGGCAGTTATTGCAGCACTTGTAGTGGCCACATGGTGGAGGAGGGCATGCTACATTCTGAGGGACTGCTGCATGACATTGTGTAGGCTGTGACCCTCCCACTCTACAGCCCTTTGGCATTCCTCCATCTGCCGCAGGTGGTAGTCCCATTGCCGCCTCTCCATCTGGGGTTCCCTGCGGGCTGAGATGGTGAGGTAGTTGCTGTGTGGCATGCTGCCGCAGGAATGGTTAGTGCTTCTTGACCAGCCCCTGGATGGCATTCCAGATCTTGTCTGCCCACTGTGTAGTCTTCACCAGCAGCTCCTGCATCGGATCCTACCGGCACTCCCCGTCCCACTAACAGACCTGTAGTTTAGTTTATTACATTTTTATGCTGCCCCTTCCTGCTTCTGCAGCTCAGGGCAGCTTACAACAATAAAAATAACAAGTAATATAAAATTCAATATAAAACAACATAAAAACATTAAAACCTGGAAAGAGACAAAGAACCCCCCCCCAACCCCGACCTTCCCCATCACCGGTCTCCCTCATCAAAGGCCTGGCGGAACAGCCAAGTCTTACACTGTCTATGAAAAGAGGGGAGGTCTATGGACAGGTGAACCTCTGGTGGGAGGGTGTTCCACAGCTACGGTGCAGCCACCGAGAATGCCCTTCTCATAGTCGACACCTGGGAAACCCAGGGGACCTCAAGAAGAGCACTCCCCACCAACCGCAGTGGTCGATCCAGGACCCAGGGGGTGAGGCGATCCTGTAGATAGGTGAGGCCCAGGCCATTTAAGGCTTTAAAGGTCAAAACCAACACCATAAATTGGGCCTGGTAGACTACCGGCAGCCAGTGCAGAGAACGGAGCACTGGTGTAATGTGCTTGCAACGACTCACCCCCCTAAGGAGGCAAATCACCGCGTTCTGAACCAGTTGCAGTCTCCGGATCGTCACCAAAGGTAGCCCTACATAGAGCGCATTACAGTAATCCAATCTTGAGGTAACAAAAGCATGTGTGATGGTGGCAAGGTCCGTGTCTGAGACATATGGTTTAAGCCGTTGCACCAGATGTAATTGGCGAAATGCACCTTTCGCCACAGCTGCCACCTGAACATCCAGGCGGAGCTGTGGGCCCAGGAACACCCCCAGACTATGGACCTGAGACACCAGGGGGGGACAGACTCCATTAATGATGGGGGGGGCATCACATCCCCGGCTTTGCCCACCACTATCATTTCCGTCTTGTCAGGATTCAGCTTCAGATAGCTCACTCTCATCCAGTTCCCGACAGCTGACAGACACCGGGTAAGCACTGAGACTGCTGTAACAGGAGAGAAAGAACAGTTGTTGGTTCAGGCCACCCCAATCCCTTCTTCCCAGGCTGGTGTTTTTCCCTCAGCCATCACCCCTGGTGCCTTGGCACCCACTGTAGCCCCTGTTGTCCTCCATGTGTGCTTGTTCAGCATGTAAGCCCCCACTGGCCCACCCTGGTGCCTTTCCACCCACTTACTATGCCTACCATCCCCACATGGTGCCATTGTGTCTCGGGGCTCCCCTGGTTCCTCCTGCTCACCATGCTGGACACCTGGAAACACAGCGACAAATGACATCCAGGTTAGTGACTGGCACTATCTGGATGCCCCATCCTATGGATGTGTTACCTACCCCTTCGGCCCCCCATCAGGATCCAGTGATGGAGCATCAGGGCTGGCCTTAGTATAAGCGGGGCCCAGGGTGGGGAACAAATGCAGGGCCCTTTTCTTCTGCCGGTGGCAAAGCTGCTGGTGGCCAGAAGCAAAGTTGCTGGTAGCCAGCAAGCCTAGGGGCACTCGCCAGCTTAGGGGGTGCTCCCCAGCCCGGTCTGGGGGTGGTGTGCTACCGGGGCCTGGGCTCGGGGATAGGCAGAAGGCCAGGAGCTGGGGACCATGAGTGCAAGGGCCTCCCAGGAGCGGGGCCCGGGGCAGCTGCCCCGAGCCGCCCCGTGGTAGGGCCGGCCCTGCGGGGCATGCAGAAGTGGAGGCAGAGAGGACAGAGGACCTGGAGTCCCTAGGGAATGTGGAGCCTACAGGGAGCAGTAAGTGAATGCACTGAAGTTGAATGAAGGCACCAGTGTTTTAATGAAATCTCCTGGAACTGGAATGACAGCTTCAGGTGCAGTAGAATGGCAGCTCCCTGGGATAGTTACTTATTGCAGCACCCCCAGCCCTTGTGATTGGATCTGGGATAGGAATAAAGGGGGCTAGGGTAGGGACTAAGGAGGGGATGAGTAATGGGATTAGGTTAGAGGGGGGAAAGGGTTGTGTAATGTGTGTGGATCGGTGTTGAGGTGTGAAGGATTGAGTAAGGGATCAGGAAACACTGAGGCCTAGGGTAATTTGCTATGGAAGTTCTGAAAGCGCCACCTGACAAGCCAGACTAACCCAGAACAAGAACAAAAAGCCTGGCTTTGACAATATAGCAGTACCCTCCCGCAGCCCTTGTGATTGGATCTGAGAGGCTGGTGCTTAAGCAATCACAGAGTGCCATACGAGTGTCAGTGGAAAATACTTTATGCTCATTGGCCAGCGTAGACATCAATCAATTCTCCTGGCTCAGTGATCTCTACTTCCTCCCCCCCCCCTCAGGAATTGTTTACCACATTTTTCCCACCCAAAAGGCTGCCTCAAGGGTCCCTCTCTAGACAATTCTGAAATAATTCCAAATTCCAAAATTTCAGAATTATTTTGGAAATTCCAATTTCGGAATTCTGAATTAATTCTGAATTCTGTAATCAGAAATTTCAGTTTTAGAATTATATTTCTGAAACCAAAAGGCACATCTCTAGCCCATGCTGCAGTTCCACTTTCAGCTGGCCGTTGTCCCAGGCAACACCATAGAGTTGCAGTTTAGAACTTCAGGAGTTCACCCACAACTGATGTGTGTGGGGAGTGCTGAGCAGGCGGATAATGAGTTGGGTAAATCTCTGGGTCTATCTAAACTGAACCCAGATGGGGCTGGAAGCAGGCACACGTGGGGGTGCACCCCGGAGCTGCTCCGCATCCATCTGTGTTCACCCATTGTGATTGCGTGGGAATGAGCATGTCACATTTTTCGAAGGTTGAAGCCAGCAACTGATAAAAAGGGAGGGTTTTTAGCTGTTTGTTATTTCAGAATTCCTAGATTGTAAATACTGTGAGGGAGGGATTGCGTCTACATCTGTATCTGTCCGTAACAGAGAAGTAGTCTTGATTCTGATCAGGGTCTCTTGGCCATAGTGCCCAACTTTATTTATTATCAAACTTTTGTGGTAGTGACCAGAAGGACCAGTCATAAACATAGGTACTGTACAATTATGGAACACAAATGCAATTGTTTTCAAAATCTGGTGGTCAATTTTTAAGATGAAGCCTGTGCTTAGACACTCACACAGATAGTTGACTTGCTACCAGCTCTTGCTTCATGCTTTTGGTGGTTTGGAACCTGAAGAGGAATCTCAGAGGTCACCGGGAAGGGTCTCCAAGATGCTACAACTTTTTTTTTCAAGGGGTGCAGATTTACGAAACAAAATTGGTTTGACTCAGCAAGAGCTGGCTTCCTGGAGTTTTGTTCTATCTGTGAAGGTTGTAGTAATAAAAGTTACATCCCCAGAGTCATATCCCTGTCCATTTATTACAGAATGGTATGCAGCATTGCAGCGTACAATACCCTTTAAACTCATAAATTGCTAATGTTGGACTGTTCCAATGAGCAGCTTTTTGATATCCTTTACATGCTAAAAAGTACTCAGGCCTGTTGACAAAGCAAAGAAATGGTGTCAAAAATAATTTTAAAACCTTTTGACCTGCAAGGTTTAAGAGAATTAGGCACAGATTCTTTGCTTTAAGCCTCTTGGTGACAAGAAATATGGTTCCATGCCAGCCAGTTTGACTGACAGTGGCGTTTGTAGTTTCAGCTGCTAATACAGTATGCTTCTTGTATATTCCTAGTGGGTAAATATAGAAGACTATTTATCACCTGGGTTGATGGATTATACATAAGTGAGACAATGTGGTTAAGATTCTGAAGCATAAATGAAAAAACACAAACTTTACATAACTCATAAAGCAATGGTTTATACTCATAATGAAGTATCCTCATTTTAATCAAGGTAGACTAGACTTTCAAATAAGCATAGATTATGAATCTACCACTCTCCCCCCTCCTCTCCCCCAATAGCTACTTGCTACAAACCTGCATCAATGGATTCTTGACAGCCATAATAAAATGTATTGGAAAATTGATTAGTTTTAAGAGACTTGTTATAGCCAGCTGCTTATATTTGTAAAATGTCATGAATTCAATCATTTTAAACTCTGTCCCTCTGAGTGAAACTCATGGATTTTGGAGAAGCTCTCTGTAGGTACAAAAGCCCACTTGTTTCAGATACCAAGTTTGTGTTCAGCATTTTCAAGTGCATTTGTGTATCAACTGTATTGTTATTGCTCAAAGCTCCTTCCCAGTAGATAGTAAGTCCCTTACATGTGTTTCTCACTGTGCTATTATTAGAATTTGCTGGTGTGTTCTTATTCTTAACAGCACAACATACTTTCATATATTAACGAATATGGCTTGGTAATTATACCAAACATAAAGGAATTTATGTTTCTCAAGGAATTTATGCTTCTCAAGGCGAAAAGAAAGTTATATTATTACTATTATTGTGCCTTCAGACTGAAAAAGAGAATTTGCTGTGGAACGTGTATTATCACTTCTCAAAACATGTAGTAAAATTGGCATTGTCAGCATGCTACTCTTATCTTTATTTGCTGATAGAGAAAGAATCCAGATTTTTCTTTTAGCTTTAAGTGAAAGGATATGGTTAGGTTCACATTACCCAACCTTTTAATAAAAGGCATAAGGGATAATAGAATAATACCATAAAATTTTAACATTCATAGTTTAAATAAAGGCACTTTCAGTTTAATACACTGCCTAAATCTTAATTAGTTTTAATTTAACTTTTAATGAGGTTGGTCTCAGAGAATTTGTGTTAAGTCTCTATCCAGAGATAACTTCTATGGAAACACCAGCAAGAATTGCAGGATTTTATCCTGAGTACATTGTTTAAGGCATATTGGGAAATAGCTCACTTTGTATCACCACATACTCTACCCTCATTCTGCACATGTAATCCCAGCTGATGTCAATGGCAATTTCATGGATATTTTGAGGGAAGAGTATGACCTTAAACATTAGTTTGCAGTATAGAGGTACTACAATAGAATACTTGTTTAATAAAACTTCTACACACTGAGGCCGCTTTTAGACGCTTGTGGCGGCGCCCGCGCTTGTTTTTCAAAACTACCGGGAGGCGGGTTTACACGTGACACCGCCATCGATTATGCGCATGTGTGGGCGCCGCGCATCCATTTCCGGCCGCGAGCTGACCGGGTCGCCGATCGAGGGTGGACATATGCGGCTGGAAATGGACGCACGTCGCCCACACATGCGTATAATCGGCGGCGGTGTCACATGTAAACCCGCCTCCCGGTAGTTTTGAAAAACAAGTGCGGGCGCCACCATGATCGTCTAAAAGTGGCCTTAGAATGTTGTGAACTGTGCTGTGTTATTTCTAAAGAGAAGTCTTGAATGTTGTTGAAGTAATTGAGCAGATCTTAAGAAATGTGACTTGCAAACAAAATAAATAGGGAAAAGCATCTACATTGTGTTATCTTTCTAGAATAGATTATGTTGAGGGAAAAACCTGGACAGGGTTAAGAAGCAATGCATAGTTATAGTATCAAAACACAACACATTTTAACGATCTCATTTAAAATGTTGGTAATCTCTGAAGGATTATTTTAACTTACTACAATCGCCTCTTTCAGATGCTTGCTTCACAGTTTTAGCATTAAAATCTAGGCTGGTATGTCAGATTGCTGCATTACTTGCATATCCATTTGTATGTTTCTCACCTGTTCAGTGAAAAGCCAGAAAGTCATTTGCAAACATGAGTTAGAAGTCAGAGGTTACATTTGCTGCATACTTTATTGATACCATATACTTATAATTTGAGAATATTCAGCATTTATTGAATACTTTGGCAGAAAAAACCTACAGCATGTTGCTATAATAAGACTAGACTATAGGGAAGAAAATAAACTAAATAAGGGGAATAGGGACAATTTTGATGTTCTTTAGTGTAAAGTTTCTCTTTTACATTACTGCCTGCTTTTCAATGGAGTTGATATGATTTGTAATGGATTGAATTTCTATGACAAATGCAAAAAAGAATAGATTGGATTGTTCTGTTTTTTGGAGGAGGGGAGTGTGACTGCCCCCTATACATGTCCGAGACACCGGGCTACCTTCCCGAGTGGCTAGGAAGGTGAGTGCCTCTTTTCTTTTGAGCATGACTCTTTGAGGACTCAGGGATAGGGACCCTGGCCTCTTGTTGAATCATAATGCTCCAGGTTCCTGGTCCTGTTTCTAATATACGCTCGATTCTTAAATTTAGGGGAATTAGCCGAATCAGTTGAACTAGGGGTCCCCACGTGCCACAAGGATCAGTCTGAGGTTCTATACGCACTACAGTCAGGTTTACGTACCCTCCCCAAGAGTAGAGAAAGAGAGGGAGACAAACGTTTAATAAAAAAAGGAATGTTTATTTCAAAGGGACATCAAAGAAAACACACAATGGGATACACACACATACATATACTAATCAACACAGCTCCGGTCTGGCTGGTGGTTTACAAGGGAAACACAAGTGGCGGCAGGAAAAACGAAAGTAATGTGGGGAGTGAGGGGGTGGACGTGGGGGGGACACACTCACACAACGAGAAAAGAATGAGAGAGAGAGAGAGAGAGAGAGAGAGAGAGAGAGAGGCAAGATGAAAAGTCAGGACTAATGGTTACCTCTCCTTGCCGTTGAAAAGGGGACAGGTGGCCCGCGGATCCAGCGAAGTTCGGGGATGAAGGGAAGGGGCAGACCAAAGTCCAGGAGACCCCTTAAGACACAGACCTACACGGAGGGACCCACACATGTTTGCATCCAAAGCTTTCTCAATTTTGGAGGGGGAGTGAGGAGCAGTTAAGTTAGAGTTTTGGATAAAGGATTTGGGATAGGCTCAGGGACACTACAGTAGGCTCATAGGGAGGACAAAAGGGATTCCGGGGAGGGGGTGTGTCCAGGTACAACAAAAGGAAGATGCATATGGGGGCTGAGGGGACAAAGGACACATCTGGGTAGGACAAAAGAGGTTCCAGGTGGGTGTCCAGGTACAACAAGGGAGAATGCATAAGGTAAACAGACTGGGGCTGAGGGGACAAAGGACACATCTGGGCATGAAAGGAGAGTGGTTTTCAGGTGATTTGGGGATGGAAGGGAATCATGAGGGGAGCCCTAGGCTGAAGGGCAACACCAAGGTGCATTTTCACCGATTGGGCTTGGGGGCGTTGGCTTGTGTGAGGGAAATATAGGGTGCTCTAGTTTTCCATGCCTTTGGGGCCAGTGTTAGTCCAGATTCTGTTCACCGATGGTTCCTTAAAATAGGGAGGAGGCCCTTTCTTAACTGCCCCATACTTACTAAGGACTTCCTCCACCTAATCACCTTTTCCAAGGGCAGACTGGTTTTTGCATGAAGGGGCTTTACCCCTCTAGGCTCCATTGCAGCTCAGCCCTGACCCTGCTCAAGCTCCCCAATGCCCACTGATCCATATCCCATGTGGCCTTGCTGAACATGGGAGGGGAGCTGTCTTTTTGGAGGAGAATTCCGCGTCTCTGGCAACACGGGTCACTGCGTGCAAAGTTGCCATCCGAGAGCAGCCCCTGTCCCTGCTCCTGCTTCTCCAGCCCCTTTTCCCTGTCTCCTGGGGCATTTTTAAGGGATAGCCCCACCCCTCGCCTCCAGCTAAGGCAAGCTCATCTGGGGCTGGGTTTGGTGTGCCCTAATGACATCAGAGCAACAGCCAGGATGGAGGCTCCATTGTAGTGGGCCTACGGGGAAGACGTCTCTTGCTGCTGGGAGCTGCAGGGTGAGTTCATGTAGCTTCGCCAGGCTTCCTCCCCTGGAGCCGGGTGCAGCCATCACAGGAAGGCAGACAGTAGAATTCATGTCATTCTTGGTTATTTGCTCAATGTGCCCTTCAAATGCGATGGAGCTATTCCTCTGAAAAGTTCTAGCTTGATGGTGTAACTTGCGCTTCATGTGGAGATTGATTCTAGACTAAATTCTGACAGTCTTTCTTTGCACTGACAGAGATTAAAGAATGGTGTAAAGCTGACAGGCACAAGGGTGCTGGCAGTAGTGCTTTTTATAGCACCCCATAATAACTGCTCTGCAGAGAGGTATTGATGTCAGCTTCTGAAACAAGTGTCCCCTGCCCACCCAGGAAAAGTGACATGCTACACACGCACAGGAATGTTGTGTAATTCATAAATGAATGTTTGTCTCGCAGTTTAAAGATGAAAGAAACCTTATAAATGGTAAGTGTTGCTATTGATGTTACCTGGCAGCTAGACAGAAGGGATTAAAGTAAGAAGAACTGAGGCAAAAGGCAGAATAAAAGAAGAGATGGGCAACAGCCCCTCTACTTGTATTTTTGCTGATGGGATAATGTAATAAACTACATTACAAAGTTATTGGTTTTAATGATCTAGTGTGTGTAATGTATGTAACACTTTACTTCCAGGAAGAACCCTAAGTGCTATGCAAACTAGAGATACAATGCCACTGAAGTGTATCTACCGACTTCTGTGCAGCCAGTAAACTAGTATATTACAAGGCGCTGTGGGGTGCAAGGGTCCCAGGACAAACCTTGCTCTTACAGACAATGCCACGAGTCTTCAGTGCCTACATGTACATATCAGGAAGGGTTTCTGGATTTTAAGATCTCATACAAGAGCCTGTGAAGTTCTTCCACCTACAGCCACGAAGGCTAACAAAAGCAATAGTCTCTTCTATTTCCTCTTCTTATGCTACTTCTCTGTAATCTCTTGGTTTCCCTCTAACAGAAATCTCAATATGCCCAATATCAGTTTGCGGGGGGAAATAAAGCCCTTTTTAAAAAAGGGCTTTAGAATACTTCTCCACTTCCGGTTATATTAACTTCTCTTGTTTGGCAGGGGTGCAGCCAAAGGTGAGTATAGGGATATATCCGCTCTGGATTTTCATATATGAAAGATCTTCCTCCTTCTAGTTGGGGCTGCAGCTGGTGAGAGCCACTGTATATTCTTTCCCAGCAGAAGCTGCAGCTGTGGCAGCAAGGTGGTGGAGGCACAGTGCCTGGCAGGAAAGGGAGGGCAGGAGAGAGACTCACAGCAGGGGGTGGGGGATCAGAGAGAGATCTGTGTGGGGAAAGAGAGACCATAAAAGCTTCTAGGAACTGGGATGACTTGGCTGTGTGAGATTGGGGCTCCATGGCATCAGAAAGAATGATGGGCTTCTGGATGGGTCTGGGGTTATAATGGGGAGGGCATTGCTTGACCTACCATATTTATTACATACGTGTTGGCAGAATATAAAGAAGAATGAAGCTGATACTTTGAGATCGTACCAAAAGCAGCTGCACGCAGAATGACAGTGCAAGCAAGTTTAGTAGGGTAAGGTCACATGAGACAGGGCCAGCCGGTGCCCCGCCCATCCCGGGGCGGACCACTGCAGTCACCACACTTTGGGCAAGTGGGGAGGGATGTCCAAATGAGCAGTCCTCCACCCCTGTGAGGAATCAGGACTGCCATCACAAGTCCCTCCATGCCACAGATCGGCTAAGGACCTGTCCACATGGGCCAGGACTCTTGGACTCCTGCTGTGGAGCAGTATAAAGCCCCTGGGAGAGGCTGCCATGAAACAACCATTTGGTGGTCAGGATGAACTTGATCGTCTGCCCCCCCTCCCAATCAGTTGTTCAGCAGCTGGGGTGAATGTGCTCTTCCAGCCCCCCTTCCCAATTGATTGTTTGGTGGCCAGAGTCAGCGTGCTCCTTCAGGCGCAATCCTCTGACCTCACCTTGCAGATGGGAGGCAGCTCCATGGCTCTACGTTAGCCCAGGTGAGGCAACAGTAGCCTGTGATCTGTCATCGACCCTCTCTGGCTGATGCATCACGTAGCAGCCAGGCACTCACCCCGAGGCAGAAGTGGGTGAACATCTGGCTTCTGCTGGGCAGACAGTCAGCTGCATTGTGGGTAATGTGGCCTCATGTGAGATAATGCCTTTTGTGGCCTTACACGTAGGTATGCCTTCAAGCTGGATCAAGTCCATAATATTTATTTATTTTATTTCAATAGATTTCTACGCCGCCCCTCCTGCAAAAGCAGCCCGGGGTGGCTTCCCACAATAAAACAATAAAAACAATTTAAAACATTCAATACAATAATATTAAAACAGAGCTCAAGATATAATAAATCCATAATAAATAATGGGTAAGGTGGGGGAGCTAAAAACCCCTCACCCTACCCTCCCACCCTCCCCAAACGCCTGGGAGAACAGCCAGGTTTTGCAGCTTCACCTGGCTAGGGGCCAGGCGAGCTTCCTCCGGAAGGGAGTTCCAAAGGCGTGGCCCGGCCACCGAGAATGCCCTCTCCATTGTGACCCCCTGCTTAACATGGGGGACCTCCAAGAAGGCACCCCCGGCAGACTGAAGGAGCCGCTCTGGGG
>QEPC01012655.1:5891931-5935024 GCA_003113815.1 Sphenodon punctatus | reverse complement strand
TAATAATAATAATAATAATAATAATAATGAGGAGACTGGGACCTTCATCAGCCTCTGGGGGGGGATGACTGGATACAAATTGCAATATGACCTGGACCTAATGCACATGAATGTCAGGGTGTTTCAGCAGCTTGCCACCTGGAAGGCAGAGCTGGGCTACAACCAGAACATGAGCCAGTGCCAGCAACAGGCCAAAGATCTGTGGAAGGACTTCAAGGAGGTCAAGGACAAAAACTTTAAGATGGGGTACAGGCACCATACTCAGTGCAACATGCCCCTCCTTGAATGCTTCCTCTGCATTGATCATTCCACTGTGGTCCTGTGAATTACTGGCACTGGAATCACCCAGGGCCATCTCTGGATAGACACCCCTCCACTGATGCCAATCCCTGAAGCACCCAGTCAAAGTGAAGTGGTTCCCGCCCCCCGAAGAGGAGGCCACCCCCTCAGGGACACAGACCACAGTGTTCATCAATGCACATAGCCCCCAACCGGCCTCTGACTCAGAGGAATTGGACACCACCATCGGGACCCTTGTCACCTGTTCCCTCAACTCAGAGAGCCAGCACTTTGGGCCAGAAGACAAGGAGGTGGAAGCAAAGGGGACAAGGGTCCAAAGCAGGAGGGGACCAGTAAGTGAATGCACCTGTCAGGACTCACCATCGCTGCTGCCGTCTCTGGCCGGTGTGAGATCGGACCCATCGCCGGCATGCTGCAAGCAGCAGGAAGGAGACGCCCAGGGGTGCTGGCACACATGTGAGGGCGAAGACAGCAGAGCCGGCTCTGCAAACAGCTGAGATAGCTGGGGAAGAGCCCCGGCCTGCACTGATGAGAGATGGCGGGGCGGGGCCCTCAGGCACGTTGCACTGCTCTGTACGCCTGCGTGCCATGGGGGCGGGGCTAACAGTACTTAGGGAGAGGTCGGGAACACAGCCAGTTGCCGGTGATCAGCAACACTGTGAGAAACTGGCCCCCAGCTTGGATTGTCTGGAGTACTTGCAGAGTGCGGTAACATAGGCGTGTGTTTGGGTGCTTGGTGGTGTGATTGGAGACTGAGTGGGTGGGGGGTGATGACTGTGTGAAAATGTTGGCGGGCATGGCTGTGTGGGGCTGAGACCCTGTGTTGCTGTATCTGGGCCCCACTTACCCCTTAATCCTGGGCTTGAGTGCTTGTGGGACCCCTACCTTGTCGTTCCTAGTCTGTCCCCTATCCTCCCTCACTTATCCCCGCACCCTTATTCCCTGTGGTCACTGTATGGGTGAGGGTGTAGGGCGAGTGTCTGTGAGTGTGACTGGTGTGGAGGGGCTTTGCACGCAGTGGAAGGGCTCCACTCAGGGCCTTGCTATCTCCTCCCCCTATGATGATCTAGCCTTTTCCCGTCCGGGAACGTTAAGGCCACCTAAGATCCTGAGGGGTTGTTTTCCTCAAACGAGTGTGTGGAGCCCAGCTGCACGTGAGGGTGTGAGTGCTCCCGGGTGGGTTTCCCAGGGTTAGTGGTCCCTTCTTGGTCCCCCTTCCCCTAACAGCACCAGAGACTGGTCATGGAAGGATAGAGAACCCAGTCATAGGATGCTGGGAGTGTTTAGATAATGGCAGTCACCAACATGGCTTCCGTTCTTCCCTGTGTTCACAGGTGGCTGAGGGGGAGCAACCTGAGAAAAGCACCAGGCAAGGAAGGTACGAGTGGGACAGCTCTCCTTTCTGTCCTGTCACAGGTCCTCTAGTGGGAAGGCTGGCTGCACCAGCAAGACCACAAACTGGTGCCAAGCAGGCCTGGGTCCTGTGGGCCCAGAACCAGCAGGATAGGAAAGATATGGCCCAGCAGCTGGATGAGACCACATGCCAGGTGGATGAGATTACTGGGAAGCTGATCTGACATTTCCTGAGACAGTCTGCCATCCAGCACAGGGACCTCCTTGCTGAGTTCTGCAGGGAACACTGGATGGAGGGGTGGTAATGGGACTGCAACATGTGGCAGATGCAGGACACTGGGTGGGGTCTATGGAAACAAAGCGCCGCTGGCTCAGAAACGTTATGGAGCAGTCACTAGGAATTTAGCATGACCTCCTCCACTGTGTGGCCACTGCCAGGGCCTCCCATTGCTCGCCTCGCCTGGAGTGCCCCTTGGATCTTGAATGTCCAAGCAGATCTTGCCAGCAACCAACCCCTGGCACAACATGACCCACAGGCCCAACGAAGCACCAGCCACATGGAGAGAGCCAAATGTGATTGTCCCACCTCAACTGAATCTGTTTTCTGTTCTCAAATGGGGAGGGGGTACCTGCCAGTCCCTGCACCTGCAGCTTCTGGGCAAGGTTAGATCATGGCATCTGTCCCAGGGTTTTTCAAAAGGGGGGCGGTGTTCAGGATGGCCTCTGATATACTGGAGTGGCCAGGTGTGCTCAGGGCCGGCCTTAGGGCACTCCCCAGCTCAGGGGGTGCTCCCCGGCCCAGTCTGGGGGCGGCGCGGTACACGGGCCTGGGCTTGGGGATGGGTGGAGGGGCACTCCCCGCTGCCCATCCCCAAGCCTGAGTGGCCGTAGGATCACTTGCCTGATCCACTGTTGCTGCCACCGCTGCCACTTCTGGCCTAAGCCCTGCGCCGGGCTTGGAGCTTCAGGTGGGGCAGGCACCACGACAGCAGATTAAATCTGCCGCTGCACTGCTCGCCGCCACCGGAGGTTCCGCTGCACCCCCCTACTGCCTGTCACAGTCTCAGCCAGGGGAAATGAGGGAGAGAGAGACAGAGGTCCCGACAGTCCCTCATTTCCTCTGGCCGAAACAGCCAGGCAGCGGAGGGCGGCCAGCGGCGTGAGGGAGAAGCAGAGGCCCCACCTCTCCCTCACTCCGTGGATGCCCCCCCCCACCTGTCAGTCTCTCGGCCAGGGGAAATGAGGGAGAGGCAGGGGCTCTGCCTCTTTCTTCCTCATTTCCCTTGGCCGAGACTGTGACAGGCAACGGAGGGGGGGCACAGAGTGTGGGAGTGGTGGGGCCTCTGCCTCTCCCTCACTCCTGCTGGCCCCCTCCGCTGCCTGTCAGTTGGAGTTGGCTGGGGCCCCCGAGTATGCCCCCCCCCCAGAGTGGGGCCCAGGGCAGGTGCCCCGAGCCACCCCATGGTAGGGCCGTCCCTGGGTGTGCTGATCCCCAGGGATGTTCAAGGTCTCTCTCTCTGTAGATTTCTCTGTCAGAGCCGTGCCCCATGGTTGGCACAGACTCAGGTATTTCCATATCTAGTGAACATACCGCACTTTTTTTTCTTGTTTGAGAGCAATCTGCACCACTCGTGTCCCCCATCCCAGGATCAATTGGACCATGGACCGGGCCACTATGGCTGGGTTCCAAGGCTGTTCCTTGTGCAAGGGGTCTGGTGTGTAGGGCATGGAGGAGTTGGGGGTGGGGCGTGTCTAATACCCTGGCTTTGACTGATGTTTGGCTGAGGGGTGATGTTCATGTCTATTGACTGACCCATCCTCTAGAGCAGCTGGCTATGGACTTGTAAGCTGGAACCTGCAGCTTCTGGGTCACCGGGCCAGAGTACGAGAGGGCAGCTGAGCTAAAGCTTCCGGGTGTTGGGGCCTGTTGGACGGCACACACACACCACTCTGGGAACTATGGGACTGTGGGATGTGAACGAGAGCGTGGCTTTGCTCAGAAATCACAGTTTTACATGTACCTTGTGGTGCAGTGGTGGGAGTTCTTCTCTGCAGCTTTCCTTTGCCACTGTCCTGCTGAGAGTGAGGGGACATGCATGAGACCAGCATGAGTGCCTTGATGAGATGCTGGAGCTGGGCCTCCTTGCGGGGTGCTGAGGGCTCCTTACCTGCATGAGGAGGCCAGTGCAGCCAAACTCTGTGCCTTAAACGAGGTGTGGACATGACCTGACCTCGGTGTGGACATGACCTGCCTGAGAGGTCGTTTGGTCAGTGAGGATCCCTTTGACCCCCTCCCGCCACTATATGGTGGCTCAGCATATGCTTGCAAGGGGCTACCGGAGGGGCATGTATCAATGGGGGTTGTATGTGGAGGGAGCTGGGTTCCCCAACTCCGGCTCCCAGCAGCCAGGACCCCACCTAGGAACTTGGGGATGCCAATTTGGTGATATCTGTGTGGAGGGGGCTTGTCCACCCCTGCCCCCAGCTGCCACAATCCTGTTACAACTTTGCACTATGGACTTCCTGTGTGCGTGATTTCTAGAGGCAGGGGGCTTGGTGGGCTATGGATTGCCTGTGTGAGTGATCCGTAGGAGGAGTGGAGTTCCCCTCTCGTGACCGTCCAGCTGCTGCATCCCCATTGGAACTGTGTGCTATGGCCTGCCTGTGTGAGTGATCTGTGACCTGTGTTGTGTACAACATGTGGAAGGGACTGGACTGGCAGCCTGCCAGGGCGACTGGTTGGTTGGGCTGCATGCTGCTGATTTCATATGTCTCCCTTCTGCTTTCCCCTATTCTTCCTATGCTTGCCATGGAGTGTGAGCTTTGCTCCCCGCAGCCAGGTTTCCGTGGGTGGCGACTGGTTCCCCCTGTTGCTGGCTGATACCTCTGTGTTCCGGCAGAGATGCCAGGGCCTGCTTCCCCTGCCTCTGTCCATAACCTCTGGTTCTCCTACCACAGCAAATGCAGCATCAAAGTCGTGGTGAATGCAAGCAATGTTGTCCATGAAATAGTCAATAAACATGTCACAGCAAGCACTGGATGACTCCAGTTCCAGGTGGAGGAAGGCTGGACTGACCTGCCCCCTCATGACCTGGAAAAGCTCAGCTGGACTAGACTTCATGGATGCTATGAGGGCAGCAAAGAGCCCCTTCTTTGCTGCTCAAACAGCCACAGCATTGGTTTTTAAACTAACTCTTTGCCACAATCTGTTATCTTCAGCACGAGTACGATGTCACCGTTGCTCCGTCCAGCCGTCCACCGTCAAACCGCCTCAGCTTCTGCTTCAGCCACTGCGGGTCCTCTGTAAACCACAGAGACCTACATTGCCAATGCCCAGGGAGTGGACACCTAAGAGCCATTCAATTGATGGCCTCAGTCAGCAAGGTGGCCTTCATTATCCAGGAGGTCAGACTAGGATAGTCTCTCTGGCCTTAAAATCTATGAAACTCTGAATCTATGGCATGGGCAAACTAAAACCAGATGTTGATTTCCAGGCACAAAAAAATCAACACATCATTAAGATGGAGATAAGATTGTCAATATTATCAGCTCCTCCGAGGAAGAAAAATGATTTAAAAAAAAACATTTTATTGATGGGTTTTTTTTAAAACAAAATTTAGAAAGACTAAAGATTCAAAATTAAGGTCATGCTGAACATTAGAAAACAGATACCTTGTTATTTCAGGGTAACATAAGTAGTACCATACTGAGTCAGACCAATGGTTCATCAGCATCCTGGGTGAAAACAAACGTGCCAGCGATGAGGCAGTGCCTCAGCCTGCCCAAAGGAGGGCCACAGCAACTGCCACTCCCCGGGTCAGCATACAGCACAGAATAAATGTACAGACCAACCCGGGCAGACCAAGACCCATCTCCCCATCCCCACAACTCGAGTAGGGCAGAGAAAGCAAACACATGTGCAGGCAGCTAGGCCCATCCCCACCCTGCTCTCAGAACCCTGCCCTCTGCAATGCCGTACAGCCATGGCGAACTGTGTACAGCCATGGCAAAAGAAGAAGCAGCAGCCACTTCCATCCACCCTCCACAGTTCTCTGGGAGCCTGGGAGGGCAGGGACGGAGGCAGGGGAAGCAGGCCCTGGCATCTCTGCCGGAACACAAAAAGATAAATATTTATCTGTGTTCTGTGTAGGTCTTGTCCAGTTTTGAGGAATCAGTTTCAATGGGTGTCATCTGCTGATGTTGGGGATGTCCTTGGGACATTTAGAGCCACATCTTGTGAACTGGATCCATGCCTGTCCTGGCTGTTTAAGGCCAGTGGGGAGATGCTGGGGCCATTGCTGGCTGGGGTGGTCAATGCCTCCCTTCAGGAGGGCAGAGTTTCAGGGTGCCTGACAATGGGATGATCCCAAGGCCAGTGGATTCCGTGTGCAGCCGTGAGGAAACTGCACACTGCCATTGCCAGCACATAGTGCCACACTGAAACCATGTGCATGTATGCACACGTGGGGCATCCACAGGGCTTGGGATCAGCCCCACTGGATTTAAGACAGATAAAGGTTTTTCACTCAATATACAGTTAACCAGTGGAACTCATTGTCAGAAGATGTTTTGAAGGCCAATAGCATAATTGTTTTGCTTTTTAAAAAAAGATTTGGCTAAATTCTTAGAGGTTGGATCCAAAATGGCAATTTGTCAAGTTGGTCAGGGGTTGAGACCTTTGACTGTCAGAGGCTGAGAGTGAATAGCAGGAAATGAATTGCTCCATTCTGACCTGTTGTGCACTTTCTAAGGGTGTTTTTAGGCCCTTTCTAAACGGGCCATGGCTGGGGTGGGTGGAACTGTGGGTGTGCCGCTGTGGTGGCAGTGAGGGGGGTGGGTGGGTGGGTGCACACAGGTGTACACCCATCCCCCCCACATCTCCACGTATCCCTACATATGATCAACTTGTGGTGTTGCCAGTTGCTCCGTGCATGGGAATTTGTGGGTTGTGGGAGTGTGTACCTATGCACCCCCACTTTACATGGGATGCTCCCCAGCGTGAACGAAGAGTGCCCACACAGGGGAGCATCTTGTGTAAAAAGGGTCCTAGACAAACACCTCCCCATACAGTGCCCACCCATCATGCAGGTTGCAGGGCCGAACTGGCACTCTGTGTAGCCCTATAACCTGTATGATGGGTGGGTGATAGGTGGGCAATGGCTGGGGAGGTGTTTGTCTAAAAACATCCGAAAGCAGCTGAAGATGACCATTGTCAGAGACAGGATGCTGGGCTAGATGGAGAAATTGTTCTGATCCATTATGGCATTTCTTGCCTTCTTATGTTCTTAATGCAGGCATACTTGTTTTACAGGTCACTTAATCACATGTTGCTGTTTACAATGCCTTTCTAAGTGCTTCTTTCCATTCTATGCTGTTGGTGTCCACACTGCTTAAAAAGCTATTAGCTGTTTTTACATGGACGCCCGCCCCCCCCCCCCCCCGTGCCACCGTTCGGTGTTCGGGCGGGTGTGCGGCGGGTGTGTGTGTAAACACCACGGGTGGTGGGTGTTTGTGCGTGTGTGCTCCTACTGCACACCCACCAACACTCACCGCACACCCATCTCCCACCACCTCCACCCACGGAGTCCTCCGACAGAACGGGGGATGCTCCGTGGGTGTAGGTAGGTGTAGGCGGGGTGTGTGTGTGTGTGTGTTCATGTAAACGGGCATACCTCCCACCTACACCTGCCAAGCCAAAACACCCACCCACCTACCCACCCATCCTGCTCTGTTTAAAAATGGCCATTGTTCAGTGGCTCATGGGATTCACCTTGAATTTTCATGTGCTAAGCTGAGGAATAGTTATCGCCAGTGTCAGATCCACTGCTGGTGATTGTGAAACAATTTTTTGAAGGGAGTTTAAGACCTACTCTATTTAGAATTTATATGTGGGAGGAGAATAAATAAAGCAGAATAAACTACAATGTGTATAGTGAGAACAATAAGGAAGCACATATTACAAAATAATGAATCTAGACTGTATAGATCTTAATAGCAATATCACCCCCAGACTTTTTCTAACAATGGAGTTACAAATTAGTTGTATTTATTTATTTATTTATTTATTCTCTGTAAGGCAGGCAAATTTCCCAGGCTCATTCTACAGTCTGTCATCATTTTACTCAGGTAAAACACAAAAAGCTCAAAACACAAAAAGATAAATATTCCTTTATTCATCATTATTTACATGAACCCTGGTATTAAATACCCATCATAAAGAAAAGTTAAAGAAGTATTTTACTTAAGTTTAGTGTATGTATAGGTTGTAAACAATTTGGGGCAGAAATTTACTTTTTTCCCTTCAACCTCATTCACAGTAAGAGGCATCAGTGTGCAGCATAACTAAGGTGAGTGGGCACTGGGCAGCATCCTCCAGCGTGAGAATGCAGAATGCACTGTGCCCCTCCGAGGCAGGAGGGGGTGATACTGCATGTTGCTAAAATGGGCAATGATGCCTCACTGTGAATGAGGTTTTGGTGCTCACATAACTTTAGCATGGCACTTTGGCATGTATTTTGCGCCCATGCATCCCCCTTGAACATCTACATGAAGGAAGATTGCATCCTTCAACTTTAATTAGGGGATATCTGGGTGCTGTTTCAATAGATGTAACAGCAGTTGCCTTTGTTACAAAGAAACTAGGGTGTAGGTTATTTTTTAATAAGAAATGGGGAATTTTAAAACAAAATCTGGAGAATAAAGTATGGATCCATCGAAGTGAATGGTTTTTGTGCCAGAGGAGTGCTTTTTGGATTGAGCCTCTGTGTGTTCATATGGGTCCCTCAAAGTTATGTCTTAGCACCATATCTTTTTTCCATTAATAGTCTCCCCCAATAACTAGAGGAGGAGCACTATATTGCAGTGCAGGGCAGGAACAGCGAGGCTTTCACTTTTGTACTCTTCCACTTTAACAGTTATGGAGGGGTTGAGGGGAGGAAGAGGGAGTGTGATTGGCTGGGATAGATGCCACTCAAGAACTGCAGCGTGAATGACTGAGAGCAGCAGCAGCAGCAGCAGAGGGAGCTGAGGGACAATGAGGCCTGAACAAGTGGACTGAGCCCTGCTGGAAAGAAGCAGGCAGTTGCCAAGCTAGATAGGTGAAAGCAGAAGGAGGCTGGCTGGAGAAGGACGCCTGAGTGATTTCCTAGCTGCAAACGTTGGCCATGGGCCCAAGCTTCACCAAGCGGGGTTGGATGAGTGGCCTGTGGGCCTGGTCTCTGGGACAGCTTGTGGGCTGTAAACTTTGTCGTCGTTGTCCAGGAAAGTTAGTATTGCTTTTCTCCCCTTTTGTATTGCCTATTCTTGAAACTAACTCTCACCTTCCCAGGCCAAGAGCTGGATGTAAAGGTAGAGCCGAGAGTGGGAATCCCAGCTAGTAGTTTGGCTGGGGCAGCCCCCACCAGAGAAACCCAGTCCTAAAGTGGGAGATTTTAAGAATTCTTCCTTTATTTTGATTTCAGGGTCTTTACAGTGATCCATAATTAAAATGGTTTCCATTATAACTTTTATTTAAAAATCAAGATACAATGCACCCTCTGTAATGCCAGTGGAAGCTTCCTGTCTTGCTGAGTCTGGGGCTCATGAGAAACTTGAAAATATCAGTTGTTAAAAGGAGTTTGGTTTTATAAGCTCAGTCCTTCAGAAATGTCTTGGAAGTCATGACAAGAATAAGGCTGGGTAACGTGCACAGGAGAGGCGTTGAGCTTTTCTTACAAAGATGGAGGCACAGCTGATAAACCAGTTCTTTAAGTTTTTAGACCAAAGTGACTTCACAACTGTCCCATGGGGCAACATGACCGTTGAAGAATTGCTTGCTGCCCTTCAGTTCAGTTGAAAATAATTTTCTGGCTAGATTCCTTGCCCAGCCTCCAACAACTGTAGTGTTTCTAAGAGGGGAAACAAATCAAATAAAGACATCAGCTCAGCTTAATCCTTTTCCATCAAGAGTTTGGCCCATTTGTTTGTTGTTGTTAATAATTACAGGGAGTTAAAATATATGAGGAGCTTTTACTTCCCAGAAGGGCTTGTAGACCTATGTGTAAAGGCTATTTTTCTTTCATTGGACTCAATATCTATGCTAAGGCATGAATCTAAGGCGTCCGAAGGGAAGGGAAGATCAGCCTAGATCAGAGTCCATATCTTGGTTGAGCTCTTGTTTCTACTTTTGAAAAAAAAAAAGTAAAAATAAAATCATGTTTATTTTAATAAACTTAAAAAAACTCAGAAATGTATATGTGCCTGCTCTTGAGAGAACCTTCTCTGTGGTTTCACTGGTATCACTTGGCTGGAAGCTACTACCTGATGGCCTCAGAGTATCAAAACCAATATTAGACTGATGTTAGACAATGAAGTGTGCAGCAAAGCACTTAAAATGTGGTTAGTTTTAGGCACATAAGTTCCATTGAATTCAATATTGTTACTTGCATAGTTAAGCACCAGCTATGGTGCTCCGCTTGATCGGTGCTTCAGCTCGTATAGAAATGACGTGGAGGTTCTTGAAGGTTCCAGGATTCAGTGCAGATTTATTTTTTTCTGGGTTAGGACAGAAATTTCATACACCTTTCCTTTGTAAGGTTATAATTTATCTGTGGCAGATGCTCATACTTTTCCTTGTCTTCTGTCGTTCTTGTTTCTCTTTTATCATAGACTGTTTGGGAAGGGAACATCTTTTCACTGAGTGTGTGGATGCCTAATGGAGGCCTGATTTCTGACTGAAACCTATAGGTACTCTGGTAGTAGTAGCAATTAATATAATCCTAGTTGCCAGTTTTCTATTATACAAAAAGCCACATTCTATTAGACTGCACCATCCTTCAGAGCTGTACTGCTTGCTCCTATTGCATTGCATGTAGCCTGCTCTCTGGACAATAGAGGTGTATGGGAGCCTGAAGGAGATGTGTGCCCTACAGGGCTATCTGAAGGAAAAGCAATGTAGTAGTCCTTGATTCAGTGCACAGTACGCTGTAGAACAGTGACTGGGAATCTGCGGCCCAAGGGCCAAATGCAGCTCATCAGTAGTTTTTATTTGATCCTTTCCAATTCCTGGATCGGGCCCTTGGATCCAGTTCTGACCCTGAAGCACTGAAAGACTGAGCTCGGGATAAGGGAACAGAGATGAGGGCATGTACACAAGAAGAGGGGACAGATTGCTAGCCCAGATCTATGATCTGGAGCTCCTTCTTCCTGAACACACCTCTTCATCCCTCCTGCTCCCAACATCTATAAAGCACTCAGTTTTTACCAATTTTCAAAGTGGTCTCGCACTTTCTGCAGAGTAAGGCTGTTTTCGATGGGTGGAGGCAGCGGCGGGTGGGCGGTGTGTGGGTGGCCCATCCTACAGATACGCACAAATTTTCACCCATCTCCATGTGCAGAGCGTCCACCGTTGGCGGCCGTTGCTCCGTGCGTGGGTGATGGGTGGAGCACAGGAGCGTGCACACACTCCCACCAACCTGCCGCAGTGATTCCACAGATGCACACGTATTTTGTCCATGAGAAAAGGACCTAAGTCGTCTTGCATCCTCCCTTGACAAACATCTATGCACAATGCCATTCAGAATCTAGTCCTACATTACATCTCAGCGTGCAATGAGCACCGAAGGCCCTTTTCACGCAGACACTCTTAGCACTGATGAAATGGGTGTTACATTTTATTATACATGTTGAAGGGCTGCAGGTGTGCTCTATGGGTGCCCTGCAACATGTATAATAAAATGTAACACCCATTTTATCAGTGTTAAGAGTGCCTGTGTGAAAAGGGCTTAAATCTTGGGGATTGTTGCTGCTGAGTTTTTCTGTATGTATTTTGTCACACATCTAATAATAGCTCTAGTTTATTTTTGATTTTATTCTTGTAACTTGATTGTGTGTGCTTGTTTATGAAGCCAGTTGGCATGCACCATAAAATTTGATTGATTGAACAGTTAATCCTCAAAGGCTTCCCTTTGAAATCTTGCCAAGACCAATGAGAGCTAGTGACCACATATATGCCTGCCATGCAAGTTACCTACCCTGTTTTTTTACACACAAACACAAATGAAAACAGAAGATACATTCTGTCATTCCACTGATTCAGACAATGATGTATTATTAAGTGCCCCTCAAAAATCTGCTCAAAACAGTGAGCCAAATTTGGGTACTTAACAGTATAAGTGAGAGAGCACAAGAGCAGAGTTCTTTGATGTGATGGTTAGTAAGCTAGTTTGGAGTAGCCCATTATAGATAATTTTTTACATTTAAATAAATTCCATATTCTAGAGGAAGAAAGAAAAAAGTGGAAATCTGCCATTGTTCTCATTTGTCGACGCACCCCTCCCAAGGAAGACGCGGACACTTGTATGGGTTTGAACGGCCGCACTCTTTATTGTTAGTCGATAAAAAGGGGGAAGAGGTGACCCTCCCACTTCCCCCTTTAAACTGGGGTCCATTAATCTCTTCCTAACTGTTAACCATCGCCGCAGGAGGTTCCCTTACTGTAACAGGCGCTGTCCTTGTGCCCTGTTGCCCATTTGCCATCTTCGGGTTAAGCCCGAGGGGAATCCTCCTGTGCCCTACCTTAACAAACTTCTTCAACTTACACCCTGCCCCCATCCCGGTTTCACCGGGCCAGAGCGGGTTGTTCGTTCCTATCCCCTCTCGCCTACCAAGGCGGGGGTTTAAACAACAAGGATGAGGACACCGTAACCTCCTGTTTGGTACATGGTCCGCCCAGCAGGCTCGGCCGCTCGTCTCTCACCCTTGGGCTGACCATCCAGTGGGCCGCACTGAGCGGCTATGGATGGCCTATACCCATCTCTTAAGGAGATGTTGCTACCCTATGCTATGTCAACCTTTTAAACTTTTAACCCTTGGCCTGAAATCAGGCTACCGCCAAGAGTGCGACATTTCGGCCTACCACCAGCAAATTTGCAGCCTTACCCTCTTTCTTGATTTGGCATTTCACTCCGGGAAAGGCAAAAAACCCCTCGCCGTTGTGCCAATTTTAGCTCAGGGAAAATTCCTTTCCGGTCCTAAGTTGCGGCCAGTCAGACTCGGAGTGGTGCCTTATAGAGGGATGGGTGGGTGGGTGCGTGGTCCACTCCCCGCTCGTCGCCCGGCCGAATGAAGCGGCTGAGTGGGGAGTCTAAGATGGCGCCCGGGAAATCCCGCTCTCGCGAGAGTCCCGGGCGCATATCAATTCGGTTGCATAGCAACCAGGCCGCTCCCTCGTCAAGGCAGGCGGCCGCTCCTTTCCCCGTCCTCCTTCCCTGGGAAGGTAAGCGGGCGCCGCCAAACCCCCGCCGCAGCTATCGCGGAGGGGACGTTTTGCTGGAAAAAATGCCACTACATTTTGAGTGTAGTCTGGCATTGACATAGATTATTTTATAAATGGTGCATAGTCATTCATTCATTTATTGTATCTTAGTGATTAGCCATTGCCATTTAATTAAAACAACTTAAAATCAGATAAAAAAATAAAATCCAACTTAAAATCAGATAAAAAAATAAAATCCAATAAATTCAATTAAAATATTTTCTTTTACATAACACTAAAAGAAAAAATAATGCAATATCCTTCAATACAGAAGAATTCTTAGATTTCAATAAAATCTCCAGTTTTTGTGAAGCTTTAAGAAAGGGTTTCCCTGCAAAGACAGGGTCAATTCAACTTGCTCTCAGACTACTATAAAGTGGACAAACAAATAATATATGTTCTACCACTTTTAAGTAGCAAGGACATAATTTGTCACTATAATCAACCATAGCAAAATGATCTATAGTAACTGCTGATTCAAAGGTGTGAACAAGAAGCATAGTCAACGCTCTACGTAACTGAAAGTTTGAAATCTGATTAAGGTAATATTCCAGAGAGAATTCTAACTTTATCATGGGAAACCATGGCGCCACATGTAATGTAACATTCCGTACAATATCCTCCTGTGTAGCAATATCTAATATCCATTGTTTAAAAATATTAATTGGCTGCATGAAGTCCAGACTTACACAGAAAGCAGGGGGAAAGCCAGTTTTTAATAAGAAAGATATAGCTTTCCACCATTGAAACTTTTTGCAGACCTCATGATGGAATTGTTCCTTCCAGCATAAGAAGGGAAGATGGAAAGAGTCCATCTAGAGTTACACACTCTATCCCAATAACTAAGGACCCTAAAATTTGCCTGACTAGAGATAGAACACAGGCCAGTTTTCACACGTAACATAGAAGCTGGAGTAGTATTAGGGATACCTAGAATTCCCTGCTGGGAGCTGCCCTTTTAAGCGCTCCCCATGCACGTCACATGCATGGGTGCCCTGTAGCTGTGCCACTCAATGGCCATGGACCCCCTTGTCCGCCTTGCTCGTTTAAAAGTACCCAATGATGTGTCCTTGCATGCTTTTCATATGTCAAAAATGAAAGAACAGAAGTGCCCCTGGTTTCAATTACAGTGTTTTCTAGGCACTAGCATAGAGTCCTACTACTCAGTGAAGGAAGGGGTTATTCATTTTTGACATTGGCACAAAGTAATTAGGCTCTTTCAAGGCAGGCACTGATCAGTTGTGTTCTAGGCTGCAATCCTGAAATGACTTGTACTGGAGTAATCTTATTTCAATGGAACTACTCTGGAGTGTTTCAGACTTGTCTTCTTTAGTGGACCATTTCACGTGCATTTTTTGCTCATATATTTGGGTGAAGTTTTTCATGTAGATGTTAATAACTTGTATGACTTTCAAACAGCATGACCGTATTTGACAGTGATAGAATGATACAGACACACATTGAGTAAGGAAACTATGTGTGAAAATAAGTGTGCAGCCGACACGCCAGGGGTCAGCCCTGGTCGGGTCGGGGCACAGATCAAATATGTGCCTGACTGGTGAGCCCTCACCTGCCCCCAAACATGCAGCTAGGCAGTCCCGCCCCCACCATGATGGGCAGCCATTGTGGCCAATCACAGACAACCATGGCTGCCCATCATGGCAGCCCCTGATCCCCGGCAGGGGATGGGGCGCAAATAAATGCGCAGGCCCACTATGGCCTGTGTTGGCCCTCTTGGGTGGCCTTTGGCCTGGGCTGTGGCCTGGGATCTTCCTGGGGAACAACATCTGGGCCAACCACCTTCCAGGGCAACAGCGGGCCCACATGTGGTGGCCTGGGAATAGACATGACAGGGAGTTCCTGGGCCAGACGTGCCATAGTGGCGCCCCATCATGTTTGTTATCGCCCTATAGGTAAGGTGTTTGCAAAAATTGAGAAATACGCAAACACCATTACAGGAGCTATTCCCATAATGCCAACACCTTAATACTGACAAAAGTTTTTAAGTTTCCTTCCCATGATCCATGTCAGCAGGAAGAAACATGATAATGAAACAAGGGGCTGAAATAGTTCTAATTCTAATCCTAATTCCTCTACTCCTGACCAGTAGTGAAACAGTATGCAACTTTTGACCGTCTGCCCTGATATGATCTGCTCTTTGAAGAAGTCACTTGGAACTTGTCGGGCTTGAACTCAAACTTCCTTTTCCTAAGAACGTAAAACACTTGCAACATTGAATCTAGATTTCAAGTGGCTCATGAACTATGTTGGTGAGCTGAGTAGCAGTACCTTTACTGCTACAGCGGAGTAGCAGTAGCAGTAAACGGTGTTGCACTTAAAGCAAAGTACAACACCATTTGTGGTCTCTAACACAAAACAGGACTACTCTACTGACTTATTTACTGAGTTTATTTTGCCAGATTCAAGATTTAATGAAGTAAAATTATCAGAGTAAAGATCAACAAACAGATGAGTTGGAATAAAAAAATCTTTTATATTATATGGTCAAGAAAAAAATCCCTCTAATTGTTTGAGAAATTGTTAATAGCATACACCCTGCTTTTTAACAACTAGGGGACACTGTTTTCAGGAATGAGTATATTACATAAAACATTTGCCAAATGTGAAAATGGGTATTTTCAGATGTTACGAGATCATGCTCAACCATGGGGAATTCCCACATGGTGATCGTGGTCTCATCACGTCTGTTGGGGGGAACGGAAGCTCCCCGCCAGATGTTCACCCCCGTGAATCACGGGGGGGAATCACATTGAACACGCAAACAGAGGTCCTGGCCAGAGCATCTCTGTTTGTTTGCGTGTTGAATGTGATTTCCGCCCATGATCAAGGGGATCGTATCGTCTGTCCCCCGACCACGGCCTGGAATCAGCGGCGGGATTCCGGGCCGTGATCAATTTCCCGGGCGGGCAGGTACTGCGGCTTTATTGGCTGCGGTGCCCACCTGTCTCCCAAGAGTGCGGGCAGCCTAGGGAGCATGGGGGGGCGGGGCTGTGCGGCCGCACGTTGAGCTGCATGGCCCCGCCCCCTCCCCGATTCCCCACCGGGATCAGCCGGCATGTCCATTGGACATGCCGGTTTAATCCCGGCGGGGGATCAATGGGTGATTCTGTGACGGCCAATACAGTCCCCGTCACATCTGAAAATACCCAGAGTGCATGTGCCTAAGTGGTAACAGTAAAGCAGCCCATTCTAATGTTGTTGTAAAAGAAGAAGCATAAAATACTGCTAAAGCTAGCAATAGATGCACAGATGCAAGCAGGGAAGAGCACCTGGCTGGGTTTTAAAGGACACAAATATGATACTCTTATTGGAGTAAAATTTTATAGACTATAGTTCACAGCCAAGGGAAAGAGCTTTTGGAGCTTTTAGATGTCCATAAACAGCTAGATAAATGTGAGGAAGCCAAAACTAGGGATGAACCGAGTATATATGTATCTTCTTGCCGTGGGTAGTCCCCAAGTACTTTATTAAACCTACTTGGAAATACATTAAATATCAAAGCTTCCCATATTTTAAATTGGTTGTGAAAGTGCTAACCCTAAAATAGAAGGAAGGGGTAATGGAAAGATGTCACAAAATGTGAGCTCAAGCTGTGTCATGTCATGCATGCAATTTTTAGGAAGAGTGTCTCTGAACTTTACTCCATTTCAGCTGGCATTGGATGCCGGATAGGCATTCAGAGTAATTATTATACCTTTGGCCTTTGATCAACCCAATTCCAGGAGGTGCCAGTATTCAAAATGTTACAGACCAGTTTAAATGCTCTTTAGTCATCAAGACACTTCATAAACCGTTGTGAAACGGAGGAAAACATGTGATGAAGTGACAAGAAACAGACATCAGTTTACAAATATTTTATCAAGAAAGATTAAGTGTAGGAGTAATATGACTATGATAACACAACAAAGAATATTTTACACACATAGAAAACCCCTCATGGGTTGCCAAATGCTGTGGTGAAGTGAATGAGTGCAAATGGGTTGTATTTCAAACACATACCATTACACTGAGCAACAGCAACATTTTATTGTATCAGTCACATTTTTTGACTTATGCAATAAAATTTGTAAAGTATAAAGAGAAAACAGGATTTATCTTATTTTTTCTTTCAAATTTAAAGCAGATCGTACAGTAACATGGCTGTAAGGTTATGGAGATGTTTAAAAGAATTTGACAGTTTAAGACGTGCACAGTTCTATAAAAAAACATGCATTCATTCATAATTCTTACCTAAATTTTAGGGCTTGATTCTTCTTCTACTGGAGGAGCACAATTTCTTCTGGGCATATGTATAATATTCTGCATCAGTTAGTCTCACTGAGGTTAATGTAATTGCTCTGTGTAAGTCTCTGTAGAATTAGGGTTTTAATATTGGAAATATGGGGTCTTAGTCTTTTTGTAAATGTACAGTATTTTTAGTAGTAATACATAAGTGTTTGGTAAAATATTTCTAGTAGCTTGATAATCTGTAATTTAATGATTCCGCTTTAACTGAATTGAAAACATGCTTACGCTAAGTTTCCTGTGCTTTCTATATGGTCTATTTCTGTGTTTAAATAGCATCTCTGAGTTTTGTGCAAATGGACCATTGGCAGAATGAGTAAGATAATTTGCTGAAACAGTAAGGATCCCCTTTGCCTCCCAGTGCACAGCTCTCTCGGCAGGTGAGGGCTGTTTGCCATGTCCCTTCCTTAAAGGAAGAGTCAAGGAGGATCAGAGTGGGCTGCAAAGGCTGCGCTCTGCTGCAGAACAGATTCCAACTGGTGGCCAGGGTTGCTAAGGCAATGCTTGGCAATATCGCAAAAGCCAGGTCCTGCATCGTGAGATCTCAGTGAGGTAACATTTAATTCTTGTTGCAAGCTGCGTTGGCGGTCAGGTTTTTGTGGAAAGCGGAGCTGCTCATCCCCACGCACCCACCTGACAATAGCACTGTTAAAGGTATCTGGTTGTCTTTTAGGCCGGGAATTTTTTTTTGTCAAGGACCACTGTTCGGCCATGCTGATCCTTGGTTTTTTCCTTCCTCACAGTATTTGGTAGGCCTCGATTCTGATTGGATTTTAATTATGCTCAGTTCAGGCCTTGTTACCTGGGTGGCTGATTCAGTTTTATATATTTTGTCGTACCCTTGTGGGAGTCCAGTGGTCCTTAACAGTAAGTTCATGTGTAGCTCTGCATACAACTTAACAGGGCATCTCCTTATGAGATAGGAACTGTGAGCCACACCAAGAGGCAGGGGACGGCAAGGTGTTGGTAAACGGCCCAAGGAGTTTTGATCCTAGGGGACCTCAGAAGACAGAAGCTGCTACTACTTATCATTTCTATAGCGCTACTAGGTGTACGCAGCGCTTAGCAGTCATGGATTTTTGGAGACTGATCCCTGCCCAGTGGGCTTACAATCTAAGATGGGCATGGATGAGGGGAACACACAGGGAAAGATACACACACTCTTATTTAACAGATGGAGAACGGAGGCTGAGAGGTTGTGACTTGCCTAAGGCCACCCAGTGAGTTCATTGGCAAGAGTGAGATTCAAACCTTGGTATCCCAGGTCCATGTCTAGTACCTTATTCGCTACACCACGCTGACTCTCACAGCCATGGGGAACTCTGGGGCCTCTTTTCTGCCCTGCTGTATGGTCACAGAATGGGGCATTAAGTTATGGGTGGGGTGAATCCATCTGAGGTATGGGCGGGCGAAGTTAAGGTTTGCAAGTTTAGCAAGGGATGGCACTTAAGTGTATGTACATCGGGCCGCCCTCTTGTTGTTGTACTAATGTTATGACACACTGGTCCCATGTTATGATCACTGATTCAATTGGCAATAAATGGTGTGGCCTTTACATCCTGTTTATTGTGTCTTTCTTCCAGGGTGCAGCAGCAAATATGTGTAGATATTTCTGCACTCTAGACCTCATTTTGAGGACTAAGACGAGGAATAACTCTAACTTGACACCATTGCTTCACTAGTTTTTAGACAGACATCAAGAGGCAATAAATGCAAAGCAAGTGACATTTTTCTTGCCCACTTGTCCAGCAGCATGGGTGACAAGTGAGTGGGTACTCATAGGGCCTTTCTACAGTCTAGTAATGTGCCACTGCTGATGCCACTAGTGACCCATCCAGCCATTGGTAGCCAGCTGTAGCATGGAGGCTGTCCTGCTCACTCCCCCACTATGCCCAATGCTCTGCCATAGAGGAAAATTAATAATAATAATTATTTGTATAGTCCTCTTCTACTGGATGGCACTTCACAACAAACATAACTTAAAATACATCTAGTTTAAGAAATAAATATAGTCGATAAAGTGTATTTGGACTTTCAGAAGTCATTTGATAAGGTCCTTCATGAGAGACTCTTGAGGAAATTAAACAGTAGTGGGATAGGAGGCAGTGTCCTATCATGGATTGGCAACTGGTTAAAAGCTAGGAAGCAAAGATAGGACTAAATGGTTCGTTATCACAGTGCTAGTGGAGTGCCCCAGGGATCTGTACTGGGACCAGTGTTGTTTAATATAGTCATTAATGATCTGGAGAAGTGAGTAAAGACTGAGGGGATCAAATTTGCAGATGACGTGAGGTTATTAAAGGTAGTTAAAACTAGAGCTGAACCGAATAGTGCTTCCGGGTACTCTGGCTGAGTTTTGAAGTTCCGGACCGCGTACCCAGCAGCACTTTGGTGTCACTGGCGAAGCTTCAGGGCTTCGCCAGCGAAGCACCAGCTGTTGGAAATCCCCAGAAACTTCAGAACAGTGAAATTTCAGAGACTTGGAAATATTCGGTGCCACGTTGGTGCCTCAGCATATGTTGCTGTGTGCAACAGCTTCAGCCTTAACTGCAGCCTTAACTTTTAAAGCCCTTCACAGCCTGGTCCCTGCTTATCTGCGGGACCGTCTCACTCCCCATGTGCCCGTGCGACCCTTGAGATCGTCTGTGGGAGCCTTTTTGGAGGTTCCCCAGGCGAGGCGGGTGGCTACCAATGTTAGATCTTTTTCGGTGGCCGCCCCTGTGCTGTAGAATTCGCTCTCAGAGGAGGTTCGGTTGGCTCCCCCTCTCCTGCTGTTTTGGCGTGTATGTAAGACCTGGCTGTTCCGTCAGACTTTTGGCGAGGGGTGGGGTGGGGGTGGGGTTTCCCCACATAATGTATTTTTAAATTGTTTTAAAATTTTAATATTGTTTTATTGAGTGTTTTTTTGCCACCCCAGGCTGCCCTGTAGACAGGAGGGGTGAGATATAAGTTTTAAATAAATAAAAAATTAATTGCCTGGTCAATCAGGATGTGCAGAATGTGCACAGCAACGCATCCACCACCCCAAAAACAGACTAGCAAGAGTAGGACATTTGCTCAAAAAGACAAACATTGACACACGCATGCACGCACACACACACACACACACACACACACACACACATGGGTGGGGGTGGCAACCTCTGACTCATCATGGTGCTGCTGTCTGACTGCCAAGCTGAGCAAACCAAGCAGCCCAGCCAGCAAGCGATAGCCTGGCAGCACCCAATTATTTTTTTAAAAAACAAAAAATACTGGTATGCTGCCTGGAGGCAGCCAGAGAGACCCTTGGTAAAGAAAAGACAACTTGCATCAATAACACAGAGTACAATGCAGATCCTTCCCACCAGAAGCCAGCTAGCCTGCCCAGCAGACAGCACATTTTTCACACCCCAGGAGCCAGGCAGAGAGAGCCCTCTGGCTCATCATGGTGCTGCTATCTGACTGCCAAGCCAACCAAGCAGCCATAGTCAGCAAGTAATGTTCCCCCTGGAACACAATTTTTTTTAAAAAACATGGCATGCAAACACCCCATGCCCTAGCATTTGCCCTATACACAGGCAAGCCAGGCCAAACCATGCCATACTATATGCCAGGAGCCCCCAGCCCAGCCCTGCCAATTACTAACAGTTGTGTAGTAGCACACAGCCAAATTCACCAGAGAATGGGAAGTGTGTGTGTGTGTGTGCACGTGCCAGTTTTGTTTTTTTGGCATTTCTCTTTCTATTGGCAGCAGCTTGTATCAATCAAAACTAGCCATCTGGCTTGGCTAGGCAATCGATTCAAAATCTGTCTTACCCAATGACTCCCCTTACATCCCCCCTCCCTACCAAATATGGCACTGTTTCAAGAAGCTTCTCAGAGCTTCTTCAGCCAGGCCCAGGCGTGCAGGCACTTCTGAAGGGTTTTGAAGTTTCCTGAGAAACGGCCGCGCTCCCTGGAACTTCAGAAACCGCCATTTCCGGGTCAAAGACCCTAAACTTCAGCAATTTCCGAAGATAGCAGACTCTGAAGAATTGCAGGAGGATCTTGCGAAACTGGAGGACTGGGCATCCCAATGGCAGATGAAATTTAATATGGATAAGTGCAAAGTGATGTACATAGGAGAACATAACCGAAACTCTATGTATACAGTGTTGGGTTCCAAAGTAGGAGTTACCACTCAGGAAAGGGCTCTTGGAGTCATTGTGGACAATACATGGAATACATGGAAATCCTCAGCTCAGTGTGTGGTGGCGGTCAAAAAAGCAAACAGAATGTTAGGAATCATTTGGAAAGGGATAGAAAATAAAACAGATAATATCATAAAGCCTCTATATAGATCTATGGTACTACCACACCTGGAGTATTGCATGCAGTTCTGGTTGCCCCATCTCAAAAAAGACATAGAACTAGAAAAGGTACAATGAAGGGCAACAAAAATGATCAAGGGTATGGAGTGGCGTCTATATGAGGAGAGGCTTGATAGGTTGGGACTCTTCAGCTTGAAGAAGAGATGACTGAGAGGGGATATGATAGAAGTTTATAAAATCACGAGTGGTGTGGAACTTGTAAATAGGGAGCGGTTATTTACCCTTTCTAACAGTATAAAAAGGGGACACTCCATGAAATTAACTGGTAGTAGATTTAAAATAAGATGAAGTATTTTTCACTCAGCGGCCAATTAACTTGTGGAACTTACTGCCGGAAGAAGTGGTCACGGCCAGTAGTGTAGCTAGCTTTAAAAAGTTCTTGGAGGATAGGTCCATTAATGGCTATTAGCCAAGTAGGTTTGGGGAAAGTAAATTCTTACTGTTGGGGGCTGGAACATCAGGGGATGGATTGCCCTTTGTAAGCTGTTGGGTACTTCTCCCAAGAGAAAGAGATTGGCCACTGTTGGAGACAGGATGCTGGGCTTGATGGACCATTGGCCTGACCCAGTATAACACTACTTATATTCTTATCTAAAATCCATTAAAAACAGTTAAAAAGGGGAAAGCAAAAGAAGAGGAAAAAATACATGAAAGAGAAACGGCAGTGGATCCTCTAAAAGTACCTGGAGAATAAAAAAGTTTTCAAGGTGAAGGTGAAAACTTGTTGAAGGTGAAGAAAGAAGAACTGAGATGAATATCTGGAGGGAACGAGTTCCACACTGAGGAGCCTGCCACAGCAATGCTGGTGGAACCTCTTGACAATAGTGATTATAATATAATCAAATTTGACATACTTATAGGAGGGAGAATGACAAAGTACCGCAGTAATATTTAACTTTAAAAGGGGGAACTATGCAAAAAATGAGGAAACCAGTTAGAGGGAAACTAAAATAATCCCTGTTACCTGTGCGCCCCCCCCCCCCGCCTGACGGGGTAGCTTGCGCGGGAGCAGCGTTTGCCCCTCCCCCTTGGAGAAGCGGGCACCGCAAAGAGCTGGAGCGCACGGACCAAGTCTCGCGATGTGAGACTTGGAGGGCACCATCTTGATCGCACGGCTGGGCCAGGTCAGTCGCGCCGAAGAAGAGGAGCCAGAAGGAAGCACCCACCCACCCTCCCCTATAACACTGTGGGTTCTTGAGTGGTTGCCCTTTAATGGGGGCTGGGATGGAATTTTTTCTGCCAGGTCCTGATTGGCATGGGGGCCTGGCGGTTTTTCGCTTTCCTTGCAGTGTTTATTGATTCAGTTGGCAAAGGGAGAGGTGGATGTGCTCAGTATGATAATTTGTCGCACTAGCAGGGGTCCAGGGGATTTAATTATAAAGTTGGCATAGAATTAGCTGCACATGTAGTTGTCTCCTTATGAGATGGGGCCACGGGCGGAGCTAGAGCAGGGGCAGCCAGCTTCCAGCCCAAAGCCAAGATGGAGGGGTGTGCCATACCTCGGAGGACACGGGCGGTCCACGGGTGGGGGCTGCCGCCTCCCTCTTACTATGGTCACGTGAGGTTCTGTACCTCCTCAACCAGCCAGGCAGCTGGAGTGAGAGTGAACTAAATGGCAGTCACATAGTTTTGCAGCACCGAGGGACATCAGGTCGCACAAGTTAATAGTTATAGTTAATAGTTACGTATAGCTCAGGCTGGACCCAGGAGGATTACCCCCTCCCTGACCTTAACATACGGTAAACAAAAGTGCAGCCTTTTAAATCCCATATAATGTGTGTGTGTCTTTCTTACGGGGGCGTTATTGGGGCAAGCAGTTGTGAGGATTAAGGTGTGGAGTAAAAGGTGTGGAGGGTATTTAAAAATATCGTCTTGGAACCCAGATTAAATATATTCCCAAAGTAAAAAAAGGTAGCAAGACAACGAAACGTCTGCCAATGTGGCTAAAGGGTGAGGTGAAGGAGGCTATGAGAGCAAAAAAGGGCATCCTTTAAACAATGGAAAGCTAGTCTTAATGAGGGAAATAGGGTAGAGCATAAGTGTTACCAAATTAAAAGTAAAACATCAATAAGGCAGGCCAAAAAGGAAATTGAGGAGCATTTTGCTAAAGGTGCAAAAACTACGAATACATTTTTGTAAAGTATATTATTACTATTATAAGCATTTATATATAGCACCAGAAATGTACCTGGCACTTTACAGAGAATAAAATAGATGCGATCCCTGCCCGAGAACTTACAATCTAAAGACAGAGGGAGGGGGAACAGGGAGAAACAAGGGATGCAACATTCACAAGGATGCGAGAACTCAGGTACACGTTCTTGACTTGGTTACAGTAAATAGGAGGTTACAGTAAATAGGAGTTTGCAGATTACAAGTAGGGGATGATCCTGGGTGGATTAGCAGGAGTTAGGAAAGGCGGAGCAGAAGAGGTGGGTTTTGAGGAGGGACTTGAAGGTGTGGAGGGTGGGGGCAAGGCGGACGAGGGCAGGGGAGGCATTCCAGGCATGCAGGGTAGCGAGGAAGAAGGGACGAAAGCAGTTGGAGGAGCAGGAGAGGCGTGGGAGGGTGAGGAAGGGGATGGAAGAGGAGCGGAGTTCTCAAACAGGAGTTCGGAGGGAGATCAGAGCAGAGAGATAGGGGGGAGCAAGGTTATGAAGGGCTTTGTAGTTGAAGACAAGGATCTTGTGCAGAATATGCACAGGAAGGGGAAGCCAGTGGAGGGAGGAGAGGAGAGGCTGCACGTGGTCAAAGTGATGGGCTAGGTGGATGATCATGGCAGCAGAGTGTTGAACAGCGATGAGGGAAGCAAGGTGAGAGCGGGGAAGGCCAGCGAGGAGGAGGTTACAATAGTCAAGGCGTGAGATAACTAGGGCATGGATGAGAGTTTTGGCAGAGGAGACAAACAGAAAAGTGTGGATCTTAGCAATGTTGTGGAGGGAGAAGGGGCAGGATTTGTTATCGCCCTATAGGTAAGGTGTTTGCAAAAATTGAGAAATACGCAAACACCATAACAGGAGCTATTCCCATAATGCCAACACCTTAATACTGACAAAAGTTTTTAAGTTTCCTTCCCATGATCCATGTCAGCAGGAAGAAACATGATAATGAAACAAGGGGCTGAAATAGTTCCACATTGGCAGACGTTTCGTTGTCTTGCTACCTTTTTTTACTTTGGGAATATATTTAATCTGGGTTCCAAGTCAATGTAGGATTTGAAGGTGAGGTGCGAGTCGAAGATGGAACCCAAGCTACGGGCTTGTGGTACAGGGAGGATGGAGACCCCTTCAATAGCAATTGACAAGGGAGAGGAAAGATTGGGAGGGAAGCCTGCTAGAGAGTCAGTTGGGCCATTAGATAACCAGGGGGTGAAAGGGATGCTCAGCGAGGATAAAGCCATTACCGAGAAGCTGAATGAATTCTTTGCTTCAGTCTTCACTGCAGAGGACATTAGAGAGAGACCCACGTCAGATCTATTCTTTGTAGGTGATGAATTGGAAGAACTGTCACAAATCAATGTGACTTGGAAGAGGTTCTAGAGCAAATTGACAAATCAATTAGTTAGTTATTTTATTCAAATTTTTACTCTACCCTTCCCAAAGGCTCAGAGCACCTTACAGTATTTAAACTTAAAATAGGCCCTTTTCACCCACACTCTAACACTGATAAAATTGGTGTTACATCTTATTATACATATTTCAGGGCACCCATAGAGCACACCTGCAGCCCTGCAACGTATACAATAAATGTAACACGTATTTTATCAGTGTTAGAGTGTCTGTGTGAAAAGGGCCACTGATTAAAATACATTAAAACCTCTTTAAAATGCTATCTCCTGGATGTTCCAGAGCAGTCAGTGTCTGCTCCTCTTCTGTTCTACGTCAACATCTGGCAGCCCAGATGGATGGGCCACCCGGAGGTGAGGTGGAGCAGAACTGGGGCTGCGCTCTGTATGTTTACACCCAATGTGATCTTTTGGGTACTTCTCCCAAGTGACCATTGGTCTGACCCAATATGGCACTACTTATGTTCATTTCTAAGTAGTGTTTTGATGCTCCTGGTGGGGTTAGACAGGAATGTGTCCTGGCCCCTACTTTATTTAATCTGTTTATTAATGATCTTGTCTTGCTGCTGGCACACCCGAAGTTCTTCCCTCCTTGATAGGCTTCCCGCCATCTTGGATGTCTACTTTATGCTGACGACTTGGCCTTAGTTTCTCAAACTCGTGTAGGCCTCAATAGGCAGCTCAATGCATTTGCCGTTTACTGTAGATCAAATAAGTTGACAGTCAACTATAAGAAGTCCAAGCTTGTGGTGTTTTTAAAGAGGAGGAAGGTCTATAGTTGGCCTTTGGATGGCCAGGTAATTGAGCAGGTCAGGATTTTTAAATATTTGGGACTGCATTTCCATTACTCTGGTGCCTGGAAAGAACAGTATAATAGGGCACTCTCTGCTACTAAAGGATTAATTTCCCCTCTAAGGAGACTATTCTCAAGATCAGGGGAAGATTTAATCAAGATGGCCTTGGAGGTATTCAGCTGCAAGGCCAGAGCTAAGTTTTTGTACTGGGCAGAATTATGGGCCCCCCTTGATAGCTGACAATCTTGATATTCCCCAGTCGAGCTTTTTAGATTTTTGACTAAAGCCCCTGGAGGCACTCCAATGGCCGCTATTAGGTCTGAATTGGGGCAAAGAAGCTGGGAGTATAAAGCCTGGGCATGGCCCTCAGAGCATGGTCTAAAATGCTGGATCCCTCTGCCACTGGTCTTGTGCTATTTTGGGGGCTTGACAAGTTCAGAAGTGGAGGATTAACACTGAAGCACATTTGTGTAAGATGAAATTTTCATTGGACTATCTGCAGGGAAGGAACCCCAGTGCGGTTTGGTCAGAGATTTTTACGCGCTGGGATGACATGGACTGGCAAATGAATGTGGCAAAGATTAGGGCCTCACCACATATGGCGGGCTACCTGTCCTGAATGCCACCTAAAGATCAGGCTGCCACATATCTGAACTCAGAGATTTCTGTTACAGCTAGGAGATTGTTTTTGGCTGCCCGCTACAATGCTCTCCCCACTGCAATTTTGGAGGGACGTCTTGGGGGCATTCCCTTTGAGGAGAGATTATGCCCCTTCGATTGTATGGAGGTGGAAACACTAGAGCACTTCTTTTTGAGGTGCCAGTTATATGCTGTTCCTAGTGGGTTTTATCTCCAGCCATTGTTGGACAAATATCTGGGTCGAACTGTTTCATAGTAGAAAGAGCACTGTCGGACTCAGATTCAGATCTTACAATTTCTGTAGTCAAATTTATACTTCAGGCAATTAAAATGAGGGATACATTTCTGGCTTTTAAACCTCTTGATTGCGATCTGTGTAAGGAGCCATGATACATGGAGAGGTTTGGGATAAATCTTTGGATATTTGATATCTGTTACTTGGATTTTTTAATTGTATTTTATTGTGTACACTGAACGCTTAGAATTAGGATCTCCTGATCTTTGTTTGTCTAATGTGTCTTTATGTGTGAGTCTTGGTTGTCTGGTATGCTTATTTTGTTGTGCTTGTAGCAATGGCCTCCTGTCACACTGTTAATAAACTAATTTGAGTAGTGTTTTTTCTGTGTTACGTGACTATTGCAGCTAATGTAAGACCGCAATACCTTGTGTTTTTCTTTGCCTCATAGTACACTATGATTTGAAATTGTTGTTTCATAAAGGAATGTAATGTTTGCTGTTCGCTCAAACCCAACGGTTTCTGAGCAAAAGGGGATATGTGCTTTTCTTAAGATTTCTGTGCTAGTTGGCCTTTAATTAATTTGCATTCTTGTAACTAACTAAACTAACTATGCTAAAATGGGTATTTCCTTAGAAATGTGGCATGTATTTTCCTTGTTAGTGCATATGATGCTATAATAGGCAAAGAGGTGCTGAGTCTGATTATTTTCTTTTTTTTTAAAGAAAGATATAACACTTTCTGGGTTTGCTATAAAAGGGAGATGACTACATTTCTTGTCATTTATTCATGTGAGAATTTTGTGTGTGACACTGAGCTTGTTTGCATCATTTTTTTACCATATGATGCTGCATTCATTCTGACAGGATTCTGTTCTATAACCTCAAAGAACACATTATGCTTCTTTCAAATCTGGGTTTGTAACCAGGTAGACTTCTGAACAGAATTTAGATTGGAATTATTTCCGTGCTAGAGCACGGCAAAGAAGACAGCCTTTTACTTTCCTAGCTTTCTGATACCATAATAGAATTCAGTGAGTTCTACCTTCTTTTAATTCATAGTTGCTAAATGTCTGTTTTGCAATGCAATACAATACAAATTGAAGTACATTAGTACAGTACATAATTATGAATTAAACCCCTTACATGGAAGCCTTTCTCCTCTTCAAACATAAATGAATTATTTTCCTTGTCTGTGCGTAACAGCATAGTCCTCTGTGGGATATTATGCATTAGCAGTTAGTATGGGTTCTAGTCCCATTCACCTCAATGGGACTCATGCCTGAGTTATTGGTAGCATATGTGCTATCCCACAGAAGTCTGTGCTGTAAATTAATACATTTATTTGCCTAGTAAATATACATGTGGAAATGTGTATACCACCTCTTTGCTAGATCCCAGTGTATTTCAAATCTGATCAGAATCAGGCCCTAAACTAGAACCTACAGTGGGAGGGGGGCGGGGCGTGTGCATTGCTGTGCTCCACCCATCTCCCACTCATCACCCATGCATGGAGCAACAGGTTTAATGAAGGTTGTTTTTATGCTCCCTATATGCCAAGTATGTTTTTCATATGACCACGGCTTCCTAAAGTTCCCCTGTTGAGAACCCTTTTCCTTCTGTCGGTGAGTTCTCACAAGCAGGACTGTTCTAGGCCCAGGGTTCTTAATTTAGCACAATTCCTGCAGAAGAAATGCCTCCCTCCAGTTCCATTTTGGTAAGCAGTGAGAGAGAACCAGGAAGCAACTCGATCCTCCCTTTCCCCACTTACTGTGGCCAGGCAGCAAGCAGTGCAGGGGACAGGGAAAACAAGCTAATAAAAGAAAAAAAAAAATCAGTCAGAGAAAACAAACCAGGAAGAGAAGTGCATGCTGGGAAGTGGGGAACTAATGGAAAAAAACTATTAAGGCTATTTGTGCCTCTGATCTGTACAGAACCATTTTTGCTGGAGTAGAAACCGCCTGCATCAGATTAACCACATTTCAGCTGACCAAGTTGGTGAGACTGACTATGAAATCCTAATGGAGATTAGGTAAAGTTTCTAGATGCCATAAATGGCTGCTTCTTGGAGCAGCTGGTCCTGGCACCAACAAGAGGAGGAGCCACTTTAGATCTAGTCCTAAGAGAAGGGCAAGACCTGGTTTAAGTGGTAATGGTGTGGTGGAGCCACTTGACAATAGTGATCATAATATAATGTAATTTGACATAATTACTGGAGGGAGAATGGTAAATAAAACTACTGCAGTAACATTTAACTTTAAAAAGGAAGACTATGCTAAAATGAAGAAACTAGTTAGAAGAAAACTAAAAGGAGTACTGGAGAGGATTAAATGTCTGCAAAAGGTGTGGAGACTATTTAAAAACACCATGTTGGAACCTCAGATTAAATGTATTCCACAGGTTACAAAAGGTAGCACGAGGATTGTACATCTGCAAGCGTGGCTAAATGGTGAGGTGAAGGAGGCTAATGGAGCCCAAATGGTGTCATTTTAAAAAGCAAAGATAGTTTTAACGAGGAAAATAGTCAAGAGCATAAGTGCTGGCAAATTAGATGTAAAACGTTAATAAGGCAGGCCAAGAGAGACTTGCTAAAAAGGCAAAAACTACTAATGAAAAAGTTTTTAAGTGTATCAGAAGCAAGAGGCCTGCTAGAGAGTAATTTGGGCCATTAGATGACCAGGAGGTAAAAGGGTCACAGATGGAGGATAAGGCCATTGTAGAGAAGCTGAATGAATTCTTTGCTTCTGTCTTCACTGCTGAGGATGTTGGGGAGATACCCATGCCAGAACTGTTCTTTATAGGTGATGAATTGGAAAAGGTGTCACAAATCAATATGATTCTTGAACAGGTCCTAGAACAAATTGAGAAACGAAATAGTGTAACATCACCAGGACAGATGGTATTCACCTGGGAGTTCTGAACGAACTCAAATATGAAATTGTAGATCCACTACCGGTAATTTGTAACTGATCGCTAATATCTGCCACTGTACCTGAGGGCTGGAGCGGGGTGTGGGGGCAAATGTAACACTGATATTTAAAAAAGACTCCAGAGGTGATCCTGGAAACCACAGATGGGCAAGCCTAACATCTGTGCTGGGCAAAATGGTAGAAACTATTATTAAGAACAAAATGACTGGGCATATTTATCTATTTTTTTTTTTTTTTTTTCTGCACCCATCCTGCCTCAGGCAGCTTGGGGCAGCTAACAAATAATTTAAAAAGCATAAATATAAATAAATTAAAACATATAAAAATCATCAACTACAGATATAAACAGGGGAGCTTAAAAACATCCCTCCCCGTTAACCCAAGCTCCCACCCACTACCGGTCTCCCCCACCAAAAGCCCGGCAGAACAGCCAGGTCTTGCAGTGTTGACGGAAGGAGGGAAGATATGGGGACAGATGAACCTCCACTGGGAGTGAGTTCCACAACTGGAGAGCAGCCACTGAGAATGCCCTCCCCATAGTCGCCATCGGAGACACCCGGGGGACCTCAAGAAGGGTGCTCCCTGACGACTGCAGGGACTGATCCAGAACCCGGGGAGTGAGGTGGTCCTGCAGGGAAGTAGATCCCATTGATAAACATGGATTAATGGGGAAGAGTCAACATGGACTTAGCAAAGGGAAGTCATGCCTCACTAATCTATTAGAATTTTTGAGGGTATAAATTGGCATGATAATGATGAGCCAGTCAATATGGTGTATCTGGATCTTCAGAAAGCGTTTGATAAGGTCCTTCATGAGAGACTCTTGAGGAAATTAAAAGGTCGTGGGCTAAGAGTCAGTGTCCTGTTGTGGATTGGCAACTGGTTAAAAGATAGGAATCAAAGAGCAGGACTAAATGGTCAGTTATCACAGTGGAGAGAAGTAACTAGTGGAGTGCCCCAGGGATCTGTACTGGGACCGGTGTTGTTTAATATATGATCTAGAGAAGGAAGTAAAGACTGGGGTGATCAAATTTGCAGATACACAAAGTTATTCAAGGTACTTAAAACACAAGCAGACTGTGAAGAATTGCAGGAGGATCTTGGGAGACTTGGTGACTGGGCATCTAAGTAGCAAATGAAATGTAATGTGGACCAGTGGAAAGTGAGTGATGCACAACTATATGTACATAATGCTGGGTTCTAAATTAGGAGTTACCAGTCAGGAAAAGGACCTTGGAGTCTTTGTGGACAATACATTGAAATCCTCAGCTCAGTGTATGGTGACGATAAAAAAAAAACAAATGGAATGTTAAGAATTATTCAGGAGGATGGTGTAGGGTTGTTGAGTATTATGCTTTTGTATTTTTGGTTGTCTTTGATTTGTATTTTTATATTTTGGTGTTTTATAATTTGATATTGTAAGCCACCCTGAGCTGTCGTTGGCAGAAAGGGTGGGGTAAAAATTAAAATAATAATAATAATAACAAAAATGATAAGATGTGTGGAGCAGCTCCCTTATGAAGAGAGGCTGGATAGGCTGGGTCTCTTCAACTTAGAGAAGAGGAAGGGATAGGATAGAAGTTTATAAAATCATGAATGGTGTGGAACAAGTTAATAGGGAATGGTTATTTACCCTCTGAAATAGTACTAGAAGTAGGGAAAGTAGCAGATTTAAAACAAAATAAAGTATTTCTTTCACTCAACGCACGATTAAGTTGTGGAATTTTTTGCCAGAAGATGTGGTCAAGGTCAGTAGTACAGCTGGGATTAAAAAAGCATTGGACAAGCTTCTGGAGGAATGATCCATTAACAGCTGTTAGCTAGGTAGGTTTGGGGAATGTAACCCCTTACTCTTGGGAGCTGGGTGTGAACAACAGGGTATGGACCGCCCAGTTGTCATCTGTTGAGTTCTTCTTCCAAGCAACCAAGATTGGCCACTGTCTGAGACAGGTGCTGGGCTCGATGGACCATTGGTCTGACCCAGAATTACACTACTTATGTTCTTATGTACCTCTTCCTTTGGGAACAAACGTGAGAATGAAGTAAATTGAGTTAGGGGGTTATTTGTCTCAGAGTAACTGCTGATGTGAAGAATCCTGATCTATGATTTTGCTCAGACAGGCACCCCGTAATCAAAGGCCCTTTTCACATGGGTGCCCCACCCCCACCTCACTGCACGTGTGTGTGTGTGCCCGTGCGAATGCTGCCCGCCGTGGGTGTGCAGTGAGGTGTGTGGTGTCCATGGGAACGGCGCCCAGCTCCACTCACCTCCACCCTGTTGCAGAGTAATAACTGATTCGCAATCAGTAAGGACAAATGCAGCTGAAGGTTTCAAACAGAACTTTACTTAAGCTTTCTCAGACACAGATCCTTAGTTACATCTAGCTAGTAGTAAGTAACTACATCCTTAGTTACATCTAAGTTACATCTAGTAACTACACCCTTAGTTACATCTAGCTAGTAGATGTACAGCTAGCTAGCTAGCTAGTAGATGTACAGCTAGCTAGTAGTAAGACAAATGGAGACTGAGACAATGAGGGAGAAGGGAAGAAGGAATGGTTATACAAAGGAATTCAACTGCAGAACCCCATCTCCCTTCCATGTACACATAAACTTAGCAGCGCCATCTGTTGGCTCTATAGTCAATTACTGTTCTTAATACAGCAGGCATTAACTTATGGATGTTGCATACACCAACACACCCATCACCCATGCACGGAGCAATGGGATCCACTGCCGGTTGCTCTGTGCATGGAGATGGGCGTGTGCCCGTGGGAACAGTCACTCGCCCACATCCATCCACGTGGGTGCACACTCATTCCCCCCCCACTCACTTTGGTCCATGTGAAAAGAGCCAAACACTAGCTTGATGCTACTGTTAAATTAATTACCTTTTAGTAATCAGTTTCTCACATAACCAGTTGCTAATTTTTATAGCTAATTCATCATGGAGGTCAGGCTATGGGCACAATCCTACATCCATTAAAGTCTACAACTTGGCTCCCATTGACTTTAATGGTGGAGGATTTGCCCTGTGTGTCTTTCACACCATGCAATCTCTTATTTGTGTATTGCATATATTTGTAGCACCGTTTCTGCTCTCATTGAATTCACTGACACAACTTCCACTGATTTCAGTTGCTCTGGGTCAGGTCTACAATCTGGATTGAATTCTGGGGGGGGAAAGGGGAGAAAGAAAGTTGTGGGAAAGACTGAGTAAGGCCACATGACGTTAACCCACATTGGGTGACCTTAGCCCATAATGCAGCTGGCTGTCAGGCCGGCAGCCACCAGATCTTTGCCCACTTTCACTCCAGGGCGGGTGGCAGGCTACTATGTGATGCGTTGGCTGGAGAAGCTGTCACAAAAACACAACAAACATGCAATAAAACAATACAGGAGACCATCAAATGAAATGAAATACATAGATACTTAGACCTTCCCACCTGCTACTTTCCTCAGTTTAAAGGCCGCAAAACAAAATTTAGCAATATTTGAGGTTATATAATTGTCTTCGTCAGAAATAATAACTTCAATAGTCCTCCTTGGCTATACGCAGGGTAATTATTTATAATCAATTCCAAAAATGAAGTTTGCAGTCCAGAATACAGATAACAATCCAATACCATATGATAGAGGGATTCTACTCTGTTAAGATTGCAGAAACGACACAACCTTTGATCATATGGTGTTCTAACATATCTACTCAATACCGCAGACGGGAGCAAATGGAACCTGGCCAAGGTGAATACAAATCTTTGGCCCCAAACAGGTAAAGCCGTTAGATAAGAAGACCAGTTGAGAGGTATTATGAAGGAGTCGTAAACCTCAGCAACTTTTTGCTCACAAATTGCTGACATCAATTATTGCTGCTCCTAGTCCCTAATCTGTGCTTTAACCAATCCACAAGCCTTGGTATAATCAATGGGTGGTAAAAATCCCTTGAAAAGCCAAGTGAATTCATCAGTTGCTCTATACCTTTTCCCCATGGACCCTCTATCAAAGGGGAGAGTGCATCCTGAGAGAAGGACTTTATTGGGAGTAGATTCAGCCGTATCCAATATTTCAATCTAGCACATTTGGCCAGTAATGCAATTGGGAGGGATCCTGTTTCAGCCTTTAATAGGGTGGAGAAAGTACTTTTAGGAGCATGTAAAATAGATCTCAAGTAGCCATTCTGAGATAATTCAAGCTCTTCCAGCAGTTGCAAACCCCAAACTGCAACTCTATATAGAAACTGAGGGGGGAACTTGGCCCTAAACATTTTCAGAGCTGTTGACACCAGCTTACCCCCTTTTGAGAAATAAAATCTAGCAATTGCCTTACATGTAGACCTGGCTTGAGCTAATGCTGAGTTGTAATGAGAGCGCCAAGAGGCTGATTTTGCAAAAATCACCCCAAGGTGTTTATATCACTTGACCTGCTCTATAAGATGGTCATTCATAAACCAATGGTGCTGCACACATGTAGGGCCTACAACCATCACCTTTATTTTGAAGAAATTAACTTCTATGGGAGTTATAAAACACTTGATATTAATATCTGTAGAACAGTGGTGAAAACCATGTATATTTTCTGAATATCTACATCTATCTTTCTCTACAATGATAAAAATGATTTATTTATTTTATTGTAATTTCTTACCCTGCCCTTTCTGCCAAAGGCAGCTCAGGGCAACTTACAATATTAAAATACACACATAAAACTTAAACCATAAATACAAAAACATAAAACGCCTCCCAACCTCTCCACCCGACCCCCCCCCACCTTCTAGCTCACCCTTATCCCCCCCCCACACACCCCACCTTAACCCACTGCTATCAAATGCAATGAATACGACTGTCTTACACTGTCTCCTAAAGGCGCTCAAGCCCTGACATAAATGAACCTTCCGGGGGACGGAGTTCCACAGCTGCAGAGCAGCAGCTGAGAACACCCTCCTCCTCATAGGGTGTTTTCAGACGTGACGGAGCGGCTTCGCCCCGTCACGGAAACAACCCTGAGATTCCCCGCTAGGATCACTCCGGCACAGCCAACAGACGTGCCGGGGAATCCCGGCGGGGAATCGGGGAGGGGGTGGGGCCGCGTGGTGCCCTCCACGCTCCCTCGCCGCCTGCCCTCTGGGGAGACGGGCGGGCGCTGTGGCCGCAGCGCTCTCCCGAAATGACCACGGGGCGGAATCCCCGCTGGGAATCACTTTCATCATGCGATCGGTGCCGGCCCCGCGGATTCATCCGATCGCGTGGTGAATGTGATTCCCGGCGGGGATTGAGCGTGGTAAACATCTGGGGGGGGAACTTCTGGTTCCCCAACAGACGTTACGGGACTATTCCTCACCACAGGGTATTGACTGTGGTTGAGCGTGATCTCGTAACATCTGAAAATACCCATAGAGACCAAGTTAAAGGCTGGTACCTCCAGACAGACGTTCTTAGCTGACTGCAGAGACCGCAATGGGACATGGTAGGCCAGGTGACGTTACAGATAACTGGTCCCTAGCTGTTTAAGCCTTTAAAGGTCAAAACCAGCACCTTAAATTACAATACAATATTACAAGCCGCCCCGAGCTGTGTTCAGGAGGGGCGGGGTACAAATCAAATAAATAAATAAATTAAATTGAGCCTGGAAGACATTAGGCAACCAGTGCAGATTCTATGAGGACACTGGCACAACCCTTATTTCTTTGAGAGTCCTGCTAAATGTGATTTATAAAATGTAATGGATAAGAAAAACCTACATCTCTAAGCATGCATAATATTAATGGCCTCTCCTTGTAGGGTCTCATCACCCTTTATTACTATAGTTTTATGTTTTCCTTTAAAGGAAATCTATCAAATTAAACAGAAGAAGAGTGACCCCTCTGTTAGAAGTTCTAAGCTCGTGAACTAAATTAGTAAAGTCGTGTCTATTTTCAGGAGCTTTGTTGCTAAAAAGAGAACTTTACACTTTGAGATGCTTTACCCTTTCCCAAAATGACAACATTTTGTTAGAAATAGATTACTAGGCCTTGATGCCAGTGTCCTCATTGTAGAATCTTGGTTTGGGAAAGCAGACAGCTGGGAGAGTTCAATGTTTTGAAGGTTATGATCACAGCAGTTTCATAAGTGCTTTATTTCAGTTCTCTTCTGGCTGCAGTGGGGACAGGTGCGGTCTGGTTCTGATTTCACTGGTCTTAATTTCTTATCTGACCTGGTAGTCAATCAAGGGCATGAGAGAGGGGAGAGAGAGTGGGAGGGAGGGACGGAGGGGGAGAGAGAGAGAGAGAGAGTGTAATGCTAAGCATCTGACTTTTCTCATCCAGGAACTGGCAGATCTGCCTGTCATTCAGTGCTTCTCTGTGTACTAACGCTGCCCTGTGCAAAATGGATTTCTTAGTGTTAACCATCATGTTCTTCTTTTCCAAAGGGTCTTCTGTAGGATTTCATTTGCAGAGCACAGAGGGCAATATCTAGGGTAATTCCAGGGCTTAGTGGCTGTGATCTTTTGTCAACTCTACTTGTGAGTGAAATTAAACTTGGTATGAGCACCCACAATCTGAGCGTGTGCAACACAGTTCCTAGCCAATGAGTGGAAAATCATAAACCTGACAAGTATTTATGAGAGAGAAAAATGAGATGATATAATATAACAGGAATATATTCATTAAATCTATCAATTTCTCAGAAACAGAGAATTCCCTCTTCAGTAAAAGGCTTTGAGTAGGTTTATAAAGTCTGATATTCTTTTATGAGATATAACTTTTCTATGCTAAAATGTGGTATATTTAAATTCAGGTCAGTATTTTCATAGGGAGTAAGGTACAAAAAAAAGGAGGGAGGAGCGTTGAGCTACTGTAATGTAACAATAGCCACTGTGCTTTTGATGGATTACTGGGCAGCATCTATGCATGAATTTATAACAGCTGAAAGTCCTACATCACTTATTTTTCTTATAAGTGAAATAAATATGAGTAACTGCTGTAAATCAGTTTGATATCGGTGGAGCTACCTTAGTTTATATCACCTGAGGATCTGATCAAATATTTTGCATTTGATTGCTTGGTAACAAAATAGGAGGGATTTTGAAGAACATAATCTAGTATTCCTCAACTATGGTAGGGATGGTGGTGGAAGATGTATTTTTGAAACTTCATTGGGTGAAGCCTGTAGATTTTTCTACATCGTACCAGAAGGGTCACAAGCTTGGAAACCGTGCATAGATCAAAGTTGCTGAAGATTCTGGAGCATTGTAATGGGGTCTACAAACCTCACATTAGCGCACCAGGAATTAAGGAGAGGCATAAACCCTGTATCAATAAAGAAAAGGTTGAAATACTGCTTTGGGCTCGGATAGCCATGCTGCTCTGCACCTGTAATGGATGTTTAAGCTGAAGGACTATAAAACCCAGATCCCTCGCTTCTTTTGGTGCAGTTGTAAGAGGGGTTGGAATTCTTCCAGCTTGCATGAACATTTCTGGTTGCTCAGACTTGGTTGTCCTTGGTAGAGTGCCACAGCCTTCAGCTGGGCTGCAGAACTTGATATTCCAGAGGCGTCACAGGAGCTAGTGGGATAATTATCTAAACTATATGAATTAAGAGGGAGGAAGAGATAATTATCTACACTTTATGAATGAAGAGGAGGAATCGGATGAGACTAGGTCTCACTTTTCTTTCTCTTTATGCTCAGGGCCTTCTTTCCCGTTTTGTTTGGACAGTTTGTCCCTGGGTGTTACCAAATGAGATGATAGCACACAATAGCCTACACCAAGTGGGTGTCCACCTGCCCATTTATTAGGTGCTTGCCCCCACATGGCCACCACCCACTGGACATGTAGCCCCACTCACAATGGGGTCTTGGAGAATATGGAACTGACCATGTGGGTGATTGCAGGATAATGTGTGCCCACGTGTCTGTGTCCCATCAATTATCTGTATCCCATCGAGTTGCCAGAAGTGAGGGGGTGGAATATTTTATATATATATATATATATTATATTATTGAGCGTGGCCATAGGCCATTGTTAAACAAAATACAAACCTAACAATACATTGGACATATTACATAATACATTACAATATAGACTATAAGTTTATAAATCACCCAAAATTCCAAAAGACCCCCACAATAAAAAAAAACAAGGATAACAAAAATGACCTTTATAAAACCTAACACAAGGCATCCCTATCCCACACAGTTAGGGGGGGTGGGGACATGGGAAGTTTAAAATTCATAAATTGCTGACGCCTTACAAATGCCAGAACCAAATTTTTTGCCACGGGATGTGTAAATTCCTGGGATACATCTGACAGAAAAAATTTCCTTATACCTAACATCCGACCAGCCGGGATGCCTTTAAAGGAAATGCCCTAGGAGGTCCACCCGCAGTTGGTCGTACAAATGACACCTAAGTAATACGTCGTCAGTTGTTTCTACCTCAAGATGGTCGAGGGGACAGAGCCTCTGGGCAAGCGGAACCTTAGTTCTTCTTAAATATTGGTGTTACATTCACTACTGTCCAGTCGGGAGGTACAGTGGCAGATCTTAGCAATGGATTACAAATTGTGCCCAGAAAGATATTGGAAGCCAGTGCAGATCCATAGTACAGGTTTAATATGCTCCTAGCGACCAACCTCATCCGAAGACAGACCGCCATATTCTGTACCAGCTGTAGATTCCAAATAGTCAAAGGCAGCCATCTAGAGTGTAATGCAGTAGTCTTGAGGTTATGAAGACATAGATGACCGTGGCCACATCTAACTTTGATAAAAAGGGATTGCAGCCTTCTAGCTAGATGGAGTTGGTGAAACGGACTCCTGAGGGTCCGTTTCACCAACTCTGCAACCTGAGGGTCCGTCTGCAACCTGAGGGTCCAGATGCAGGAATGAATCCAGAAGTACCCCATGGCTGTGAATCCGATTGACCAAAGGAAATTGGACCTCATTAATTACGGGCCTCACTATACCCACCTCCCCAGGTCACAGGATCAATTGATGATTCTTACTTCAGTCTTGTCAGGATTCAGTTTCATTTGACTCCTTTGCATCCTATCCCCAATGACAGCAGGGCACTGAGCAAGCAACAAGACTGCAGGACCCAGCTCGGATGAAAAGGAAAGTTAGAGTTGGGTATCATCAGCATATTATTTATTATTATTTTTTATTATTTAATATGTATATAGTGCCAGCAATGTATCTGGTACTATAGTAATCAATTATAGAGAGGCCCCTTTCCCAGTGGGCTTACAATCTGACAGACAAGGGAGGGGAGACAAAGGGGAGGAGCAAAGAAGGAGAGATAGGAATACATCCATGGAGTTGCAAAATTGCAGGTGCATATGCTTAGCTTTGTTACAGGAAGGAAAGGGAACCCTATGAAAATCAGGAGGGAGGCTAAGGGGATGGGGAGCTAGGGAAAGCCTTATGGAAGAGGTAGGTTTTCAGGAGGAATTTGAAGGTTTGGTAGGGAGGTAGCAGAACAAATGTACTCAAGGAGAGACATTGGGGACAGCAAGGAAGAAGGGGTGAACACGTTTCGAGGAGCAAGGGAGTTGTGAACAGGTGAGGGTGGTAGCAGAGGAGGAGCAGAGCTTGCAGACAGGAAAGTGGTAGAAACCTAGCACAGAGAGATAGGAGGGGGCAAGGTCATGAAAGTAAGAACAAGGTGCTTGTACTGAATGTGTTGAGGCAGAGGAAGCGAAGGAAGGAATATGGGGAGGGGATGAACATCAGGACATGAAATTTCAGATCGAACTCTGGGAGCCAAAAAAAATAAATAAAAAAAATTCAGTTGCTAGACTTTATCCTGATATTAAACTGTTCTTGCCCCTACACCTCTGAACCAGTTGCCAGCCTCCATTTTCTGGGCACCAATGGCTCCCAGGGGCCTGCAGATTTCATGCCCTGAACATGATTGAATTGGCAGGCAAGTTGGATGAACTTGGCAGAGGAGTTGTGAACAGAAATGAGGGGGGCAAGATGACAATGGGGAAGGCCGGTAAGGAGGACATTTCAGTAACCAAGGTGAGAGATGACTAGAGCATGGACTAGAGTTTTGATGGTAGAAACAGTAGGGAAGGACTGGATCTTAGCACTGTTATGCATGGAGAATTGATAGGACTTTGCAACAGTTTGGATCTGAGGTTTAAAGAAGAGGGAATTGATTGCATCTTGCTCCAAATCTATGCATGATCCTGCCCAGCAGCATTGCTGAATAAAAAAGGGGGACAAGACTCAACCCTGCACAGGAGAGGTCCCGAGGAGAATGACGAGCAAATGCCCATCACTGTAAGACCCTGGCCATCAGGGGTTCTGGCTTGGCAGTCGATCTGCCAGCACCACTGCTTTGGGCCATCTGTGACCCAGCCTCTCTCCCTTTGTCTCCACTTGTCCTGGTTCGGACCCCGCCTCCATTCCTGTCTGTCTCCTTCATGCCCTGAGCTTCCTGGTTGGCTGCCAACGAGTAAGGCATGTTGATAGCAACAGGAAGCTGGGAGGAACAATGCACTTTCACTGTCATTCCGATTCCTAGTTCTCTGCTCTGGTTCCTAGCTCTGGCTTCCATTTCCTTGCTCTGGTTCCTAACTCATAGTCCCTCATTCTGGTTCCTAGCTCCTTAAACTTACTGCCTGACTTTATTATTATTATTATTATTAATAATAATAACAATAACAATATTATTATTTATTATTATTATTTTATTATTATAAGCATTTGTATAGCACCAGCTGTGTACCTGGCGCTTTACAGAACAATGAGATAGATGCAGTCCCTGCCTATGGCTTACAATCTAATAGACTCGGAGGGGGAAGACAGGGAGAGACAAGGGATAAAAACATTCAAGCAGATGCGACGTCTCAGGTACACGTGCTTGGCTTGGTTGCAGTTAAGCAGGAGTCAATGGGAAGGGCAGACAGTAAGCACTGAGCGGCAAGTTCTAACAGGCGTCGGGAAAGGCGGCGAGGAAGAGGTGGATTTTGAGGAGGGATTTGAAGGTGCANGTTTCTGCCTGGTCCCATTGCTAATGCCTGCAGTACCTGCTTGCCCTGTACTGACTCATGCTTAGTTTTCAAATCTGCCTGTCATGCTACTGTTACCCTCTGTGACCTCCCTTACAGGAATGAGTGGAACCATTCAGGAGCAGTCCCATGAATCATTGCCCACATGGCAAGGCTGAGGATGTTTTTAAACGAGGAAGACTGGGAGAGTGGGTCCATGACCCCTGAGTGGCACAGCTGCAGAGCAGCCGCTCAGGTGGAGTGTGTGGGGAAAGATTCTAAAGGATGGCTACTGTGGCAGTTGCCTCTTGCTCCCCCTGCCGTGGATAATGCAGAAGGGGGAAGTGTGCTGGACTGGCCTTTGAAATTGACATTTCCCAGACATGGGTAATGTGGAACTAGGCTCCCCAGTGCTCACAGCCAGTTCCTATGACTTGCAAAAGCTGTGTCCCCCGCTCACACAGCCTATGAGCGTGGGACCTTTCTGCTGGGTTGTGTGGCTGCCCCAGTTCATATGGGCAGGGGATGCATGGGTGCTATTTCCATGCCCTTTTTTTGGCTTGGCCTGCATGGTGCACTCCTGGATTTCTTGGCAGTGCACTGTGAATGGCCATGAGTGGGTGATGAGTGACTCATGGGAGTGCCCATTGCCCTTCACTGCCTTCAAATGGGCAGTCTAATGAGTGGCTCCTGGGTGGCCATGCGTAGTAGCATCTCATTAAAAAACATCCTGAGTTAGCAAGGTGCATATATTCTGATCTGGGCCCATGAAAAGGACAATACCTGCACTTTTCTCTAAATCTATCTATGAATGACATGATAAAGTTGTACAGGGAGCTTGAGTGCTGAGGATGAATAAAATACATGTTATAGTTAATTACTTATTGTCCTGAATGTTAACAAGTTTGGAATAGTATGACTTTGGGCATCTGTGGATGGTGGGATCATTCCCACCCCCCTGCATATGTGGGGCTTGAGCATGGCTTGCGCACGGGCCATAATCCTGCCTGCACGGGAGCATACACGATCTGCACTTGGGTTGCACACAAGATACGTGTGTGCTGTTTGTGTGGTGCACGGGTTTGGGGATCAAGTCCGCTGATGAGAATTTGTATCACCACCTGCAAATTTACAGATAGTAACTTTATGTCCTGAATAGCAGCTGAAATAAATAAGACAACTTACTGTGTGTAAAACTAAGCATGACTAAGAGCTTCTAGGTGCAGGGCCTTGATCTGTTACTCCGTTGTACTTTGCAAATGTGGATATAGAATTAAATTATGAAAGCAAACCATGTTAATGCATTTCTAATGCTAAACATAGGTCCACATGCTCACCTTTGTTGTAAAATAGGACAATGGTGATTTCATTAGGTTTCCTCATAATATTAGGCCTTCTCATAATTGTGCACTGGACAAATTACTAGGAATTAATCTGGTACTGATTTCTGCTATCTGCACAGAACCCCATATATAACTCTCAAATACTTAAGTTGTTTTAATTGCTTTTGAAATAATGAAATACCTCAGACGATTGAAAAATCCACTGTATTAATTTGGAATTGGGGTAAAATAGACCCCAATTAAGTCACAATTGGAAAAAAATAAATGTGATTGATATTGAAAATGACTCCAGTTTAACATAAAAAAATAAATTTTATTAAGAGTTATAGTTTGCAGTATAGGAACAATAGTAACACAAAAGGTATTTGTGATCAATAGTACATAAGAACATAAGTGCCATACTGGGTCAGACCAATGGTCCATCTAGCCCAGCATCCTGTCTCCAACAGTTGTCAACACGCGTCCCTTTTCCATGCGCATACACAGGGTTTCTCGGAGGAGTGGGTTCCAGTGGCCAGGCGTGGGCTCAAAAATGCTCAATTTGGGGGAATTAAGCTCGCCGTTTTGAATAGGGCATACGAGCGTTTGGGATCTTTTGAGTGTAAGTTGGCAGTGTCAACCAGGGAATTAAAAAGAGGGGAGCGACACCTTTGGGTGCAACATAAAGTTTTCAGTTTATTGTGGGGACAAAAGGGGGTACATAAAAGCAAAGAGCATCAGTTGGCAATAATCAAACAATGAGACATTCAAATCATTTTAGATAATTACACCAGGATGCAGCATGGGTTGGTTTCTAAAGGAAGTTCCTAATTTAGGAGAGAGAGAGTTCTTCCTTTACCAAGGCATAAACAGTGGGAGATTTCAAAGGAAGGGGAAGAGAAGAAAGACACAGCACTTCATCTTACCTAAAATGTACTGTTCTGAGGGAGGGCAAAGGAATGGATCCTTTATAGCCCCTTTTCCAAATCAGACAGTACAGTAGCACCAGGGCAGCCTCCCTGGTGACAAGCCTT
>QEPC01012655.1:5854220-5883565 GCA_003113815.1 Sphenodon punctatus | reverse complement strand
AGCAGAGAGGAGATTTCCTTAAGGGAGGCAGGGGAGAAGGAGGACATGAGAGAAGGAGGGGGAGGAACATTGCATTACATCACACATTGCAGAAGGCTCAGTAGGAGCATGATGGGTGTTAACAAATGTGACGGCCCACAGACCACTGTCACATTTGTTAAGGGATGTCCAGATGTTTGTCATGCAGTTTCCCTGGGTGTGGTGGCTTCTACCCCAGGCTGTGACTCCGGAGAGCTCTGGAGTCCGAGCCTGGGCTAACCACTGCCACGCCTGGGGAATGGCCTGCCCGACCAAGCTACTGCGGGCTATTATGTGTGGTATGCTGCTATTTCCGGTCCGGAGTGGCTCCCACGATGGGCGGCCGTCATTGACCACCATGGCCGCCTGTCATGGAGGGGAGGTAGTTCATTGGGTGCAGCGTTAGGGCTGGGCCGGCCAGCCAAACAGATATGTGGTGCCCCACCTCATCGGGCTTGGCCATGTGAACATTTGTTCTGTGGCTGGACCCGATTCTGACTGGCATTCTGGTCCGGATCAGTTTGTGATGTTGGCACTCTGCTGTTATATATTTTTACCTGATATGACCACTGAGAATAGCTTAAGAAAAATATACATGCATATCTAGGTTGTTGTAGAAAGTGAATTTCTTCTTCAAAACTTTCTTTAAGCAAATCTAGGACTGGCTAAACAGGGAGTTATAACAGCTCATCTTTAGAATTAGTTAATCCCCGTTTGTTATTCTGATACTAAAACCCCATGTTTTAATTTCATCACTCTGTACAGGCAGAAGCAATTCACTAGACCGGCACACTGCCCAATTTGGGGGCTGAAATCTTGATCCGAATTGGCACAAAGCTTTGGCTGTGTGCATTCAGCCCATTCTACAATGCTTGTTCTTCGCACAGGCAGGATAGGGCAAAATCTGCACAAATGAATTAGTGATCTCTTCACATGATTTGAAACTAAACTGTACTGCACAAACAGATAGTAGTAAATGGACAACTAATTTTGCATTGAAACTACATGTTTCCTACAGAAAAGAGCATTTAGGTTCCTGCACAGAAAACCGAAAAAGAGTAAATAGTGTTTTGATGATAATCATTTCTCTGAACCCTAAGGTGTTTTTTTGTCTTTATTTTTGTATCAAAACAACTCACTTTTGCTTACATCTTATGGACATTTAATAAAATATTTAGCCAGCTTGAATGAGTTCAGTTGTTTCTCCTTGGAGGATAAACTTCTGTCAGAACCTACTAATGTTTTTCCTTTTACAGAAAGATTCAGTAAAATTGCTCTGTTGCCCTTTTAATTTCCTTTTACCTTTCTTCCAAACTGCTCTGATGCCCCTAAGGTAATGTGCTAATTAAATTAGGATAAAACTATATGTAGCAGTACAGAAAAACAATGACATATTTGTTCCATCTCTTGAAGGCGTAGTTGCTGCTTTCCCTGTTTGTAATGCAAAATCATTCTCAAACAAAATGTTACGAAGTTATTTAGTTTCCACTGAAAGGAGATGCTGAGAGATAGGACCCAACCCTACTCTTAATGGTGAAACTCCCATAGTCTTCAACTAGGCAGGGCTGAACCCAGCCGTTTCCGTGCAAGAATGCCAGTCTGCAATACAAAGCAAGCTAACTTGGGAAAAGTGCTTTGAAAATGTTTGTGCCAAACATTTGTTCACAACCTCGGTTAGAGTTCATTGTAGGTGTATATGGAAATCTGAAGGGAGGTGTTGGCTCCTAGACTTTTACACATATATTCAGAAATCGTGGATGAAAAGACTGTTGCAAGAATGATTAAGTACTTCTTGGTAGAAATTATTTTCTACAATGTGGGACATTTTCCAGTACTCTTACTCAATATAGGCTCCCAGTGTCTTGGAACAAATCATCAAAATGAAGCAAAGATACGAGGTCACACCCTTCCTAAATGGGACTACAGCCATGATGCTTTCTATGTTTGTGCAGATAATACTGCATTTTATGTGACAAATGCACATAAAATCTGATAAACAGCTAAAATAGATATAGCTAACTCTCACTCATGGTGCCAGATCAAGGAAGCTGGAACTCGATGCAAAATGGTGGAATGGGCCCCTTCTCAGTGTAGAAATGTTTGTTTGATAGCACACTGACTTATGCATTAGAGGAAAAAATGTTTTTGTAATTGGTTTTTGATGCTTCAATTTAAAATTTCCTTCAGGGGGCCAGGGTTCCTTACATTGCAGGCCCTATGGACCACATCATACATAGACTGTTGTTTCTAGTTTATTCATGGACCCCATGCGGTGGGGGACAGGGGGCTACTGAATCACCATTTGAGACTCCATGAGCCCATAATTTATGCAATTTCTTCTCACATTCATGCTGTCATTTCTGCCCTGAGGGCCCCGCACCATATGGGGTTGTACAGTCTGTACTGTTCTAGATCCAGCCTTGCTCAATGTGAGCGAGTAGAGACGTCCACAATGTGAACATGTATATGGTATTTCCATTGGGAAAATCCATCTTCAATCTTGCTGGTAAAGGTTTGAGGTAACACATGTCTTCAATTGCAATGGTGGTTGATTCTGCAAATAAGTTGCTGTTCCCATTCCTGACTGACTATACTTTTCCTGGAAGGAGGAGGTGGTGGTAGGGTTGTTACAAGAATGCATTTGATGGGAGAGAACGAGTTTTGAGGGTGAAGGTGAGGGAAAAGCGTCTCTTTCTTATTTATGTCCTTGTTGAGAATAACAAATATCTGAGATGTTGGCATAAAGGGTAGGGTGTGCCCTTTAGAATGTAAGACAACCGTATTGATCTCTGTCACCCCTTTACTTCTTTTCCCAGCCTCTACCCTTGCAGTCTATTTCTTCAACTTCCTCTGCTGTCTCCTTTCCAGACTAACTGCACCTGCAGTTCACAAGACACCCTGGGCCCAGAACATCCTCTATCTCACAACACTTCTGAAGAGGTATCTCTACAGTACCTCCTCTGAACCAAAAGAGTATTAAGGTTCCCAAGTTGGGAGGGATACCCCATGCTTCCTGAGGGCAGCTTCTACTGCTTATCCAGTCCACTCCATCTAAACCAGCTCACCGCTTGTGTGTATGCGTGCACGTGTCCCCTCTCCCACATACCCATTCACAGAGATCACACTGTAGCCTTGTATGCTTATTTGAAAATTAAGTATCATTATCTTGCAGTGTGGCCTTGGGCAAAAACAATGGCTGGGGCTGAGATGCATAGAAATAAGAACCATAATTAATGGAAGGGAGATTCAAATAGATGACCTCTACTTGAGGGAAAGGTTTCCAAAGCTACTCTGACAGCCATTTGCACCATGATCCTATGCTTTTTCATAGCTGTTACTACCACCTAGTGCTGGCATGAGTTTCACTGAAGTGAATGGTATTCACATCAGTGCTAAGGCCAGTGCCAGCAATCTCGGCAGGAGGATTCTGCTGTAGATTACACTTTCTCTGGGAGCCACTATGTTACATATATCCTTCCTTCCTTTCCTCCCTTTGATAGTGTCTACTGGATTAGGTTTCTTTCCCACACCGTTTGACACTATGCATGTGTTCTCATTAGCTTGTTTGATCTTGAGTTTTCACTTGGGGTATTCATGAGTGGAACAACTGTGCGAAATAGTTCCTTTTCCCAGATTTCCCTCCTGCAGGAAACTTACAGTGGGAAAGTAGGATGGAAGTAGCAGTCAGTGGGCATTTTTTGACGATTTTCTACTTGTGCGGGAGTGGAAAACCCCCTGTGAATTACCTGCATGTGTAAACTACTCTCCTATGAGTCTCGTGGAAATAATCCAGATGTTAATGCACATCTGTAAACCCTAGATATCAAGGGTTTCCGAATGCACATTTGAAAAAACTCACAAGACTTGGGTGAATTGCTCATTACACACTTCTATAAACATCCTGACTGCAATTCTCGTGGGACTTTCCTGTGTGTATTGCAATCCACAGTTGATTGTGATGTTGCAGTCCCATGATCCCCAGCACCGACTTCTTTGTCTTCGGAGAGGAATGATCTTGGGAATTTACAAATGATTTCAGGAGTTCATGTTTCATGCACATCTAATGACACACAGGGCATTAGCAAACATGGCTGTAGCCTGCTGTGGCACACAGGATACGATCACACGTGTTGACTAACTGCCAGATGTTTACCCCAGAGTTCTACTGGGCGTAGTAGCGGCTAGTCTGGGCTGTGATCCTGGAAACCTCCAGAATCGCAACCTGGGCTACCATCTGCCTGATTGGGCCAGAGCAGGCTACGGTGGACTATGATGTTTATTATAGCCTGCCATGGCCTGGATTGGGGCTTCCATGGTCTCTGTCATTGGCATCCATGGCTGACTGTCATGGCAGGGGGTAGGACATTGGGTGCAGCATTGAGGTGGGACCAGCCAGTCACACATTCATGTGCCCATGGCCAGTTGTATGAATGTTTGTTCTGTGGCCAGACCCGATCCTGACCGAGTTGCAAGCAGCTTTCCAGTCTGGATTGAGTTGTGACGGTGGTGGTCCTCCATCACCTCTGGTAACACCCACAGGAAATGGGAAGTACTGAGGTTTTTTGTGACTGTGGAGGAATGTAAATAAGAGAAATTCCCCTGAACAGTACTTCTGAACATAACCCCTGGAGAAGAAGTCTTTCTTCCCAGTTTAACCTTCCTTGTTTGCAGAAGTAGAAATTACCCCTCCCTCCTTTCTTTGCCTGAATCTTTGTGTTCGTGTGAACGTAGGCAACATTAAAGTGAATTAGGATAAGCTATCTACCTCTAAACAAACACAGTTGTGAGCAAGTCCTATGCTATTCTGTCATTAGGTTGCATTTACACGTGTGGGAAGGCCCATGGAGCATGATCTGTTCAGCTTTTCCACACATAGGTAGAGGCTGCTTTTCACCATGAATAAATCCATGCACGATCATTGATGGTCGTTCATCAATTTGTTCCTGAGGAAAGACTGTTCACATGACACCAGTATTCATTGTGGTGGTTTTGTTCAGTGGCCTTCTTCCTGTTTGTGGGATGTTGTTATATGTAGCAGCTTATGTTACTCTCCCTTTGAGCTGAGGCAGACATGGTTTAGGCAGACATGGTGGGTGGCAGAACCCCTGAAAGATCATAGGGAACTCTTACCTCCCCCAAAAGTGGGAATCTCTCCCCATCATCTCCACTGTGGTTATACAGCTCTGGAGGTTGAGAAACCTTTCCAGTCTGTCACGTGTGACATCCAGTACTTCCACCAGACTCAGAAGTCCCTCTCTCCTTATCTGTGGGCTGTCAAGGGGAGTCTGAAGGAGAAACAGAAGGAAGGGTCTGTAGCTGTGGATCACATGTATAAGGAGCAATGTATGTTGCTCAACATGAGCTGCAGCAGGCTCAATTCCCATACGTCTTGTGGCGGACAGTTGCTGCCACCGCCACATTTTGGGGATAGCGCAGGGAGCAGGGCTATCCTGGGGCAGCTGCATGGGCTGGTGTCATCTGTCCTGCCATGCCCCATGGTGGACCGAGGTGCCAGCCACATGAGTGGGTGCCTGGCCCTGATGCACCCACCTCCCCAGGCCCAATGACTATCCTGTCCTGTGACATGGGCACTCAGGAGCAGAGCTAGCGCCCACTGCTCAAACCCCTGCAGCAGACCTTTCCATGTGGTAGGGCAGATAGGGACTGGGCAAAGAAGTGGCAGCGCGCTATTCCACCTTGGGCAGCCTTACCCCACTTGGGGTAAGGCTGCTACACGCTGCATCCCTATTCTTTTTCTGAGGATGCAGCGTGTAGCAGCCAGCTGCCTGCCCTGCCCCACAGCAGGGTGAACATCTGGCGACATGATGCACTGCATCTTGTGGTTGGGCTGCCTGGAGTAGGTAGGATAAGGCTGCTTAAGGCACAGTAAGTGCATTGTGTGGCTGCACTCTGTGTTCAATCTTGCCCACAATCCCTACTCTGAGTTTAGTTCTGCCGCTGCTTGCTGCTATGAATGACAAGCCTGAAATTCCCAGAGGCAGTTATGGCTATTGCAGTCTTCATGGGGGTTAGGTAGTTCCAGTGCCACCACATTTCCACAGTGATAAGTGATGATAATGCAGCATGTTAGTACCTCAGAATGTTTTCAAATTTTCTCCAGCCTGTAGCTGGGGCGTGGAGTGATGTATGTGGGAAATCCTATAGCCAGGGTTTTCTTCATCCTTCAGAACATATGGCAACACTATCTTGATATTCTCTAGAGTAGACTATTATAATTGGGAGTAGCTTGGTCCACATTTTCAATGTGAATACAGTTCTCCTTAAATGTATGGTTTACAGTTTTGCAAAAAAAACCACAACCCCAAACCCAAAAACCTTCCATGCAAACTTGTCAATTCCATCCTTCTCCTTGCAAAGCATTTCTGAAAATCCACCTGTATTTGGAAATACTGAAACAAGAAAAATATAACTATATATAACTCCCTCCCAGATTTACCCACTCACTCCTTGTATTAGTAGTTTCCTGCCATGCAGACTGGTCAGATTCTCCCTGCCCTCTCAGTTTTGCACATTTGTTTTGCTTTTATCTCCCAAGTCTGCTCTTCACAGTAGCAACTGACTTGCCTCCAGCCCAGAATGGCCCCATGACTCCTTTGTTTAACCGCTGTTATAAGCTGCTGCACAAATTGTTCGGCAGAGGGTGATTTGTAGTGACAAGGTCTGAACCTTATCCCTGGAGATTCACCAGATACCTTTGCAATGCTCTGCGTCTCTCAGGACTAGTAACAGGAAGCCCAGCTCACACTGTGGAGCTCAGTTTTACATCATCTGAACGGTTGCATAACTTTGGGAACAGTGGGATGCATTCTGCTCTCATTGACACTGACGCAGCCCCACAAGTTGTAATTTGAATGGATGAGTCTCTCTGTGAGATGATTCCTGAATAGATACATCAGCAATTATTCATTTTCAGTTATTACTGCAAAACAGGTGAGCACAAGCAGTTCAATCTTATGCTAAAAGGTGCTGATTTTTCCAATGTCACTTGCAGGACAATTAAAGTTATTCTTAACTATTACTGATATAGAATTTTTAAAATGTACTAGGCACATCCCAAGTGTGTAGAAAAACAGATTTCCAGCTCAGAAATTGTGCACTTAAATTCATATAATCTAGTACAAAGAAAAACGGGGAAGGGGGAAAGCAGATACACTAAAAAGTTTTTGAAAATTATTTCACCCTGGATACAATCCTGACTCTTGAAATCATTAGCTAAAATCCCATTGACTTCACTGGAGTCAGGATTGTCCAATTACTAATAAAACATTATCCTATATTAATATAATTATTATGTATGTTTCTTTGGTTTCATTGCTAACAGCAGTTCTTTCATTGGCTCTTACTACTGTATTAATCTTTACCTCTTGTCTTTTTTATTTTGATATTTTAATTTTTTTTGTCTGTTTCCTACCTCCCCCCACCATTATTTTTAACAATTGCTTGTTTCTGCTTTATTTTATTTTATTTTTTAAAAACCCTACACGTATTTAGTGTATCAGCCAGACCCCAAAATGACTGAAAATAACTTCATGTGGAGGGAGTATATGTAACTGGTATAGAAATGTTCAGTATGGTTCTTGCATTAAGAAAAAGCATGTTGCCTGTCCTGAAATGGTACTTTTTTCAAAATGGTGGCTTTAAACAAAATGGCAGCCAGAAATCTGAAAAGTCAGATAACTTTAGAACTATTTGTCCAAAATTCATGTTGTTGGAGTCTATCATAGGGTTTTGGGGGTCAAGGATTCTATTGTTATACACAATAACACAATATAACTTTTAATTCTCTTAGCAATTAACATGAAACTTTAATGTATGTACCTAAACTGGAAAGTATGTATTATTCATTTAATATCACTTTCTTTGCCACTGTCACTGCTATCTTGATCTTGGGGGCCAGAATCTTTATCATTAACCTTCTCCATGTCCTTGCATGTTGTTTTGCACATATTGGTACAGGTAAGTCCAGCCTGGACGCAAGGAGAACATTCTTTGTCGCATTTTCATTTACAGTTGCAGGACAATAACAGAAGTATTTCTTCTGCTGCTGATTTTTCCATCAATTCATTGAATGTGAATGTTTGAATCGCAACCCAGCCGTACCCATTTGGAGGTGAAATATCGAGTTTTGGATGAAGAGCTCTTCACCCCACTGTAGCCTGATAATTTGCTCTGTGAATGTGCAGTTTCAATGAGGAGCGGCATGGTGGTAAATCTTCTGGCCGGACTGCACACCCTTTCACACAATGTAGCTCATAGTGCAATAAGTTGATGTCTTTTGAGTTGTTGTTATTATTATTATTATTTATTATTTTATTATGTAACTGGCACATTAGTTCCTCCAAAGCAATGAACGTATCCTCCTCAGTCTCCTGCTTTGATCCAAGATGAGTGAGAGCGCTGACATACTTACTTGATTTCATTACAATCTTGAGTAATGTTAGTTTTCCTTTATCAGATCAGACAGTGCTAATACCGAATCACACCCCGACAGTGCCAACAGAAACTCAGACACTTCAATGTCTTTTGAAAGTAGAGATTTTAAATTTTCTACAAGTAAGTCACACTTCACTATTCCCTGCTTTAAGCCCTTTCTGAAGCAAATAGAACCAATACTTTGAAGGGCCATGTTTGGCTATGGCGAAAGCCAATGCCGTAATAAATCTACTTGAAGGGCCGTGAAGTGATAGAACAAAATAACTGTCACATCAGTGTCATCAGCATGAAGAATAAATGGTTGTCTCAGGGAATTAACATGCAGGATTATGTGTGTATCAGTTTTTGTGTGTGCTGCATAGGTCTGTAATGATACTGATGTCGTCTTTTCTGATTCTCCAACACTCCTCTTCACATGTAACATAAAGTTCCTTATCACCAAGTCGTTCTGTGCAGGCTTTCTTCTTCTATTCAGAAACTAAGAACTTCACTAGTTCAGTTTTGTTTTCGGATCTTTGTAGGAAGGAATGCCAAGCTGATATGGCATATGATCCCATAATGTTGTTGTAGAGGCAGCACTTGACCATTTATCTCTCTCTGCAAACTTTATTGAAATGTTCCAGTACACACAAAAAACTACATCCACTCGTCGACTACATGTACATGTAATTTTGTTGAAAATCTGCTGTGCTAATGTGGAAAATGTAATGCCTTTTCTGACAACAGTTTTCTGGAGCAGAGCTATGCTATCGTATATAGGGACCACAGTTTCCAGATATTTTTCCTATATTGGAACATGTTCTGTTAAGAAATTAAGTGGAGTGGCCTTCAGTCTTCTTTGGTTTTGAAAAGACATCACATAATGACCAAGATTAGAGGACCCAAAGGTGATGAAGAAAACACAGATTTCATGTCATTGTTTCTGAACTGTCCAAGGATGGCCATTTTCGCAAAGAGTGTATGATCTTGTCTGAGAGGAATGTTTTTATCTTTACATCTCACTTTCACAGCTGTGTTCAGATCTTTGAATGTTTTCAGGTTTAATTTGGGTAGTGTTTGGAAAAATTCCTTTTCTGATGATGGTGATCATCTTTCTTTAATAAAGGATATACACTTTTCTGAACCATATTCCCTAGCATGCAAAACATTATCCTTAACACCAGCACTAGTGACTTTTCCTGTGGAGAGACAAATGAATTCAGTACCCATGCATTCAGGACCCACTTCTGATTTGCTGAATAATTGGTACTGAAACCAATGTAACCACCTGGAGTCTTGCAATCACTGTTTATGGTGTTCTTTATACTCTGTTGTCTGCCTCATTTCCTCCAAACATATTTGATGCACTCATCTGGATACTGAATTAACCTCTAAGAAATGCCCAATTTCTCAGCATCATGAGCATTAACATAGGGTGATTTCAGACGTTACGAGATCACGCTGAACCACACTGAACCACGCTCAACCCCCCCGCGGGGCCAAAGGGCCCTGAACGTCTGAACGGTGTGCGCCAGATGTTCATCACGCTCAATACCCACATGGGGTCAGGTTCAACCACGCTTCCCGGGCTAGCCGGGGGAAGGTCCCGGGAAGCGTGGTCAAACCAACCCCCACAGGGAACCAAGCAAAAGTAACGTCTGGACGCCAATCCCCCAGCGGAACCAAGAAAATGGAGCCCCGGCCGGGGACGAGGCACGCAGCGTCGCTGCCAGGCAACCAGCACCAACACAAACACCGGAGGGAGATTTAAAGCGAGAGCAGCAGCAAGCAAGCGTGGCGGGATGGAGCGAGGAGGGAAGCGGAAGAGAGCGGAGGCACAGACAGCGACAGCGGCGGGACAGGAGGCGGAGGACGTGCAGCCAGGCCCAGCGATGCAGGCGGAGGGGGCACAGGCGCAGGAAGGGGGCACACGGGAGCACCCGACCAGGGAGGCGCCCCGGGAACACCAACCACAGCTGCAGCCGGGTCGCGCCGCCCCGGGGACAGCGGCCGGAACAGGCCCACAGGAGGCACCCAGGAAACGGGTAAGGGCACCCACTGGGAGGGGAACAGGGGGCACAGGGGAACCCCCTGTGGAGGGGGCCGGGGGGACCCCGGGCGGAAGGCAGGGGGGCAGGGGGACCCCGGGCGGAGGGCAGGGGGGCAGGGGGCCCCCGAGAGGGCCCACACCCTCACCCAGCAACCAACCACCCCCCTTCCCCCCCCCAGACACGAAAGTCGGCCCGGGCGGACGAGCCCCAGGAGGAGCCCGGCCCCCGGCCCCCGGAGGCGCACCCCCAGGAGGAGGTGGAGGAGGAGCAGAGGCAGGTGCAGCATGAGCTGCACCGGGAGGAGGAACAGCAGGGGCCCAGCCGGAGGAAGGCCTATCACAGAGGGGGACAGTGGGGCCTCCAGGAGACCCGGGACTTCATACGGATCTGGGGGACCCTCGAGTACCAGGTGGAGCTCGCAATAAACCAGCGCAACGAGCATGTCTACCGGGACATCGTGCGCGACATGGAGGCGGCGGGGCACGAGCGCACTGTCAACCAGTGTCGCTCGAAGGCCAAGGAGCTCAAGAGGGGGTACAAGGCCCTCAAGGACAATAACAGCCGCTCCGGCCACGGGGCCCGCACCGCCCCCTACTACGATGCCCTGGACCGCATCCTTCACATGAAGGGCTCCATCGTTGCCCCACGCCTGGTGGGCAGCGCTGTGGTCCAGGGCAGGGAGCGGGCCGAGGTACCCCCTCCCCTCGCCGCCCGCCCGGTAGACACGAGCTCAGGGGACCCCCACCCCCAGGAGGACCACCCGGGACCCGCAGAAGCCCCAAGGCCCCCCCCCAGCAGCAGCCCGGAGACATCCCAACGCCGGGCCGGCCAGGCGGAGTCGGAGGTCGGCACCTTCACCACCCTCAGCCAGTGGTCCCAGGGGGAGCACTCCCAGGGTGAGGCGCCGGGCTCCGAAGGCTCGGAGACGGACATAGAGGGTAAGCGGGCCCCCAGGGCAGGGGGGGGGCAGGACCAGGGGGCCGGTGGCAGGGGTGGGGGCCCTGCTGCAGGGGCCACAACCAGCCCCCTTCACCCGCTCCCCCCTCTCCCGCCCGCAGGACATGGGGAGCCCCAGGACCGGGCCAGCGAGACGGTGCAGGCCCCCGCGGAGGGCACAGGAGAGCAGGTGCCGGACCCAGGTAAGGCGGGAGGGCTGGGATGGCGGGAGGGCCCCCCGGGCGCCAGCCCAGGGGGGCCTCCGGCCTCAGTGGGGGAGGGGGGGCAGGGGGCCCCGGGACCCGACCCCGCTAGGGGACAGGGCCCTGCACTGACCCACCCGCCCATTTCCACAGGGCAGCCCCCGCGCGCGGCGCCTCCGCCGGCCGCGGCCCCAGCCCAGCGGATGCGGGAGTACCGGGCGCGGGTCCGCAGGCGCAGGGAGGAGCAAGCGGAGGACATCGTCCGCAGGGCGGAGGAACAGGGGGAGCGCATGATCGCCTCCGTGGACCGCATGGAGGCGGCCATAGAGCGGTCCATGGAGAAGGCCCTGGAGACAGACCGCCGGCTGGAGGCGGAGGTGCGCCTGGAGCGGAGGCGGGAGCGCCGGGAGCACCAGCGGCAGCAGGGGCTGCTCAGGGGCCTCCGGCAGGACATACAGGGCATGGTGCGGGAGCACAGTGCAAAGATGGACAGGTCCCACGACATTGGGACCTCCCTGCTCCTGCATGCGGGCACCATGTGTGCCTACGTGATGGCCGGCGCACCTCCGGGCGCCCTGCCCGCCCAGGTCCCCATGCCGGGCCCCTCGGCGCCCCCGGGCCCAGCCCTGCCGCCCCTGGCGCCCCCCCGGCCCCAGGGCCCTCGCATGCGCCTCCCAGTGCCCCCGGGCCTCCGGAGGGTCCAGCCCCCCCGGGGCGCGACCGGGGCACCGGGCACAGCTGCCCATCCGCCGCCCGGCCCCCTGCCGGGGCCGGGACCGGCCCAGGACACGGCAGGGGACACGGACAGTGGGGGGGAGGGGAGCTCCCAGAGCTCGGTGGGCCCAAGCGGCCGCACGAGGGGTCGGCCCAGGAAACGCGGGGGGATGGTGGGAAGGGGGGGGAGGGGGAGGGCCACATGAGGGCGGGTGGTGGACGGGGTCACGGGCACGGGGGTGGGGAGGGGGCACAGGGTGATTGTGTGAACTGTGTGGGCAATAAAGTGTTGTAAAGAGACAGTTGTCCCCGGCCCGTTTGTGGGGGGGACAGGGCTGTGGGACCGCGTGTACAGGGGCATTGGCACGGAAGGGGGGGTGGGGCCCCCAGGGGCGGGAAGGCCCTCACAGCGGGCCCCCCCGGGCGATGTGGGTTGCAAGGGCGTTCCGGATCCTTTTGGCATACCGGTACTCCCGGGGGTTCCCTGCGTTCACGTACAGGGGAACAGGACCGGGGGGCCGGTGGGGCTCGGGGTACTCCAGGGCCGCCCCCTCGGTCTCGCACACATTGTGCAGAACGCAGCAGGCACCGATCACCAGGGCGGAGGTGGGGACGGTGAAGTCCAGGCGGCCAGCTATACTCCTCCAGCGCTGCTTCAGGGCCCCGAAGGCACGCTCCACCACGGTCCGGCTCGCACACAGGCGGGTATTGTATACCTGCTCCGCAGGGGTGCTCGGGACAGGGTAGACCTTCATCAGCCAGCGGGTCAGGGGGTAGGCGGGGTCCCCCAGGATGCAGGGGGGCATGGGAACACCCTCGATCCACCTCATGCCCATGTCCGCGAAGTCCCCCCGGTACATGCGGGCATAGAAGGGGGAGATGGTCATGATCCTGGCGTCGTGACTCCGGCCGGAGTTGCCCGTGTAGATGTCTATGAAGCGGGCCCGGTGGTCCACCACCCCCTGCAGGTGCAGGGAGTAGTATCCGTGCCGGTTCACATACTCCAGGGCCTCCCCCGCGGCCGGGCGCAGGATCTCGATGTGTGTGCCGTCCACGGCTCCGATGCAGTTCGGGAAGCCCCCGGCCGCGAAGCCAGCCATCACAGCGCCCTGGTCCAGGAGCTGGATGGTCCTGTCGAGGAGCACGCCCTCCACAGCCTCGCACACATCCCGCACGATGCAGGCGACCGTGCTGAGCCCCACCCCGAAGTGCTGGGACACGGAGCGGCAGGAGTCGGGCGTTGCGAGGGCCCAGACCCCTATGGCCACCCGCTGGACCATGGGGATGGGCTCCCGCATGGAGGTGTGCTGCCGCTCCAGCCAGGGCGTGAGGAGCTCCGCTAGGCGCAGCAGGGTGGCCTTGCCCATCCGGAAGTGGGACCCCCACTCGGCCTCCCCCCAGTGGGCCTGGGCCCGCTCCCACCAGGCCTGGGGCCGCTCCGTGACCCATAGGCTCCGCGCTATGGGCATAGCCAGCAGCGCTGCCCGGCGGAGGGTCTGCGTTGCCCAGCGGAACCGCCTCGCGGCCCCTCGGAGCGCAGCGGGCCGGGTGAGGCTCCGGCAGGCGGCCAGCCACGCCCCCCAGGCCCGGCGCCGAGCCCTGAGCCGGGCACGGACTCTCCTGCGGGCCTGCTGGCCCCGGAGGCGCACGCCAGCCCGCAGGGCCAGGACATAGCGCAGGCGGACGGCCAGGTGCACCCTCTCGGTCAGGAGGCACAGCTGCTCAGTGTGGTCACGGTGCCACTCAGCCGCGAGCGCGAGGAACATCCAGTTCCCACCTGCCCTATCGCGCTCCATGGTGCTGGGGCCCCGGTGGGGGCTGGGAGCGCTTATGGCGGCCCGGTGCTGGTGGCTCCGCCCGGGGGTCGGCCTCGCGGGCCTGCGCGCGCCCTGTGCCGGTGCGTTCCGGCTGCTCCCGCCCCCAGCACCCCGGGCCCCCTCCCCTCGCTGTTTGTAGCGGGATGGCCTTGAAGGTGCGATTAGGCAGACAGAGAGCTCGCTGTTGTTCTCTGCAGCTGTGCCGGGCCCGCACCCCACGCCTCGCTCTGTTGTGCTACAATGTTGCGGTGCGGGCCCGTGTTCCCTGTCCCGGGGGCCGGGCCGAGCCTCTCCCGGCCCTGGGCAGTCTGTGTGCCCTCCGGGCTCCGTGTCCCATTCCCTGTTGTGCTGGACCATGGCTGGCTGCCCATCCATGGGGCTCCCGCTGTCCGGCCCCCAAGGGGCCCCCCATATCTGGGCCTTCCGCGAGACCATGTCTCTGTGCGACCTGTGGCACACCCCTGCCGTGCAGCTGCTCCTGGCCGGGCCGGGGAGCCGTGCAGGTGCCTACGAGAGCCTGAGCTCCGGGCTCCGTTACTTTGGCCATGTGGTGAGCGCCCGTGATTGCCGGCTGCATGCGGAGGCCCTGGGGCTGGCTCGTTTCCCCGAGGGGCGCATCCCGGAGGTGCTGTGCGCCCATGTGCCCTGGAGCGCCTCGGAGACCGTGTCAGCGCTGGTGGTGTGTGGTCTGGGCGCCTACTCGGAGTGCCTGGCCGAGGGTGGCCCTGCCTTGGCCGTGAGCTACTTCTCCTGTGTTCACGGGGCCCGTGGGTACCAGCGCACCCGTGGGGCGGCGTTCCAGCGGCTTCTGGAGCTGGGGCATCTTCCGTGGCCCCCTTCTGCTGCCTGCTGTGTGCCGGAGCCCTCCGCGGTGGAGATGTCATCCCTGTTGGCGGTGTGGGCGCGTGTGGATGTGCAGCTGGCCCTCACCATGCCCGATCCCTTCGAGGCCTACTACCTGATCGCCCACTACATGTCCTTGCAGGGGTACCGCCGGGGCATGCTGCACTGGCCCCACCTGGTCCACCGGGCGGGCCACCCGGGCCCTCGGGCCAGCGGGGCCCCCGGCAGCGGCCCGTGAGCCCCGCGTCGCTGGCCTGCCCCCCCCGGCGTGGTGCCCCCGTGTGGGCTCCCGCCCCGGCCCGGGGGGGGGCCCTGGTCCCCGCTGGCCGCTCCCGACCTGCGGACCCCACCTCGGTGAGCTCCCGCCCGCCTCGCTGCTTGCTGCTGCCCCTGGCCGTGGTCCTGGGCCCCCTCCATCCCCGTGACTCCGTGGGTGCTGCCTGAGCGTCGCTGGTGCTGCGGAGGAGCACCGCTGGACCCGGCTGCCCTGCCTGTGCCAGCCTTTGACTGTGGGGCCCCCTTCCTCCTCCTCCTGGCGCCCCTCCGCCGGCCTCGCTGTGCTTTGGGGGCCCCCAACGTGCCTTGCTCCGGGGGTCCGCCCCCCCCCCCCGAGACTGCCTCTGTTCCTGTGGGGGCACCTCCTTGGACTGGACTGGACTGGGGTGGTGTGGGGGTGGGGGTTGCTGCTGTCTGTGCCTTGCCCCGTGGTGGTGCCCCCCCCTCCCTGCCGGTGTTCCGGGTGGGGTTTTCCGGGCGCCCCTTCCCCCCTTCCCGGCCTTTCCCTGGTGTGTGTGTGTGTGTGTGTGTGTGTGTGCCCGGGCGTGTGGCCGTGCATTGTGCCCCGCTGCGGGACCGCTGTGTGAGCCGGCTGTCAGCCTGTTCTCGCTCTTCCCCCCTCCCTTCCCGTTTCCCTTGTGTGGGCGTTCCCTTGTGTGCCTTGTGGCTTCGTTTGCCCTCAGTCGGCCATGTCTGTGTCCCGCCCCTGCCCGGTGCCTTGTGGGGGTTTAGCGCCCGCCGGGGGTTCGGCTGCACGTCTGTTGTGCTGCCACGGGCCGCGATGGTGCGGCCCGGTTCCGGGCCGTGGTCCCGTTCCCGGCACGTCTGTTTGGGTCGTTTTCCAACCCCCGGGCGTGGTTGCGCTGTTCGCCCCCCCTGGTGGTTCGCTGTGGTGAACCGGCTGCCCGTAACGTCTGAAAGTACCCATAGTTAAACCATAACTGTCAGGGAAATCGACCTTAATGTACCATCAAGTATCAGCCCCCCAACGTCTCAGCAAACTCAGCCTCCTCTTCCAGCCCATGCTGTATGATGTGGGCAAGGGAGGCAACACTTGTCCCTTAAGGACCGGAGTCAGGTGCCTGAAAGGCATGGAGGCCACATCTGCCTTCTTTCTGCCCTAAATCTTCATCCCTTCCAGAGGTGTGACCCCAGCACTTGCTGTATCCTGCTTTTGTGCCAGGTATCCTTTCCCCATCTCTTAAGGAGATGACTCCCACTTTGTTATGTTACTCTCTCTCAAGAACTCCATAACAGTACTGGACCCCTGAAAGAGTGCGACAGATGTTTTATACAGCAAAGAAACCACCCATGGCTAACTGTCAATGATAGTTAGCACTGTGGGGAAGGCAAAAAACCAGGAATCCCTTGGCCAATCTGGGGTTCCTGTAAAAATTCCTTCCAGTATTGTGAGACTTGAGAAATCTCAATGTCCTGAAAGAGTTGGAAAATAGATCCCAGTTCCAAAATTGCTTGCGAGCAACAATTTCGCTGATCGTTTCAGCCCTAATCAGAGTTCTTTTCACAGCAACACGTCATGTGGCTAAAATTCACAGCTTTAGGAACCTTTTGACTGTACTGCAATCAAGGTGTTTAAATACATAAACATTTTTACTTACTTGCAAAGATCTAATGAGTTGAATGACAAGTCTCATAATAATGGTAGGTATCCTAAGGGGCAACATAGAGGCCAAAGACCATGACCCTTGGTACAACACTCCTTTGCAAGAAAATCTTAGGAATTTTTAGTAGGTTGAATGCATGAGAATATTTAAAGTTTGGGACAAGTACTTAAAAAAAATGCTTTGTTTATAGTAACACAAATATTTTAGGCCATATCTGTAGAAGGCCTGGACCTACATGAAAATGTTTTGGAGTGTATGGTTTAGAACTATTTTCAAATATGTTTAGGATTGCAGGCTAGGGATGGTCCTCCAGAGAAAATTATGGATTCAGGTCTGTAATTTCTGAATTTTTAATTACAGATTAATATTATGGATCCATATTTAAATCTATAAAAACTTAAAATATTAAAAATCATTGTGCATGTACAAAATAGCTGCCGGACCATTCTGCACATGCTTACCCTTCCCCAATATGGCAGTGGTGACGTAGAATGGCCCAGCGGCCATTTTGCACATACACAATTTTTTTATTTTTTTTATTTAAATTTAATTTATTATTTATTTGTAATACAAATCTGCAATGGGTATGTTGCCACTGTTACAGTTCATTTTGGATTAATCTGCAACAGCCCATTATGAACAGTTACAGATTAATCGGAATCTGTAATGCCCACCGCTATTGTTGGCTATTTAGCACTGATTCTGAAGCCTGCAACTGTAGAACTGCCTGGCTCTTCCACTGGCAACCCATTAGAAATGAATTACTTTTTTTGTCTTTCCGGCATTTGTTTTTAGTTTAGTGAATGGGGAATTGAATCCCTCCTTCATTTTTTTTGCAGGCAGTTAGTTTAATTACCTCAAGTGGTAGCTAGCCTAAAAGCATGCCTTGAAAGTGTGGAGAAGGTTTAGTTTTAGTTTGTACTCTGCTTACCCAAGACAAGCATATTGTCCACCTCTCTCTTTGACAAAGTATTGCCATATCATTTTTGATTAAGAGGGTTGTTGTTTTCCTGGACTGACCATCCTTACTATTTCCAAGTCAAATCAGTAATGGAGACAGAGAATCAGGTGGCATACTATTTGTTGGTATACTAGTCGCCTTTCTGATTTGTGTCAATTTGGTGTTAACTGCAACTACTAATTGCACTGGGCCAACAAAAACAGATGCACACACAACTGGAGAATACCCAAGAGTATACTCTTTGTCTAAGGACAACTGATTTACTGTAGCAGAAAATTGACTTTTTTATCAGTTAAAGAAATGTGCAAGCTAGTAGGAAACTACTCAAGATTCCCTAGATTTACATTTATAAGGCAGACCACTGAATTGTACCAATTAATCTTTTCCACGGCTTTTTAATTATAGTCATTATGGACATAATGTTGCTAACTGTATTTAATAAATAAGATAATTGATTCCCTCTACAGCCTAAGTATCTGATTCTAGTACAGGTTTTGCAGATATAGGATTATGACATTTTCAAGGTTTACATTTCTCTATGTAAGCAGGTCCAGCAGGCAGGAAGAGGACAAATGGGGACTGTACCTACGTTTCTGAGGAAAATATTTGAGCTTTGTCTGCATTGCAGATTACATTGCTGAAGACCTATCCAGCTCTGTCAATGAAAATAGAATATAATAGTTTATTTTAACATTTACTTTTATGTTATTAATAATTATAATTATTTATTTATTATTAGCATTTGTATAGCACCAGCTGTGTACCTGGCGCTTTACAGAACAATAAGATAGACGCGGTCCCTGCCTATGGCTTACAATCTAATAGACATGGAGGGGGAGACAAGGAGAGGGGACATAGGGAGAGACAAGGGATAAGTAACATTCAAGCAGATACGAAGTCTCAGGTGCACGTACTTGGCTTGGCTTTTCCTAAACAAGTATTATTACATTTATGAATCAAAGATAAATTATGTGTTAGTACTCAGTTTTTCTCGGTTCATTTAAATCATTATTATTTTAATAAAAGAGACTTAAAGGTCTGTTGTTTTCATCCGCACGTGTAACTCTCATTGATTGTAATGGGAAATATGGAGAGAAAACGGATTGTCTAAAATGCTTATCTTTGAACCTATTATCTGATAAATTATCAGACTGAAATTAGTTAGACAATAGAACAGAAAGACTTTTGATTATGTATAAAATCTAAAACTCAGATAAAGACTGCTAAAATATGGAATACTTATACAGTACTGTTTGCTAGTTTACTGATGCTTACTTCCTAAGGAATTAAGTGTATCTCTATTTTGTAGATGGGGAAATATTAAAGAAGTCACTTATCTTTTCTACTTACAGGTTATCAGAAGTTTCTGGTTTGTACTCCCATGCTCAAAGCATTAGACAATGAAAGAAACTGGACAAGAGCATCTGTTGCGTTCTAGTCTTATAAGCTCTGCAGGTGCAATAATGCTCAAGGTGGAAGGCCAACTGCTGGACATCCATTGCAAAAAGCACATTACCATTGTGATTTCCTGCCAGGTTACTATCGTGTCTCTAGGAAGCCATCATGTCTCTAGGAAACATCTGAACATTGGTGAAATCTTAATGACTGGGTTCTCTCTTGCAGCAAACTTAATGGAATGCTGAGAATGAAGTCCTGTGTTCTGGTTTTTTCCCTGTTTGTTTTTGTACTGGCCTTTAACTGCTAGGAAAAGACAAGTAATGTAAACAGGACATCACATGCATACACTTCAGTTTTATACTTAAATACAGGGAAAGATTATTTTTGACATGTTCATGTTTTCTAAAAGTAAAATCATGGAGTCCAGTGTAAAATTTTCCTTATAGTTAAAGAACAGGTGGATTAAGGATCCTTAGCTTCACCTTGGACATTCAATTGGAAATAATATTATTTATTATTATACAGTGAACAGGGCACTGGGTTGAGAATTAGGAGTATTTTTAAACTTGAGCTGCCATGCTTGAACCCACCCTGATAGGGGTCTGTCCGACTGCCGAACAAACATTCAGATGGCCGGGGCTGGGGAGGGGGTGGGGAGAGGGCGGAGGATGTGTGGACATGGGTCTGCATGACCACGCCCCTTGTGCTCCTCAGCACGGCCCTGCCTCCTCCCTGATGGGCGGGTGCAGCATCCTATTAGGCTGCCACGCCCATGCAGAACTGCTCCAGCCTTGGGGCTGGGGTTAGGTGGAGTGGACCATCAGATGTGATGACCTGCTCTACCACAGTCTGGGGACGCCTACCCCGGACTGTGGCAGGGCTTAACATGGGATGCGCACTGGCCGGGAGCCCAACTCACATTTTGTGTTAGCCCTACCATGGTGCGGGGTTACTTCTGCTCCCACCCATGGTAAACATCTGGCGGGGCGGGAGAAGATGTGATATCTCTGCCTGTGGCCACGCTGGGCCACAGGCATGGCCATCGGCGGGGATGTCACGTCTGAAAATACCCTAAGCTTCTTTATCCAAGTCTCCTATTTGTCTGACCTTGGGCAAGTCATTTTGTCCATCTGTGACTTTCTTTTTTCTCTTCACCTTTGTCTGCCTTATCTGTTTTGACTCATCCATCTATAAAATATCCATCAGCAGAGTCTCAGTGAAGTAAATAGGTAGGTCTATGTGGGCTATCCATTTTGGGGTCATCAATTTTGTGAATGACCGCCTTGCCCTGAGAACTAATTTAGGCAGAAACTGCCTCTTCTTGGCTAGCACAAGCAGGCTGGGCCCTTTAGGCAGTATTTTACTGTAAATAAGAAATAATTGTTTTTTATGGAGTATGTATTTTAGAGAGCATATGTGGACATATGGGTGAGTGCATGCAGTTTGATCCCCAGCTCCCCTGACTGAGCACTCCCCTGCTGGTTTTACATTATATGCCCTGTCTGCCCCACCCTATAATTTCATGTAAAATTGGCAGTACAGCTGCAGAAGTATTTGGACTCCAATGATATCTTTGGGAAATGCTTTTCTGGGTTCTGGCCTTTCCACAGGGTAGAGATCACACTTGTCAAGGTGATGAATGATCTGCTGATGATTTGAGATTGAGGACAGTTGGCCACTTTAGTCATGCTGGACCTTATGGCAGCATTTAATACAATTGACCATGGCTTGCTGCTTTGGCCTTTGAGGGACATCGCTGGTGTGATGGGAGCTGCTGGTCAGTAGTTTCATTCATACCTGCAAGAGCCAAATCAATTGGTGGTGATGGATGGTTATGCACCATCCCCCAAAAGTTCTGAAATGCGGCATTCTCTAAGATTCTGTCCTATCGCCTGTGTTGTTCAGCGTATATATGCAACTCTTTGGGGATGTTATGGCTAAGCACAGGGTTGAGTATCATCAGTATGTGGATCAGGGCATGAAATTTCAGAGTGGACTCTGGGAGCCAACTCCCCCCTCCCCCCACCTCAGTTGCTGATATTAAGCTGTTCTTGCCCCACTATATCCCTGAACCAGTCACCAGCGTTCGTTTTCTGGGTGCCAATGACTCCCAGGCACCTGAAAATTTCATGCCCTGTGTGTTTTGTGTGAGTTTGATTAATGTGTAATGGAGATACCTTTATTGGTGGGAAAGTCCATTTATTTTGCAGCTGTTCACTAAATTTTCCTCCTTGAATTATCCTCATGAACTTTCTGAGTCTTTTACTTCTATTCCTATCCTTTCTTTTACCTTCATTTAATACTGTCCTGTCCCCTGACCAATAAAGTATTTGTTTCTTTTCACAATTAGATCATCCGGAATCAATTTTCATCTTAAACGTCCCAGAGGTCTTGGGGGTGAGATGTTAATGTATGTACCCAGCTGATGGAACATAGGGCCCATTAGTCCTAAGAAGCATGCTAGAGTTCTAAGTGGAAAGGAAAAAAGGATGAACTCCCGTCTTGAAATCGAATGTCCTTACTGGGAACTGCAGTAAGCTGCCATATTTATACATATGCTGCTTACATCATGTCTCATACATCTGAGATCCTGTACATTTTTAACTCTCAGTGATTGTTCATGAAAGCAGCAGGGGTAGTGGAAGAAGGCATAGAGTGACAGATAACTATTTTACCCATTGACCCAGCAATGGGAAATTTTTGAAAGGTTTGTAATTTTTGGTTTAGGTGGGCAAGCATTCAAAGTTTGGCAGCTTACCTGAATGATTAATTCTCTCATCCGTACTTTCCGTAGACAATTAAATCGAGTGCTAAGAAAGTACAAAGTGGCTGTAAAGTGCTATCCTATCAGAATGGACTCATTTCGCCCTGGAGTAGATTAACAGATGTGGGGCAACAGAGAATGAAATCTCATGTCTGCAAAATTGGGCTCTATATCTCATGGATATAAAGGTTTCTTTTGGTAGGATTTCAAGCTTTTTTCTTCTTCTGCTCCTGACTGGAAACACTGTAGGAGCAGGTTTCTTGTGAAGGATTTCTACTTTTGTTCCTAATTTAGATCCAACTGGAAGGCATGATGGAAATAAACATATTCAGATAGTATAGTTTTCCAAGAAAGGTTTGGTTTGGATGGATTCGTATTTTCTCTTAAGTGGGTTTACTGAGCCCTCTATATTTTAAATAGAGAGAAGACTAAAATACACTCTCAAGCTAAAATTTCTTTGCATGTTGGTGGAGGCATCTTTAAACTGGACCTAATCTTTGTGCAGCCCCAAACATTACAGCGGTATGAACAGAACTGCAAATGGAACACTTCCAGACTTCTAGGAGCAGGGGCATAGTTAGTTCTACTATATGTACACTTTTGTCTAGGAGCTTGAAATTTACACCTGAATCCAAACCAAATTTTGTGACTTAAAGTTTCTCTCTAATTTTAAATGAACTAATAGGGCAATCAATACCTTGTCCTCTCTATAGTATCCTAGCCCAATTAAGAAACCTCTGACTCCAATTGTTATATTGATTTCATTAAACCAACCCTTTCCCACCTTTTTCTTCTCGTCCACCTTCTCTCCCCAGCTGCAGATTCGCACCCAAGCCACACTTAACTCATTGAGTTACTGAAAATAAAATCTTCCCTTACAACGGCAGACCTCCACCTGATCTCTTATTAGCAAATCGATCACCTTTAGTAAATCCCAAGTGCTAGAGGACATGGCTGTATGACAGTGTTTTGCTGGGAATTAGATTCTAGGTTTTTTTCTGCATGCAGAAGCCATTTCCATATGACTAGCTAAAAGGAAATAAGCCTGTTAAAGCTATAAATCCCCTTGTATATAATACAAAGCATAACTCATTGAAGAATCAAGACAATAAATTTCTTGTGGCAGCAAGAGAAGTCACTTTTGCAGTCGACACTCCATTCCCTTTAGTGCTGAGTTTAAGGAACACAGGCAATAAGTTCTGTGAACATAAACTTGTAGAACTGATATTACTTAGGGGTATAAGTCATTTCATGTACACAAGCTCTTTGTTTGGAGGAAAATAAAAATGAGATGTCTGAAGAAACACAAGTCAGAAGATTTGCACAACTCTTAGAACCCAGTGGTTTAATAGGCTCAGACCTATGCTTGATTTAATCTCTCCCCACATATGTGTCAAGCACGAGCTTATGGTCTTTGGTGAAAGCTGATTCACTCCTCTTTTTTACCTATACTACTTTCATATACAAAACTGAGAATTTCAGGAGAATTTGTATTGCCTGGGTTTAAAGCATGAGCTACAGTATATGGCCTAAATATTTCTAAATCATACATTTTTAAAAAATCCAAAATGACATGTATAGCAAAAATATTCTTAAGATAAATTTAAGAAGGGCAAAAGTGGTGTTGGTTTTTCAAAGGCAAGGATGACTTGGCTCTGACTTTTGTTTATCCAAATGCTTCAAATTTTGGCACTATTTTATCTAATGTCTATCAAACCCCATGCACTGTACAGCTCTAGGAAAGTATAATAGCACATTATCACATTAAGTCAAAAACAATTGAGTGCAAGCTGAGAGAGGCAATAAAACTGATATCTTCATTCTATAAAATGTTTACATCTAATCTAGTGCATGTCATTTGCTTCATTTAGACAGATGAACTTTGGAGTTGTAGCCAGTTTAAGATTTCAAAATGCAGTCAAATCAGATCTTCACGATAATTGCTGAATGTTCAAAAAAAGATGACCTCAATGTCGGTGCACTTTGGGTTCAAGTTCTACCAAGTGGCACTTAGATTAAACTTCGGGTGCACTGCCTGGTGTTTAAATAGGAACTACTAAAAAGATGCAGAAGTTTAAAATAACAGCATGCAGATTTCTTCATAGAATTTAAAGAATGAAAAACACTTGAAAAAATACCAGCAGGCAGGGGCAGGAAGAACAAACGGTAACCAAATTGGTTCCTGTGACAAACCATAACATTTACTTTAAACCATCAGCATGCTACTCAGTAAAAGTCAAGCTACTACTCTTCTAATAGATCCCAGGCCTTCTTAAACTCACTGGTCTGCAAGTATTACCCAGGTCAAGAGCAGGTCAAAAAGTGAAAACCCATGTGAAAGTAAACTTTAAAATATCTGCTTCTGAAGAGCTACAGCAGACTGTCTCCTCTATCATAAATATACTTCCTCTTTGTGTATGGGATTGTTCAACATACTGTACTTAAAACACATACAGGTAAAATAAACTGCACAACGTTTTGATACCACCTTGTATGTTTTGTACAAATTAAAATACTATCTTTTTGATATTTGACATTTACCTTTATGTTTTATTGCTATGGAATTTAATTAGGTTTCTTTAAGCCATTAAGATAAATTTATAATAGTGTTATATTTTTCCTCCTCTTCATACTATTTCTCTAAGTGTTAATTTCTTCTTTGCCCCGCCCTTCAAATGTGTGTGACTTTTCCTGCAGATACACATTCCATTTTAGAATTACTGGCTCCCTGGCTCCATTGGCTATCAAGTCTGAGTCTCCGAAGACAATGGGTTGTTAAGGTTTGTACCTTGATACTATAAGTGTGGCGTATGTTGTATTGATGAAGTACATGTTAAAAAGAACTGATGCCTTAGTGACAACATATATATGTTGTCATGGTCGAACCATTACCTTCTGAAAGCCCAGATCCCGACCCTCCTATGTCCTCGTCAGGGTGGTGGACCAGTTAGGTTGGTCTGCCCCTGGAAGCTAATGGATCCAATTGGTTTCCAGAATTATTGGGGGAATTTACCTATTGACCTTAGTGGCTACTCGGCTGATGACCTGTTCGCTTTATGAATGACATCTTGACTATGGCCATCGACATGGTTGAACCCAGGCACCTGCTCCCAACACTGTAAGACCACAGGTTCCCCTGGCATATGGAGGAGCAGAGGAGGCTGAAGCGGGAGGGTAGGTGGCTAGAGCACAGGTGGTTCTTGTCTCGTGCTGAAGCCAGCCGATTGCAGCATAGATCATTTTGGAAAGACTATGCTGTGGCTGTGATGGTGGCAAAGAAAGCTTTCTTTGCTATCATAGTGTCTGTAAAGTCTCATCCAGCGGTGCTGTTCCAGGTAGTGAAAAGCCTGGTTAATCTGGTCTGCCTCTGTCTGGAAATGGAGTCATCTAATGCCTGCTATGACATTTTTATTACTTACTTTGCAGACCAAATTGCTCGTATTCACCATGGGTTGGGAGCTTCAATTTTACGTGTAGAATCAGAGTTTGGGGTTATGTAAGCTCAATCTTGCCCTGTTTATTTGGATCAGTTTCAATTGGTATCATCCATCGAAGCAGGGAAGGTGCTTGGAGCAACGAGGGCAGCTGGTTGTGAACAAGATCCTTTACTGTCCTGGTTGGTGAAAGCCAGCTGGGAGATGCAGGGGCCGTTGTTGGCTGGGTTTGTCAGTGCCTCCCTTTGAGAGAGTGGAGTGTCAAACACCCTTAAAACTGCAGTTGTCCAGCCCCTGCTTAACAAACCATCTTTGAACGCTGACTCCCTGGCCAGCTATCAGCCTGTTTCTAACCTTCTCTTTTTAGGGAAGGTTATTGAACGCGTGGTTTCCCAAGAACTTCCGGCTCATCTCGATGTTGTCGGATTTCTGGACCATTTCAGTCAGGCCTGGGTATAGCACTGAGACTACGCTTGTGGCCTTGGTCGATGATTTGCACTTGGAGATTGATAAAGGGACTTTTACCCTGTCGATCTCGTTAGATCAGGGCTGTACAAAGTGCGGCCCAGGCTGCGTGCGGCCCGCAAGGACCTTTCCCAGCCCAACTCCCCCTGGCCGCAAAGACTTTTCCTGTGGCCCACCATGCCTCCTCCTGCTCTGGCAATCACCTTTCCTCCAGCCCCCACACTGGCGTAAAACCCTCCTTCCTCCGGGCAGCAAGCCTATTAAAGGCGCTAGCCGGATCCCTCCTTCTGCCTCCCTGATTCCAGCTTCCTGCCGCTGCTGATGTTTCCACCTGAGCCCCTTGCTGCCGCTTCTGCCACCCGGATCTCCAGCCCCAGCTCCTTGCTGCCAGAGGGTGGGGTTATGCAAATTAGGGGTGGGGTTATGAAAATTGGGGGCGGGGCCACATGCGGCCCAGGGTTGGGTCCAAACCAAATTTTCTGGCTCTCAGCACAAATCAAGTTGAGCGCCCCTGCGTTAGATCTTTCAGCAGCCTTTGATACAGTTGATCATGTGGTGTTGACACAACTGCAGGATCTGGTGAGGGTGCACGGGACCGCTCTTGAGTGGTTCCACTCCTTCCTGTCAGGGAGGTCTCAGAGAGTGGTGATGGTGATTGCTCGTCATCCCTTCAGGACCTCCCCTGTAGGGTCCCACAGGATTCTGTTCTGTCTCAACTCTTGTTCAACATGTATATTAGGCCACTGGGTGAGGTCATCTGGAGGTTTGGGGTGAAGTGTCCTCAATATGCTGATGTCAACCAACTCTACCTCTCTTTTTCATCTGACCCAGGCCCTGCAGTCTTGGTGCTTACCAGATGTCTGGCGACTGTCACAGACTGGATGAGGGTGAGCCGATTGAAATGATGATGGTCAGCTGACCATGTGATGACCTGGAGGGAATTGAGACTCCTGTTATTGATGGCCTCGAGTCCCCTCTGGTCAGTCAGGCTTGCACCCATGGAGTGGCTCTGGACTAGGGCTGTAGTGGGATAACGCTGCGGCAGCTGTTACAGACAGAAACCCCTATTCCGCGCATCGCAGCACGGTTCGGCAAAAGCAGCCTTTCGACGGCTGTGGCAGGGGTTTGCCGCAAATGGTGCTGCGGCATTGCAACTGGTCAACGGAAGTGGAACTTTTGCGGATTTCAATAAGAAGCGGCACCAAATCCCCTTTCCAACGATCGCGGAATCTTTGTGGTTATCTGATCATTGTATCATGTTTCTGCCGCCCAGAATACAAGGTATCGCGAGACCCGGCGGCATGATCAACCCTCGGACCCTGTTGACGACACCCGCATGCCCAATTTAATTGGCTAGGATTTTCCCAGAGCAGAGAGACATGTTCCGCCTTCACCATTAAGTATAAATAGGTGTGTTTTAGCTTTTTTCTCCCTCTTGATCCCCAATCGCAGTGAGTGAGTGACTGTTGTAGCCGCGCCGCCAGTGTCTGTTTGTTAACACACTCTGATCTTCTGCGCTCTGCAACAAAGCACCGCATTGCGACTCGAGAGAGTCCTGTCCTATCCCTTCCTAATTCATAGAATACCATCGATTTTGGATAACATAAAGGCTTTGTGTAAGTACTTGAACTTTTCTGCTAATTCTTCTAAACTGTGCTTTATTTAACTGCTAATTTAGTGCTAAAGCAGCTAAAGAAATTATGATACAGCTACACTTTACATTTTCCATTATCCTTTTTTAAATAAATGTACACATATGTTGTTTATTGCTGCTAACCTTTTATGTTTATCGCTCAGTTTGGGCTTGATATTGTTTGTGCTTGATATTGTTTTATTGTTTGTTTTGTTCATGATAATGGCTGTTGGTTGGATGGATGGTGGGATCATTGGTTTATTTGTGAAAACTGTGCTGTAGGGTTGATAACTGTGGCTGCCCCGATTATTTTGTTGTGAACGGTGGGCAAACGGGGACCGCAGCTATCGCCTCCCCCTCCCCCTCCATGCTCTCCCTTGACTGATCCCCTAGCAGCCCCCCCCCGGCTATCCCCGCATGTGCTCCCCAGTTCCTGGCCCTGCTCCAGGCTCGCAGCCAGCTTCTGCGGCTACTGGCTACGGCCCCCTCTCCTCCTGGTTCTCTATGGGGTGACTCTCCCAGCAGCCCCCCTGGCCGTGTCTATTTCCCCATGTGCTTCCCCGACCCAGAGTCCCTGCTCCAGGCTCGCCGGTGGCTTCCGCGGCTACCGGCTATGCCCCCCCCTCCTCCTGGCTCTCTATGGAGTGACTCTTCCGGCAAGCTTCCCTTGGTTATGCGGTGGGGGCAGGGAGGCCAGTGGCTTCCCTGGCGCGTCCCGCAACCCACCGCAGTGTATGGAAACAGCGAAATCAGGCAGGCAGTGTTTTTTAAAAAAAGAAAAAAATCCCCGCCGGAGAGGTGTGGCTTGAGGTCTGCCTTGTAATCAATGGTTCTGCGAGCTGGCTCTGAACATTCTCACAAATGGGATGCTCTCGGGCACCGTTATATACACAGTCATATCAAACACAGATTACTAGTTTGAACAATCACACGAACGATGACAGTCTCGAGGCCACACGCAGTAAACAATGCACCTTGCCACTCCTTCCAAACAGTATTTGGGTTGGCATTTGTGACAATGTTCAGAGCCATCCCGAAGAACATTGTTTACGAGGCAGCAACCTTATGTTGTTCTGCAACTGCCACTCTACCCATTCCCACAAACGTGAGAGTCCCTTGAAACGCTTTGGTTATTTTTATTTCAGTTTCATGATTTTTAGCTCCCAGCTCATGAGTCATGATTTGTGTGTGAAATTGTTTTGGCAACTTAGGCAATGCAGGCACTGCATGTAGTTTTCCTAAGCATACCTTACATATTTGCGTAGATCACACAAGCCCCTAGTTACAATCGTTTCCCATGTGATTCTGAGAGACTATCATTTGACAAATAGGAGGATATACCCACTCAGGCCTCCCTGTCCAGAGTCCCACGTGGCATATGCTGTTGATGTGTGAGATGATGTGTGCATGTGCTTTGTGTGTTACTTATTTACTTAATTAGTTTTTGATAATAAAGATGAAATCAACGTTCTTCATCACACATTATGCTTGCTGCTAACCTAAATTCTCATCCACTCTCTTCAGATCAACTCCATTCCTGATACATTTGGAAGACAATCAGTTCAACAGCGTTCTCTCCGTTACAGAATTTAAGTAAGTGTAATAAGGACATTTATTTAATATATTTTTTACAAAGCAGCCTACTATTTGCTTGCCTTATTACATTAGGTAATGATGAAGAATATTTGGTTCATTGGTGATTCCTACATCACCAGACTAGAGCAAGTCTGCCGCACAGAACACACCGAGGTCGATTTGAATTTGGAAAATGTTA
>QEPC01012655.1:5789984-5843955 GCA_003113815.1 Sphenodon punctatus | reverse complement strand
GTGTGGGGCCACAGATGATTTGGGACAGGCCCATGGTTGTCATGGAGGCCATGAACTCATGCCTCGCTCCTCCAAGATCGGTGTCAGTGTGGATATTAAAGTCCCCCAGAACCACCAATCTAGGGGTCTGGAGGATCACATCTGACACCAGATCAAGAGCATGTAGGAATGTCGCCGGGCAGTTGGGTGCACGGTACATCACAAGGACCCCTAATTTTTCCCCGGCCAAATCCAACACAAAATGGAGACACTCAACACCTGGTGGAGCCTGCACCGGATATCTCCTAAAAGACAATGCATCCTTAATAACAATGGCTACACTGCCTCCCACCCCCACCCCAGTCCCTCCAGCCGAGGCTGATGCTGCACAGAGAACCCAGCCGGAACAAGATCGGCCAGAATAGGGCCCGATTCATTGTCCAGTCAGGTCTCTGTAATACACATGAGGTCGGCGTCCCACTCTGGGATTAACTCCCGGATGGTAGATGACTTATTGACAACCAACCTCGCGTTCAGCCGCACCAGACCAAGGCCTGAGGTCTCCTGGGCCTCGACCCACAACTTACCTGTGTGGGGGGTTGAGGGGAACGGGCACAAGGCACTACTCCCTCCTCACTGATGGAACACACCTCCCCATTGGACCATATCTCCCCCGACCCGTAATAACCCCGATAGCTGCGGACCCCCTCCCCTCCTCAGAGAACTCCGTTAGACACTCACTCTCCATAGACTGCCCCAACAGGCCGGCGAGAGGACCCTCACCCCCGCCAAGCTCCCCTACCTGCCACCGGCGGGCAACCCTCCCCCACCCAGAGGATCGCCCCTGCTCACACCAGGGGTTCCCCTCCACACCAACCCCGAACGTCCCTCTCCTGCCACCAGAGGGAGGTCAGAAACCCCCGACACCACACCCCAACCCCCAAAATTCCACTCCTCCAATATTAAAATTCCCCACACCAGAAACACAGGACCCCACCCCAGTCCTCTGTCGGTCAATATCTTCACCCCTCACTCCCTCCCACGTAGGGGGAGGGGGTGGGGCAATGTCCCAACCTCTGTCACCACGCAGGGGTGCTCTGCAAGAAAGATAATATCCCTGGTAGCCACCTCCACCGCCTCCATCCACTAATGGTCCGCCAATGGCACTTTGCCCTTTGGCGGCACCCTTTGGCCACCGCCCAGAGGGTGCTGCCCTCTGGGGCAGCTCCCCTTTTGTAAGCGCTGGTTACCTGCAAGGGGGAGGGACAGCAGAGTGGTTGCAGGTGGGGAGGATTCCTAGGCCCTTGGCCAGGGAGCCCACACCCCATCCTCCTTCCCAGTCCTTACACGCCCTCAGGGGCAGCTCCCCTTTTGTAAGCGCTGGTTACCTGCAAGGGGGAGGGACAGCAGAGTGGTTGCAGAGTGATTGCAGGTGGGGAGGATTCCCAGGGTCTTGGCCAGGGAGCCCACACCTCACCCTCTTTCCCAGTCCTTACACGCCCTCAGGGGCAGCTCCCCTTTTGTAAGCACTGGTTACGTACAAGGGGGAGGGACAGCAGAGTGATTGCAGAGTGGTTGCAGGTGGGAAGGATTCCCAGAGCCTTGGTCATGTGCTCCACTCCGTCCCTCCCAACCAGGTGGGGGCGGGGAAATCATCACATTCACCCAACCCTAGTTAATGCACTGGGACGGCATGGTAAGTTTTAAAACACTCTTAAAACAATGAATACTATTTATTATTTATTGGATGCCATGGTTCTTGAATTAGGAGTCGGACTGGTTGCATGGCTTAGATAAGAAGAAGCTAGATCTGTGTGGTTAAACTGGGATACACACAGTTACAACATACATTATGAATAACAAAAATAATAATATAATCTCCCGTACATTGTGTTACATTGATCTCTCTCACTAACATTCACAGTGTTACATGTGTCACCCCGTGGTCACAGAGTCACCCATGGGTGGTTGGTGGGGGGTGGCACGGGCACAGGAGGAATCACCGACAGCTGTAGTAGGAGCTCAGCACAGCAGCACCTGTGGGGAGGGGCAGCAGAACCCCAGTGACCAGCCAGCGCTGGAGGAAGCCATGAAGTGGAGATCATGGAGGAGGCGGGCAGTGACCCATGGCGACAGGGCGGAGGCGGGAGCTCACAGCAGGGCCAGCTGCATCCAGGGCATGGAAGGCACAGGGGGACTCACAGGCACAGCCAGCTGCAGGGGGCCAAGAAGGGGCGAGGGGCTGGGTGGCCCGCCAGGTACACGTCGTGCGGCCACTGCAGCATGTCCCGACGGTATCCCAATGCAGACATGGTGTGCAACCAGGTAGTACGCTTCGAAGGGATCCGTCATGGCCAGCCCCAACTGCACATCAGATCGGGACCACACACCAGCCAGCACCATCAGCTCTGCCGCGATGGGCTCCGGTAAGTCATAGTCGGCAGCTGGGGGCCAGGGAAGGTGACCCAGCTCCAATAGCCGGTGATAGGACGCACCATGCGACCGCTGGTACCCACGGACCCTGTGGACAGATCCAAAGAAGGACACGGCCAGGACAGGGCCCCCCTCCACCAGACAGGCCCTGAAGGCGGACAGGCTGTACACATACAGAGCGGACACGGTCTCCACCGCGGACCACACAACATGCGAGCACCTGATCTCTGGGATGCGACCATCGGGAAAGGGACAGAGACCCAGCGTCTCCGCATGCAGCCGGCAATCGCGGGAGCTCAGCTCATACCCAAAGTAGCGGAGCCCAGAACTCAGAGTTGCATAGGCACCTGTGCGGCTGTGTGGGCAGTTGGCAAGCAATTGCATGGCTGGAGAATGCCAAAGGTCACACAGGGCCATTGTCTCATGAAAGCTCCAGCTATGGGTTGCTATGCCCGCGAGCCCTGGGGAAGAGCAGCATCCAGCCATGGTCCAGCAGCAGCACGCACCTGATACTAACTGCAAGGAAAGTGGGGCTCCGCTCTGCAAGCCCTGGAGGGACGGGAGGGGATGGTGGAGCTCCAAGGACAGGCGATAAGGCCACCGTCTGGCGGCCGCAACATTGTAATGAGAACAAGCGAGGCATGGGATGTGGAAAGCGCAGCTGCTGGAACCGAGCAGAACACATACAGGAGGGCATTCAACACACAGACCAGGGACGCGAGGTGAGGAGTACACCCAACCCAACCGGCAGCTCAACACAGATGGGTGGGAGAGGTGATGACAGACAGACAGCAGGAATGTAGCTGCTTCATTGCCATCACACGCCCGGGCGCAGGCCGGAGTCAGACCCGGTGCCACTCTATGTGAACGCTGTGGGAACAGTACCGCAAAGCGCATCCGCGCTGCCCTGCCTAGGCGGGGGTCTGAGACTGTCAGTGGTGCTGTCAGTGCTGAGCCAGCCGCTGCTGCCGCCGCCACCGCCTCCTTCTTCTCCTTCTCCATTCCTCTCTTGTCCTCCGCTCTCCTCTCCAGACCGCCTGGCTCCATCACACCACGTCCCGGTGCTGTGCTGTGTGCCCAGTTTAAATCTCCCTCCCCAGTTGGCATTGTTGCTCGTTGCCTAGCAGCAACGCTGCGTGCTTTGTCCCCGGTAATGTGAATCTTGACTATTGGTTAATGTAATAACTAAGCATATTTTTTTGGCATAGAAAGTATGCCATGAGGAACACAACACAGCAATAATTTTATGATTATCAAACAATAACACTAATGTAAAAGTAAAACAAAATTAAAATTAAAATTACACAGAACAGTGGGGATTTGAACAAGCAGAATGACAGCTACAAATTGTATAGCAAGCGGGAACCTTAACAACTATGCCAACAGAGCTCTGGTGTTCTATGATGTAAAAAATGACTGTCACCCAATACACAGGTCACCTTAGACCTTAGTCAGTTTTAAAACTTAAAAGTTTACAACTTATTAAAAAAAAAATTCAAAAAGTAAAGGGTTTGAAAATAGTACTCATGTAGAAACGCTTTTGCTATGCACTGTATGAAAATGTTCTAGTTTTCATGCAAGTAGTGTAGTAGGAACCTTATACGCTTCCTTTAAATACAGAACATAGTGGAAGGGAGGGAACTGCCACTTGCGAACAACTGTGTGAATGGTCCCTTTAAATTTGCCGCTTGCTGCGTTTATGTTGGTGTGAGATTTGCTAACAGCGACAGTGACTTTTCTGGAGTCAAGGTTGGCTTTTTCAATGGCTTCTGCGAGGTAAACAGAGGGCAACTTGCGCCACTGTCAGCACGCCAAGAAACCACACACACCCATCATTTGTGCAGCAGCGATGGAGCAACTAATAATGATTGGTAAGTTTGCCGTAATTGAGTTTAAAGTTCAAGTCTATTCACTTTGACTGCGGCAGACTTTCTTATTGTTTATTGGATAATTGGAATTTAATTCTCTTCAACAGTGGAAGCACTTTGGCGCTGTTCAGCGTATGCCATCGAGCGGCTGGGCACCATAGCAATAGTGCTGTGAGGACTGGCAGTTCTCCAGGACCGGTTGGGTGAGTATGACAGGCGTGCTTCATGGACGTGGACCTTAATAGGCGGTAGTATAATGTCTCTGCTGTAATGTTTGATAATGTGCGTTACGGTTTTTTGTTTTTGTTTGGCTCCTAGTTGAAAGATTTGAGCAAGACCGCGAGACCCGGAGGGAGGAGATGCGAGCCCTGATGGTGCAGGTTCTCGAAAGACTCGAGCCTGCAAGACAGGATGCGCAGGCGGTCGCGGCAGAGTCCTTCATACTTTTGATCCCTGATTAAACAGGGAAGCGGGATGGAAAATTCTTTTTTTTTAAATTTAAATTTTAAAAACTTTAAAGAAGTTGAGAGTTTATTATATTTATTTTGTTACAATGTTTTATTTTTCTATGGGTTTTAAACACTTTAAAAACACTAATTTCTTTATATAGTAATATTTATTTTCAGTCAATTTTCTATTATTATATATGTTTTGTATAGTTTTAATAACTGGTTCTGAATCTTTTATTAAAAAATTACCTATGAATGAATACAAATGTTTCACTTTCTTTTTCCAATACATCAAACAATGCAAATTTGTGTATGTGCATATACATGTGTGTCTAAATATATATATAATATATATATTTGTGTATATACACAGCTACACATGCATATATCTACACAGATTTGTATATATACACATCTATACATGTACATATATAAACATGCACATACATCGTATGTATATACAGAGGAATAAAGATATGCATCCATAGTTGGGATGGGAACTACGCATTTGAATAAATAAATGGGGATACCAATTAAATATGCATTATTCAACCTACCATTTGTGAATTAGACAATGGGCACTACTCATTTAGTATCCCATGAGAACCCATTTTTGGTTTAAAATGGGGGAGTGTGTGTGTATGCCTACTTACTTTATAAGCCAGATGATTAGAAGGGATTTGAGCAGAAAAAGGGTGGAATCTTCTGTACATCTACCCCAAAGCAGAGATTCTGAGCCACACAAGAAGGACTCTTTTAAAGCTCTAATGTGTAGATAAGGTGCTGTTGGACTTGGACCTAGGAGACCAGGACTCAAATTGAAATAGCAGTGGCCTTGGAGAAGTCAAGACTCAAAACCTCTCAGTCTCAGTTCCCCATATGTAAAATGGGAATACATGTGTATCTGTCTTTCCCTGTGCGTTCCCCTCGTCCTTGTCCATCTTCGATTGTAAGCACACTGGGCAGGGGTGACCTGTCTCAAAAAATCACTCTGTCTTAGGGGATTACTTCACTGTCCTTTGTTAACTACTACACATACACAATCCATATACAAAGGCTCTTATAAATTATAAGATTAAAATGCTATTTTCTCCCAGTCCCTCCCTGCCTGTATATCGCTACTGTTTCTGCCATAGAGATAGATGCATTGCAGATGCAGTCGGTGCCAGTGCACTAAGGGTGTTTTCTGACATGTCACTAACCACAGTTTAACCACAAACAAACATTTCAAACTATGCGTACTACCAGGCATGACGAGTTGGAACTTAAACAGTCTTGGGCGGGCGAGGGTAGGGTATGGGAACAGGAGTGGGGGTTGGACTCGGGGGACTTATTGTTTTGTAACGCTTAGAGGCCGGGGGGGGGTCACATAACGTTCACTCCCGTCCCTCCAAATCCTACTTACTGCAGTTAGCTGTTTAGTGTTAACTGTTAACATAACAAAGAGGTAGGCGGGGCGGCAGGTGTGTGATGCAGATGAATATCATTCACACATCCGTGAACGTGCATTGACATTGACAATGTGAATGCATCAGTCACATTCATTCAGATGCATGTCATTCACTCAGCTGGTCATCATCTTGTGACTGTGACAGGTGGGTTGTGTGGATGGGTCAGTCAGCGAGTGAAAAAAGTGTCCCCCGACCCACAGCCATGACTCAGGGTCAGGAGCAGACAGCCAGTCACAGCCAGCAGGACCAGGCGGGCACGGGCAGCACCACACCTCCCTCTCCCTGTCTGTTGCCAGTTGCCACCCACCAGTACAGAACTCTGGTGTCAGGGGGAGGGAAGACTTAGGTGGGTAGTGGCACGTAAGGATAGGTGGGGGCAGGGCAGTCAGTGACGGTGGTCAGCACGGTGACTGCGAGTGAGCATAACGCCAGCAGCGCTACGGATGCAGCATAATAGCACTCACGCGGCCTGGCTCGGCTACTCAGTCTTGGGTTAATGTAATAACTAAGCATTTTTTTTTTGCATACCAAGTATGCCATAAGCAACACAACACAGCAATAATTCCGTGATTAACAAACAATAACACTAATGTAAAAGTAAACAAAAGAAAAAGAGACACAGAAGAACAGTGGGGATTTGAACCCGCAAATTGTATAGCAAGTGGGAACCTTAACAACTATGCCAACATAGTTCTGTTGTTCTTCTGACTTCTAGACTGAGGAAGTGCAGAATGGGGATTGTAACAAACTCTTCTGCATGGATCAACTTCATTCCTTCAACTTTCTGTATGGGTCCGATGATGTAAAAAATGACTCAGTCAGCCAATACGCAGGTCACCTTAAACTCCCACCAGGAGTTTTGCTAAAAAAAACTTTAGTTTGGAGGTCAATTTACGTTTACATAAAAGATCAATTTACCATTAAATAAAAACACCGTTCCTTGAACTCCAACCAAGAACATGTGCATGTATGTATTTGAGAAGAATGGGCAGTGATTGCGGCACACAGGGACAACACAACAACAACACCACCATCAGTCAGTCAGCAGAGCACACACATGTCCAGCAGCGCACCAGCTCTGCATACTCCGTTCGCGGAACCGTGATAAACGGTCATGACTGTATCTCATATATTAAATTGGCAGAAGGCGGAAAAAGGCCGCCGATTGTACACAACGGCGAAGATCGGAAAATGCAATAAAGCACAGAAATGCCGCATCTGCGGATTCTTGTAGTGGCAAATGCAGAACCACGGAGGTACCGAGCGGAATTCCGCGGGGCGCAACATCGGATGCAGAGTTTTTGGAATGGAATTGCGGCGTGGTAAAAGCCCCTGCCTCATCAGTTCTATTCTGGACCACTTGCTGTGCTTGAACTGTCAGGTTGTGGTGGTCGCCAGGAGTGCTTTTTGGCAGCTTAATCTGGTGAGAGAGCTGCAGTATTTTCTTTCTTACTTGAATCTTGCCATCGTCATCCATGCTTTCATCACCTTGAGGCTAGATTACTGTAATGTGCTCTATGTGGGGCTGCCCCTGATGATTGTTCGGAAGCTGCAGCTGGTGCAGAACACAGTGGCTTGGCTCCTTTTGGGGATGAGTCACCAAGAGAAAATTACATCAGTGTTCCAAAGTCTGCATTGGCTCCCTATAGTTTTCTGGGAACAATTCATGGTGCTGGTTTTGACCTTTAAAGCCCTAAATGGATCCTATTAGATCTCTTGGCAGTTTTTGATATAGTTGATCATGAGTTGTTGGTGACTCGCTTGCGGAACTGGACAGGATTAGGCAGAATGGTTCTACAGTGGTGCCGTTCCTACATAGCCGGTAGGACCCAATGGGTAGTGTTAGGAGATGAGTCATCTTCTCCCCGTGACTTCTCGTGTGGTGTTCCACAAGGTTCCATTCTGTCCCTTCTCCTGTTCAAGGTGTACATGCAGCCATTGGGTGAGGTTTTAAGACAGTGTGGCGTGAGTTGCCATCAATATGCTGATGACATTCAGCTGTACTTCTCATTTTCTTCAGACCCGGGCCCGGCATTCTCTGTGCTTTCCTGGTGTTTGGTGGGGGACTGGATGAGGCAGAGCTGACTGAAGCTGAATCCTGACAAGGTGGAAGTAATGCTGATGGGGAGAGCGGCAGGTGTGACATCTCCCATCATTGACCGGGTTTGTGCTCCAGTGGTCTTCCAGGTGCGGAGTCTGGGAGTGCTCCTTGATTCCCGGCTCTACTTTGATGTCCATCTGGAGGTGGTGGCAAGGAGGGCCTTCTGACAGTTACATCTGGTTCGGCAGCTTCAGCCTTACTGTCAAGGCCAGGCCTTGAACCTCTGGCCTTGGGGGCTTCTAGGAGGTACTCTTGGCAGCCTGCGCTATGGGCAATGTGCTGCAGGGGGCGGCTCTCTTCCTGTTCATGACACTCTCCCTTTTCTCTCCTGCCTTGCTCACCACGCACACCTGGTGGTGGGCGTGACCACACCGGCCATGGTCTGATTGGCTCTGTGGAGTACTTAAGGACTGCTGAGGGCAGTGGCAGGTGTGAAGCTTTGAGTCACTTTCCCTTAGACTTGTGCTTGGCCCCCTCACCTTGTTCTTTCTCTAGATGCACCTTGTTTGTCCTTTGTCTTTGTTGAGAGTAGTGTTTGGTGGTGGTGGTGAGTTCTGTGTAGTTTCCCTCTCACAACCTGCCTTGTCTTCATGTTAGTCTGTCTCCCTGTTGTTCCTTCAATGCCCTACTGGAAGTAATCCCTATTGTTTGCTGTATTCGTCTCTCTGTTCCTTCCTAGTTTCTGTGTAGCCTGGTGTCTCTGTGTTCTAGTTATCTTTATTCTTGTCCCTCGCTCTCAGGGTTTCTTTCGCTCCCCTCCTTGCTCCTAGGGCTCCTTTGCCTTGGTCCCCTCCTTGCTCCCAGGGCTCCCTTGCCTTATTCCTCCTGCCTGGCTCCCAGGGCTCCCTTGCCTTATTCCTCCCGCCTGGCTCCCAGGGCTCCCTTGCCTTATTCCTCCCCCCTGGCTCCTAGGGCTCCCTTGCCTTATTCCTCCCCCCTAGCTCCTTGTTCCTTACCCCTGACCCCTCGCTCCCCTGCCTGTGGTTCCTTGAACCCTGCCTCTAGTTCCTTGATCCCTCGCTTCTGGATTCCCTGTCCCTTGACCTCAATGATGAGCCGTAGGCATTCGTAGACCAGCAGTGCTGGGATCCATGCTGAACACCCTATCTCCTTGGTATTGGAGAGCAGCTGAGAGGTTTTCCTGTGTGTACTAAGGGACATCCCAGATTCCCTACCCCCCGTTCCCCCCTCCTGTCTACCCACTTCCCCTCCCCTTTCCCTGGCTCTGCCCCTGGAGCCTGACAGTAAGCTCCACCCAACAATCCCTTCCCCCTATTCTTGCCCCTTACCCTTGCTATTTTCTGGCGAACCTCAGTGCGGCCCTCCCACCTCATGATGCCCACTACCACCATTGCTGATCCTCCACGGAAGGCCTCAGTCAGCCAGGTACCATCTGTCCTGATGTTGATGGACTTTCACAAGATAGCAGTGGTATTGACTGGGTGCCCGGCAGAAGTGGAACTGACCCCGGCCATGTGGACCAATTATGCTCATGTTCGTATGTGGACCAGGAAAATGGCCTGTTAACCCAGCCCGTTAGTGAGGATTCTGCCGCTGTGCCTTTACCCCCGTGCTCACGGGCACCGTCTGCTCAGACAGTGTTCCCCCAGACCAACTCAGCGCCGGTGATGACATCCTGGGAACTTCTCCCTACAGCACCGAGTCTACCACCTACAGCTGTCCCTGTGGCAGGTATACCCGTGACGCCTGCCCCATCACCCAGACAAACGGCAATGTTACCTGAGCCCTGGCCAGCTGGACCAGCAATTCTTTCTGCAGGGTGGTTCACGTCCTAGGGCTACCCAGCATCTACATTGATGTTTGAGACTGTGCGGATACTGGTCCGGCGCTTCTGAATCCAGGTTCCCGCATTTGCGGGTTGTGGTGCACAGCTTACCCCAGAAGGTGCGTCAAGCGGTAGTATATCTAAACGACCTTCAAATACAATGGGCACCTCCGCAGCAGTGGCACAGTTGTTATTCCTGTTCCATCTTGGGAGTGCCCAGCGATCCCTGTCTCTCGCTAATACCCTCTCCCGTTGAGCCACCAGGCGAAGGAGAAGAGGACCCTATTGCTGTCTGCCTTTTCATGGTACAGACATCCCACCAACAACCCCTTCTGAAACGGATGGTATCCCTGAATATGGGAGTTACGGGTCTCTCTCTCCCAGCTTCAACTGTGCCAGATGGGGTACCCAGGCAGGTAGGAGAAGCCCCGAGATCCAGTAGAACCACTAAGTGACCCCTTGGGTTGACTTCCCCCTCCCTGTCGGTTCCGGCCTGCTCTAAGAAGACGGTCTTGTTGGCTAGGAAGCCCCCTGGATATAACTCCAACAGTGTCGGATCAACCCCACCAAGCCCTGATGCCACGACAGAGGCATGTCACACCAGCGACTCAGCGGCAGCATCCGTGAGGACCTGGCCTAAGGATGCTAAGAAAAAGACCCCTCGTGAGGGGCTTGTTACACCACAACCTCCTCCCTCGGGTGATAAGGTTGTCATGCTCTCCACCAGGACACGCTCCAAGAGTTGCCCCCCTTTGTTTACCTCATCAGACCTGGTAGCTTTTCCTCTGTCCCCCAGGGGGAGGCCCCCAATGAGGTCTTCAGAGATGTCTGGTGCGCCTACCATGCATGGGCCCCGGAAAGGGGAACCACCACTGGCATCCGACATCCCTCAACAAGAGGCTACCACCTCGAATCCCCGCGATTACCCTCATGGACCCCGGGTTACCCTTGGAACCCCTCCCTCCTTGTTGGGACCCCCTCCACTGTCCCGATGTACACCAGGACTTCTGTCTCCCCTCCTCTGGCCTAGTAATGCATTATCCCTCTTCCATCTATGGGGACTGCTGGCGAACATTGCAAGATGCGGCCTTCCAGCATATTACCATCTTCTTGGCTGTGTCCCCTTTTTGGCCTCATCTAGGACTCTATCCCCCCCTACCTTCCTTGGTTCCGGACCCCTTCCCTTTTATTCCCCCCTTGTCCCTTCTCCGGGGTGGTCTGCGTTTACCTAAAAGACCACAGAGAGGGGAATTTTCCACACCCCCTCCTGCGATTTCTAACCCCCTTTTTCCTCTTTGTCGTTCCAGGATTGGGGGGGGGGGCTTGGACGTGGGGGTACTGTCACGGCCAGGCCTTGAACCTCTGGCCTTGGGGGCTTCTGGGAGGTACTCTTGGCAGCCTGCGCTATGGGCGATGTGCTTCAGGGGGCGGCTCTCTTCCTGTTCATGACACTCTCCCTTTTCTCTCCTGCCTTGCTCACCACGCACACCTGGTGGTGGGCGTGGCCACACCAGCCACGGTCTGATTGGCTCTGTGGAGTACTTAAGGACTGCTGAGGGCAGTGGCAGGTGTGGAGCTTTGAGTCACTTCCCCTTAGACTTGTGCTTGGCCCCCTCACCTTGTTCTTTCTCTAGATGCACCTTGTTTGTCCTTTGTCTTTCTTGGGAGTAGTGTTTGGTGGTGGTGGTGAGTTCTGTGTACAGTTTCTCTCTCACACCCTGCCTTGTCTTCATGTTAGTCTGTCTCCCTGTTGTTCCCTCAATGCCCTACTGGAGGTAATCCCTATTGTTTGCTGTATTCATCTCCCTGTTCCTTCCTAGTTTCTGTGTAGCCTGGTGTCTTTGCGTCTAGTTGTCTCTACATTCTAGTTCTCTTTATTCTTGTCCCTCGCTCTCAGGGTTTCCTTCGCTCCCCTCCTAGCTCCCAGGCCTCCCTTGCCTTGGCCCCCTCCTAGCTCCCAGGCCTCCCTCGCCTTGGGCCCCTCCTCGCTCTCAGGGTTTCCTTCGCTCCCCTCCTTGCTCCCAGGGCTCCCTTGCCTTATTCCTCCCTCCTAGCTCCCAGGGCTCCCTTGCATTATTCCCCCCTCCTTGCTCCCATGACTTCTTTGCCTTGGCCCCCTCCTTGCTCCCAGGGCTCCTTTGCCTTGGCCCCCTCGTTGCTCCCAGGGCTCCTTTGCCTTGGCCCCCTCCTTGCTCCCAGGGCTCCCTAGCCTTGGTTTCTCGATCCCTAATCTTGGCCCCTTGCTCCCTTTCCCCTGGCTCCTTGTTCCTTACCCCTGACCCCTTGCTCCCCTGCCTTTGGTTCCTTGTTCTATATCCCATATCCCTCGTTCCTTGTTCCTTACCCCTGATCCCTCGCTCCCCTGCCTGTGGTTCCTTGAACCCTGCCTCTAGTTCCTTGATCCCTCGCTTCTGGATTCCCTGTCCCTTGACCTCAATGATGAGCCGTAGGCGTTCTTAGACCAGCAGTGCTGGGATCCATGCTGAACACCCTATCTCCTTGGTATTGGAGAGCAGCTGAGAGGTTTCCCCATGTGTACTAAGGGACATCCCAGATTCCCTACCCCCCGTTCCCCCCTCCTGTCTACCCACTTCCCCTCCCCTTTCCCTGGCTCTGCCCCTGGAGCCTGACACTTACCTCTCAGACTCTGACCTGGCCACCATCATTCATGCTTTTGTTACTTTGAGGCTGGACTACTGCAATGTGCTTTACATGGGGTTACCCTTGGTGACTGTCCAGAGGCTACAGCTGGGTCAGAATGCGGTGGCCTGGCACCTTACGAGGTTGGGTGGCCCGAGCACATTACACCAGTGCTCCATCTTCTGCACTTGCTGCCTATTTTTTTCCAGGCATGATTCATGGTGTTGGGTCTTGCTTTTAAAGACCTACAGTGCCTCAGCCCAACCTATCTGCAGGATCATCTCACTCCCTGGGTCCTGGATCGACCCCTGCGGTCTGCTGGAGGCGACTTCCTGGAGGTCCCCCGAGTCAATTGGGGGGCAACTATGGAGAGGGCGTTCTTGGTAGCCGCACCTCGGCTGTGGAACTCACTCCTGGAGGAGGCTCGCCTGGCCCCGGACCTGTTGACCTTTCATTGTTTGTGTAAGACCTGGCTGTTCCGCCAGGCATTTGGTGGAGGGGAAGGATGTCGGTGGTTATATGGTGGGGAGTGGGGGAAGGGAGTTATTTTTATTTGTTTATTATTTATTATAAATGTTATACCCCGCCTCTCCAGCAATCAGGTAGGTCGAGGCGGCTTACAAATAAAATAATTTAAAACCAGCAAAATACAATAAAACTTTAAAAACCCAAATACAAAACCAATGGGAAGGTTTTATGTTTTGTTATATTTTTAAGTTGGGTGGGAATGTTGTTCTATAGTTATATGATTTTATTGTAAATGATGATATTGTTTTATATTTATATGGTTTTATTGTCAGCCGGCTGAGGTGGAGTTAGGCGGGGTATTAAATTGTTAAAATAAATAAATGGTGTGGGCTCCACTTATTTGAAAGACCATCTATCCTTCCATGCCCCATTGCGGCCCTTTTGGTTGGTCAGGAGTGTCTGTCACCCTTGTTCGTACGACGAAGGAACTCAAGATAACGTTCTCGGTAAAAGTGTATGCCAGGGACCCAGTTGTTGTTCGTTTTCATTTTTTATATTTGTCTTTTATTTTTGTTTTCATAAACAATGAAATTTGGTTGTTTTTTGCTTTTGCTTTCAATTTCCATAGGTTTCAATATAAAACACATTTTTTGCTGTAATGTTTTGCTTTTGCATTATATTTGGATGAAACTTGGAAATATTGTATCTCCAATGGAAGGCGTAATGTGTGCCAAATTTCAGAAATATTGAATAAAGGAATCAAATTTTATAAGCAACTGAATTATTTTATTTTGCAAACATCTGCATATACATTCCTGACTGTCTTCTTTCTCTTTCATCGAATATGGATGGAACTTGGCAAGATTATACCCCTCCCCAGGTTTACTATCTATGCCAATGTTCAGAAGGATTGGATAAAGGGTGTTGGTGGTATAAGCAATTAATGTATAAATGTATTTCTCACAGTAACATCTTTGTAGTCCAACCAGTGCACCTGAAATTTGGCAGGGCTGTATTTCACATCTCCACTTATCACCTCTGCCAGGTATTGAAAAGATGTGACAAAGGGTCCCAATTCTTTAAGCCTGCACAGCGTAAGCAAAGAAGAGTCTCTGCCAGGGATTCTCTTAACATGTCACTGTGGTCTAAGATCTGTTTTGATTCCAATTGGCCAGTAGAAATGTCAACCAATTATCCTCATTCTGTGCTATGACCACCCCAACTTCTCTCCCACACTTGCTACTGGGAAGTTGGAAGCATTTGCTTAGGAAAGAGCCAATAGAGATTCTCTTATGTCCTCTGTCACAGTGCAACAGGATGTGATTGTGATGATAATTGGCCAGCTTGGATGTGTAAACCATGACTCCTGATTGCTAGGATGCTATCCCCCTGCCTTCTTCCTTGCTGCCTTAAGTCCCAATTATGTCCCTTCTATGACTGCCTCAAAGTCACCACTGATTGGTCCTGTAGAGCTGGAAGCATGCAGTAATTGGCCAGTGAATGTGTCTGTAAGTCTGTTGGGTTGCTCACCATCCTCCCTACTATAGCCTCCCTTCCCCTGCTATGCCAGGTGTCTGCCTCTGACTGGCACTGCACGTGCTGCTATTTATCTGAATAAATTTGTGCAAGGGCACAAACTCAATTGCTTATAAAATTGGGACCCTTTATGAAATTGTCCTGTAGTTTGGCAGAGAGGATAGAAGAGGTGTGGGATACGTTCCTGCCAAATGTCTTGTAAACAGGATGTTATATAAATATGTTACAGCCGGAAGTGCATTTTCAAGTGAATAGCTTATAACATCAGGACCCTTTATCCACACTTTCTGAAATTTGTCAGGGATGTTAATCTTGGTGAGGGTCATAACCTTATTATTATTAACAAACATTTATGTAGCGCCAGCAGCGTACCTGGCACTTTACAAAGTAATAAAATAGACAGGGTCCCTGCCCCTAGGGCTTACAATCTGAGAGACAGGAGCTGGGGGAGAGACTTAGGAAGGGGAACAGAGGGAGAGACAAGGGGTCTAACATTCATGAAGATGCGAGGTCTCAAGTGCACGTACTTGGCTTGGTTACGATGAGAATGACAGCAGGCAGGTCCATGTTGCAAGGATAAGGGTAAACCGATCGTAGGTATAGGAATAGTGGCTCAGCAGGATAAAGAGTCAGACAGAGCAGAGCGAAAGAGGTGAGTTTTAAGGAGAGATTTGAAGGTATGAAGGGAGGGGGCAAGGCGGATGTGGACAGGGAGGGAGTTCCAGGCATGGGGGGCAGCAAGTGAGAAGGGACGAAGGCGCTTAGGGGAGCAGGGAAGGCGTGGAAGGGTGAGAGAAGGGACAGAGGAGGAGCGAAGTGCACGGGCTGGAGTATGGAGGGCGATAAGTGCAGAGAGGTAGGGGGGAGCAAGGTTGTGAAGAGCTTTATAGGTGAAGACTAGGAGCTTGTGCAGGATTCGTTCAGGAAGGGGAAGCCAGTGAAGCGAAGAGAGGAGGGGCTGCACATGGTCGAAGCGACTGGCGAGGTAGATGACCCTGGCAGCAGAGTTTTGGACAGAGATGAGGGGAGAAAGGTGAGACCGGGGAAGGCCAGTGAGAAGGAGGTTACAGTAATCGAGGCGAGAGATGACCAGAGCATGAACAAGAGTTTTGGCAGACGAGACAGAGAGAAAAGGGCGAATCTTAGCAATGTTATGGAGGGAGAAGCGACAGGATTTAGCAACAGAGTCAATGTAGGGTTTAAAAGAAAGGGCTGAGTCAAAGATGAAGCCTAGGCTACGGGCTTGGGGGACAGGCAGGATGGTGACTCCATCAATAGTTATTGACAGTGAGGAAGGAGAGGAAGGATGAGGGGGGAAGATAAGGAGTTCAGTTTTAGCCATGTTGAGTTTGAGTTGACGTTGAGACATCCAGGTAGAGATGTCAGAGAGACAGTTGATGAGACGAGCTTGAACAGAGGGAGAGAGAGAGGGAGTAGAGAGATAGAGTTGAGTGTCATCAGCATAGAGGTGGTATTGGAAGCCATGGGAGGCAATGAGTTTGCCTAAGGATGAGGTATAGATCGAGAAGAGGAGAGGGCCAAGAACAGAGCCTTGAGGAACACCAACTGAGAGGGGGAAGGAGGAGGAGGCGGAGTTGGAGAGAGACACATTAAAGGAGCGGTCAGAGAGGTAGGAGGAGAACCAGTTATGGACAGAGCCACAAAAGCCAAGGGAGTGAAGGGAATCCAGCAAGAGTGAGTGGTCAACAGTATCGAAGGCAGCAGAGAGATCAAGGAGGACAAGAATGGAATAGAGACGTTTAGATTTAGCCACCAGAAGATCGTTGGTGATCTTAGCGAGAGCAGTTTCAGTAGAATGAAGGGGGCGGAAGCCAGATTGGAGGGGGTCAAGGGAGGAGTTGGAGGATAGGAAGTCAAGGCAGCGGGAGTAGACAACACGTTCAAGCAGCTTGGAAGCAAAAGGAAGGAGTGAGACAGGACGATAGCTAGAAGGGTCAGAGGGGTCAAGAGTGGACTTTTTGAGAATAGGAGAGACTGTGGCATGTTTGAAGGCAGAAGGGAAAGAGCCAGTAGAGAGGGAGAGGTTGATGATGTGCAGGAAGGAAGGGGCGACAGTGGGAGTAATGGAGGTGAGGAGGCGGGAAGGAATGGGATCAAGGGGGCAAGTGGAAGGGTTGGAGGAGGAGAGCAGAGAGGAGATTTCCTTAAGGGAGGCAGGGGAGAAGGAGGACATGAGAGAAGGAGGGGGAGGAGGGAGAGGGGTGGGAGTGGGAAGAGAGGAGTGGGAAGCGATGTCGAGGCGGATCTTGTCTATCTTGGAGGTGAAGAAGGAGGCAAGATCCTGAGCAGAAAGGGAAGAAGGAGGGGGAGGACAGGGAGGCTTGAGGAGGGAGTCAAAGGTAGAGAACAGGCGGCGAGGGTCCCGAGAACAGGACTCAATGCGGGAGGCATAGTAATGTTGTCTAGCAAGGGAGATAGCAGAAGTAAGGGTGGAGAGACCTTCCTAGGTTTCATGCACAGTCGATGGAAGACAAAGACGTAGCCAGAAATGTGTACACAGATTTTGTTAAAATCACAATCGCCAACCGCTTATAAAATCGGTTAGCTTTATCCATTCCTTCTGATATTTGGTACACATAGTGCCCTCAATTGGGGGTACAATGTCCCCACGTTTCATCTGAATTGAGTAAAAGAAAATGTTATAGCCAGAAATGTGTTTTATCAGTTTTTCCCCATTATTTCATAATGGCTCTTTTCACACAGACACTCGAACATGGATAAAATGGGTGTTACATTTTATTATACAGGTAGCAGAGCTGCAGTTGTGCTCTATGGGTTCTCTGAAACATGTATAAGTAAACGTAACACCCATTTTATCAGTGTTAGAGTTTCTGTGTAAGGGAACAATAACAAAAACAAAAATTTGTTTTTGTTGTTACAATAACAAAATTCCCCTCCATTTTTATTATCATAATAACAAAAATGAATTGCACACCCTTAGTTCTCGGTTGCTGTCCAAAGTTATGGAACTTTGGATGTTCACCTGGAGATCCAGTTGAGTCTGAGTTACTTCTGGAGGTGGTGGTAGACTTTCCTGTCTTAAAAGGATTTTGGCCAGGAGGGACAGGGTTAGGGGTAGGTTTTGGGTGGTTTGGGGGTAGGATTTTGAGGGGGTTTGGGTCTGGGGAATTGGGAGGTGGTATTGGATGGGTTTGGTGGTGGTGGAGTACTTCTGAGTTTGAAGGGTATTTTGTGAGTTTTATCTATTTTTATTGTTTGTGAGCCCCTCTGAACCTTGAGAAAGGGTGTGTGTGTGAGAGAGAGAGAGAGAGAGATCACACGCACAGATAGATTGATATATGTGTGTGTGTGTGTTAGATTACAAGCTCACTTCAAGGATCATGATGGAGTGCAGGGAGACAGTGGTCTTTCAGATATATAGAGCACAGGCCATTTAGGGTTTTATAGATCAAAACTAGCACCTTGAATTGTTCCCTATAAGAGGGTTTTCTACTTGACACTCCCCTTGTTATTCGATCACCTTAATTGGGCCCAATTTAATTGGCATTCAGTTGGGCATGGTAATAATAGAAGTGAGGTTAATTGGCTAATATTGGTTTTACTTCAAAAGGCGAATGTTTAAATAATTCAATTCAGGCTAATTGGGTTTTGATCTTATCCACCGCTCTTTAAGGTATTAGAGTGGGTACATTTGGTTAATTGGTTTTGTTTTTCTTAATAGGTTAATTAAGATTGGCTTCAATAAATACAGCTGCGGCCAGCTTTTACCCAATATCCTTCATGTCTGTGTCCTTATTCCTAGTGCGGGGACAATGTAGAGCACACATCCCACACAGGGATTTATAGATCAAAACTAGCACCTTGAATTGTTCCCAGAAAGCTACTGGAAGCCAGTGAAGACTTGGAAGCACAGGTGTAATGTGATCCTTGTGACCCAGTCCGCATTTCTGCCCCACCACATGCAGTAGGGATTGGTTTTTGTCTGTTTCAGTATTAAAAGTATAAAAGTGAATCTATTATTTTCCCACACTTTGAGTAGAAAGTCTGCTAACTGACTCACTGTTTTGAATTTGACCAATAAAATTGGTATTCATTTGGCCAGCGGGATACTGGCTACAGCTTTTACTGAAGTGAAAGATCAGAGTCAGAAGCTGGTTTTCATTTTGTTTTATATGTTAATTTAACACCTTATGAGGTATTTTGGTGTGTTGTTCTGACTGCTGAAAAGCATGACACATTTTTCTTTCAGAGGAACTGAAAGAAAAGGAATTGTTCATATTTTTTCGTTATTTCAGCTATTTTCAGATGAAGGTGTTTATTTCCAGTGGTTGTTCCTCTGATGGCATGGCTCACTGAAAGCCCCCCTTGTCATGGGGACATGGGGGCAACACACCCATTTGGGGGAGATATGTGTACTGTAATATAAAGGGTTAACAGATTGTAAGCTCAGTTGGAGCAACATAATGAAACCAGTTGCCGGAGTGGGGGGAGAGATTCCCTTTGATATAACAAGTGGGTAGTTTATTGCCAAGCAATGGCCAGGTCAGCCGTGCCACCTGATAACAAGGACAATAGCAGCAGGAGACAGGAAGTCTCCGAAGCCCCTGCGAAGGGGAGAACATACATGATCTCTAGAGAGACGGAGATCTATTCCATCTTGGACTTGAAGGAGAGAACAGCTCAACAGAAGAGCTGCTACAAACATGAACTAAAGACTTATATTCTCTAAAAGACTTGGGGCTGGCTTGGATATCAAAACCGCGAGATACGCTGATGAACCTGAACTGAACCATAGGGTAAGGGGACAGTTAGGGAATCTCAGTATATCTTAGAACGTGTGTACTTTATGTTTGATTTATTGACTTGCACTATCTGATCAACAGCCTTGTACTTGTATGTACTCAATATATGTTTTATAACCAAGCCTAGCATGCTTGTGTCTTTATTCGGCCTTGGGGAATTCACTTGGGGGAACTCCTATCAAGGTGAGAGCCTAGACGAACCTTTTTCATATAAGATAACCCCACTGCAAAGTCTTCCAAGCTACACGTGGCCAGAGAACGTTCTCTGTGTTACGGCTGGGCTGGGAGATCAAGGGGAGGCGTTTCTAGGGGGCGTGGGCCTCCAAAAGCTCCCTGATTGTAGTGAAGGTTTTCTGATCACGTGGGGACCCATGCGGGCACAGGCAACTGGGTTGTGACTGTCCTGGTGGGCATACGGGGGACAGCCTCTAAAGGAAGAGAGGGACCACAACCCCGGTGACGCCCCTGTCAGCATGTCTATTGAGAGATTAGTGTGAGGGCATACAGGGTCCTTTGGTGTCATCATGCATAACTCTCCTAATGCCTGGACACTGGATAAAAATCAATATACAATTAACCTGCGGAACTTGTTGCCAGGGGATGTTGTGAAGGCCAATAGCGTAGCTGCATTTAAAAAAGGGGTGGATAAGTTCTTAGCGGACAGGTCCATAAATAGCTATTAATGAGGTTGGTCAGGGGATGATTCCTCTGACTGTCGGAGGTTGGGAGTGAATAGCAGAAAATGGATCACTTCTTGATGGCCAGTTGTGTGCTTATCTGAAGCAACCAAAGCTAGCCACTGTAGGAGAGAGAGGATGCTGGACTAAAGGGACCAACTATACATCTGACCCAGTATGGCAGTTCTTATGTTCTTATCAACCGTAGCATTTCTGCTATATTTGTGGCTTTCAGCTGCAACAGAATTAAGGTTAAATCTCCAGTTTGCTTGTGCTGTGCATGCAGTTTAGGAATTTTCTTTTTAAAAAAATAAAAAAAATAAGATAGCTGTCTAATTCAGGAAATCTGTTTAATTATTTAGAACATTTTTACATAGCAATCTCTCTTTCTCCCCCATTTTTTTTTTACCATTATGCTTGATGAGCACTGTTGGATGGAATATAAGACAGGCTTCAGAATCTCATTCGGTAGTAAAAATTGGTTTAATTTTAAAATGCAGTCAAGAACCCCCTTCTCACATAATTATCATGAGCTAAAAAGGGAACCCAGCAAATGAACCAAGTATTGCATATTTTGATCTGTTCACTCTTGCACCAAAGCAATTTGAAATGCAACAAAATCGATTTGATTTTCAAGCCATTTACATTTTACAGGAAACTTCAGGGTAGGCCGATCGCTCTTGTGTGAGAGGAAGGGAAATTTGCTTATATCAGTCAAGTCGATACACTTGAAACCTGACCAGGGAGAATCACTTTCATGGGAGGGAAAAACATAAATCATATTATGAGGTCATACAGTTCTGGGTCAATTTTTCCTTCCACTAAAGCTGTTTTTTTTCTTACGCCTCCATTTGAAGCTGAGTGCTGTGTTCCTTTCTGTTAACTTTGCTTATTTCTGTTAGATCTAAACAAAAATGTTTGGAAAATAATAACAAGGAGCTGTGTCACTGTGTAACTTTTATAGAGAAATTCATTTTTGATATTTTGTGGGTTGGTGTAAAACAATAATTTATAATAATTTGTTCTTATACTTTTAGCCACTTGCTCTCTCCCTCCTTTGGTGTTTGTTATTCCCTTTCCAAGTTTAACTTGTCCTACCTGTCCCCTTGGTATTGAGTAGGGGTGGGACTACCGGATCCTTCGGTATTTGATACTGCCAGTATTTTGATGTACCGGCAGTATCGGATTATTCCGGTATTATTGGGTCCGGTACCGGATCCCCCGTGCCGGATTCTTTTACATTGCGGCCATTCAAATGAATGGCCGCAATGTAAAAAAACCCCCCCACAAAAAACCCCAAGCACTTTCCCTCCCCGAGTCCAGGCTGTGCGGGTGGAAGGGGGGACACCCCCACCCACCCTGCCCAGCCAGGAATAATAATTTTTTTAAATTTCCCCTAAGTCCCTAGTGTGGGCACTGTACTGTACTGTACTGATCCCTGGGGTGGGGGGTGGTTTAACACACTCCCCACCCAAGGGATCACCCTACCTCCCCACCCAGGGATCGCCTACTTGAGCTCTGGGAGGCGGCGGCAGTGCAGAAGCTTCAGCGCTGGCTGTGGCTGCTGGCTTCAGCACGCTACTAGGCCTTCCGGGGAACTTCCGGAAGTATTCGACAGCCGGAGAGTCTCGCTTTCTGGTTTGGAAGATCCCCGCTGTTGCTGTTTCCCTTGGGCCTCTCTTCCAGGGTATCAGCTATATCACATGTTGAGCAAGATCTAACTTCCTCGGGGATACAGCCATCCCTACTACCAGAGGCTAGCTGGTCCTCACTATAAAAAATCTCCCCCAACTGAATCCCACAAGAAAATAAAAGAGGAATATGCTGCAGTTAGCAATTCACCAGCCTATCATTATGGAAAGAGACTGTCAGTCGCTGACAGAGCCCACAAGGGGAAATCAGACAGAAGGGACCAATATGTCTTAAAGGAATTGAAGTTCCTAGTATAAAGGAAAGATGGTGACAAATATCTTTTTTAGTTCTCCACTGAGGAGTACTATCACCAGGAAGCGGCCAAATTTGGAATGAGATAGTCCTATATTGCTGGATTAGTCCCTCCTGCTGAGGCACCAAGGCACTCCGTTTCTGGGGCCCCACAACTCTCCCTCAAGGACTAATGAATGTCCTATATGATTTGTTAATCTCCTTTCCTACTACCTGCATTTGTGCCTGAGGCTGGGTAGACTGATTTGGCCCTGAAGATCTACTTGGTATATCCACCCCCTGTAAAGGACAGAATTTTGCACTTTGAATAAGCATTTTCTCCTGAGCACAGCGTCTCTCCTGGAGATATCTATTGGACATCAGCCATTGTGCTTTTTGTTCCCTTAAAGCCTCTAGGATCTGGGCCAATTGATCCATAAGGTCCTTTAACATATCTTTAAATGGGATCCATTGACTCTCTATAGAATTGAACGGTACAGACTCTCCCTGGGCTTGGGCTGATGTGCAGCATGGCAAAGCAAAATTGGAGTCAACTAAGGTAGCACTGGATTTCTCGGGTGCCAGAGCCACAGAGTTAGTATGCAACAAAGGCACAGCCGGGGAAGACGCCCTCCCCTTGCCCGTTGATTGGTCCGTTGGTGTGGGAACAAATTCCTCTATTTTCCTTTGCTTAGAAGGTACTGAAGCCACCTCTTTCCCTGCACCTGTGCCTCTCCTTGTCTTCATCTCTCCTCACCAACAGCTAGCAATACAAGACAACCAATACACAAAGAAAGCGCCCACGCCCCACACCGACACCTAAGGCCGCGCGCACAAGGACATGCCCTTGCGTGCGCAGTCCTTAGGCGCGCTGCCCCGGCGCACACCTCCGGCACTGCCAGAGGCCGAGCCGCTCTTTAAATGTCCCGCTGCTGTTGGGCTCCGCTCACTGCGCCTGAACTGTTCCTGCCTCGCACCCACCAAGTGAACAGAGTCACAATCCTGGCGGCTCACCACCAGTCCTGACGTGCCTGCTGGAATTGGGTAGCCTCCGCAGGTGGGGAAGCACACTTGGGTCAGTTCACGGTGCTGCCAGAGGCTGAGCCGCTCTTTAAATGTCCCGCTGCTGCTGGGCTCCCCTCATTGCGCCTGCGCTGTTCCTGCCTCGCACCAACCAGGTGAACAGAAAGTCACAATCCCGGGGGGCTCAGTCCTAGAGAGAAGAGAGTCTGTGCTTGGGAAACTCCGAGGCTCAAGGAGACAAGGGTTAACCCGTTGCAGGCTGAACCAAGTTCTTGAGAGAACTGGTCCAGTGAGGGCTGAAAACCAGGGATATGGAGTCACAAACAGCCTAGAGTGGGGTAGAGAGGCCCAGTCTCATGACAGGCTCACTTCAGCAACCCTAACTGGCTGACTAGGGAGCGGTACGGGCACCCAGAAATACTACATACAGCTGTGTGGAAAGAGTAGCACTGCTGCCCCTTCCACTCCAATAGGGGGGAAACACAGGCAATCTATCAGTTCCCCATTCCTTTTAGTAGCCATGTGACAAGGCTGCTGACAAAAGCACAGGTCAGGTACCCAGAGTAGGCTAATGCCCCTCAGTTGCCTGACTGAACTGTTGAAGAGAAAGGCCTGGTGAGATGGCTGCACACTCCCCACTGGAGTGGGGGGAGAACAACACCACTGTTTCTGGTTCTGGTCAGGGGGCAGGACTCCTTTCCCCACCCATTTTCTGTCACCTTACTATTTTTCTGGTTGTGTCCCTGTTTAGAAACACAGGCTTCATTAAGTTTCGAAGTCATCCTGCTGCTTCTGAAAACCCCTCCATTAATCACTGACATTCCTTATGGTTACTTCTTGTCAGAGACCCGAGGAGGAAGCTAGTGAGAACCGGACAAGGGAAAGGCAAAAGCTACAAGGAAACTATGGGGAAACACCGTGCAAGTATTCTAAGCTAGGACAGGAGAAGCAAACAAGGGCAGAAGGAGGAAGACGAGCTGGGGTGGGGGTGGGGAGAGGCAAGACACACATACAGCAGCAGCAGGCATGGTCCCAAACACCCACACGTAGCACACAGATCCTACGAGGTTTCCACACAGGTTGTGCATGCCACAGTCCCTATAATACTCGGTAAGGAGCTTAAGCAGATACAGGTATGCAAACAGAGGCCCACACCACAAGAAAAACAACTAAAAGAAGCAAAGGCTGAAACAAACAAAGGAGAAACAATAAACAGAGTAAAATGCAAGGGAAGTAGGAGACAATGGGCATTTTCAGACAAGATGCTCTCCACCCACTACCCACCCACTATACATGTTACAGGGCACCCATAGGACAACACTACAGCCCTGCAACATGTATAGCGGGTGGGTGGTGGATGGCTAGTGGGTGGAGAGTGTCTTGTCTGAAAACACCCAATGGGGAAGAGGTAATACTCAATACTAGGGGTGGGACATCAGGGCAAATAGCGGGAACCAGTTTTACCGGTTCCCGGATTTTAAAAAACCGGCTTACCGGATTAATACCGGTTTACCGGTACCGGATCTTTTATATCGATTTCAATGGGGAACTGTCCCCATTGAAATCAATGGAAAAAAACCCAAAAAACTTCCCCCTCCCCCTCCCAGACTGTGCGGGTGGAAGGGGAGACACCCCCCATCCACCCTGCCCAGCCAGGATTTTAAAAAAAAAATTTTTCCCCTAAGTCCCCTAGTGCGGGCCCTGGACCGCCGCCGGCGACCCAGAGCCCGCACCAGCAGCAGGTAATAGCCTATGGTACCAGTACTGTACTGATCCCTGGGGTGGTTTAACACACACCGCACCACAGGAATCACCCTACCTCCCCACCCAGGGATCGCCTTCCCCTTGTGGGCTCTGTCAGCGACTGACAGTCTCTTTCCATAATGATAGGCTGGTGAATTGCTAACTGCAGCATATTCCTCTTTTATTTTCTTGGGGGATTCAGTTGGGGGAGATTTTTTATAGTGAGGACCAGCTAGCCTCTGGTAGTAGGGATGGCTGTATCCCCGAGGAAGTTAGATCTTGCTCAACATGTGATATAGCTGATACCCTGGAAGAGAGGCCCAAGGGAAACAGCAACAGCGGGGATCTTCCAAACCAGAAAGCGAGACTCTCCGGCTGTCGAATATGACTATGGGCTGAGGATCCAACGAGGGTATTTTGGAAGGAGAAGCAAATATTTTGGAAGGAGAAGGAACAGGCAGTGGTGCAATCAGCCAAGGACTTGAAGGCCCTCACTGAGGAAATAGGCCTCCTTGTACAGGAGGCTAGTGACAGCTTCCAAATGGAGACCAGTGAGGTGGTGAGTTGCCCAAGGGATCTTCTAGATATGGCTTTGCAGGTATTCCCAGCCGAAACTGATCCCCAGGTGCTGGTAGTATCTGCTCAAGGTAGGTCTGATCTAGACCGGACCAACGGGGTACAATTGCCTCCGCAGTGGGGACAGAGCAGGCCTCCCTGGGGTGAGACAAAATGTGATCAGGGGATGTCATCTATCCAATTAGATCCAGACTCCTCACTAGCTATGGTGTTAGAACCTCAGGAAGAGGAGAGATCATGATGCACTCTAAAGCGGGGTGAGTTAATTTCAGTATGTTCTTGGAATGTTTCAGGCTGGAACTCCCATAAGGGATTGGGGGATTTTGAGACTTTTTTAGTCAGACACCAGCTTATCCTTGTCCAAGAGACTTGGTCCTTGGACCCTATAGTACTGGCTCAGTTTACAGCTACTTGTATGCCAGCTGTAGCTGTGGCTATGAGGGGGAGACCAAGTGGAGGCTTGACCTGTTTTTTGGCGGATAACATGGGTCTTAAGCTTTTTGATGAGATAAGATACCCCCCCATTCCTCTTGGGAGTGATATTAGACTGTATGGGGAGTAGGGTTGAGCTTCTGAATGTATATGTGCCCACAGTAAATGCAGGTACCTTTAATAGAGCTTTGTGGTCAAAGCTCCAACAAGCTCTTAGTGATATTATTGTCGATCACTCACATGTGCTTATCATAGTAATGGGTGATTTTAATGCCAGGATTGGCCCAGATGACTCAGTTCTGTCAGAGTACCTGGGTGATATATCCAGTGGAAGCTCAGTGGCTTGAACGAGGGTCGGGCTTCCAAGGATCAAAAAGTGAACTCGGCTGGCATTAGGTTTGCTAAACTGGTTGCAAGTTTTAATCTACATATATTGAACGGCACGAGATTACAAGATCGGGACAGAGAGTTTACGTTTCTGGGCCCTCAGGGCTGTAGTTTGATAGACTATGCACTAGTTACCAAGGATACACTGGGATATGTGGATGGATTTGAAGTTGCCTCTAGTGCGCTAACAGAGCATATGCCATTGATTTTGACTCTGGTTTGGGATACTGAGGAGCAATGAATCGCCCCTCAAGTGGCTGAAAACCCCAATTGCTACAATTATCTCCCCTGGGGCTGGAAGGCAGCCCAAATTTCAGATAGTTTATGGGAATCAGGACCCATTAGGAGGACCAGGGACCAGATATTGGAGGGTGGATCTGGTAAAGACGTAATTGAGGCTTACAGTTGCCTTAGCTCCCTATGAGAGCAACAGCTGTCAGAGGCTGCTGAGGGAGGGCCGAATCATGGGCATGGTGGGTGGGGTATGCAGAGGTGGTTTGATAAAGAATGTTGCCAGTCCAGGGGGGAGGTTCAAGCAATTTATAGGGAATACCGCTCGGGGCATTTTCTACATCTCCCCGATCGTTATTTCCAGCAGAAAAGAGCCTATAAGTCTTTAATTTGCCAGAAAAAGAAGCTATTCTTGCAAAAGCAATGGCAGGAGCTATTAAGGGTTAGTCATGCAGGTAATTCAAGATCTTTTTGGTGCATTGTTAATAGGGCGGTTACACCATACCCTGAGGGGCAACCCAGGATTGCACCATCAACTTGGGTGAAGTTTATTGAAGACTTCCAGGCAGGCCTGTGCTCCGCTCAGATGGAGGAGCAATGTGGCTCTGGGCCTATTTTTGATAATTTGCCGAATTGGCCACCAGTTACTAAACAGGTGGTAAATGAAATAATCGAGACTTTCTCAAATGGCAAAGCTCCAGGCTTGGATCGTATTCAGGTGGAGGCCATTAAAAAGAACATGGACTTGTGGCTTCCAGCTCTGGCCAGGCTTTTCACAGTAATAAACTCCACCGGAAGTATCCATAGAGGGTGGAACCAAGCCGTTGTTGTCCCTATTTACAAAAAGGGGGCAAGAATGGAACCGGGAAATTATAGGCAGATTAGCCTCATCAGTGTGGTAAGCAAGGCTTATGCAAAGTATTTGCTGATGAGGATAATGAAATGGATCGATCAGAATAAGATCTTACACCTGGAGCAAATTGGATTCCAAAGAGAAAGATCTATACTGGATCATTGTGTTGTTCTCCATCATTTGGTGGAGAAATATAGGAGGGCAAATGGTAAGTTGCACACCGCCTTTCTTGACCTAAAGGCGGCGTTTGACTCCATAAGTAGACCACTTTTGTGGAGTAAGCTAATCCTATTAAAGATCGATGATAGGCTCCTTTTACTGATTCAGGCCCTTTATAGGGATACTACGGTTGCGGTGAAGCTAGACCAAACCAGGCACCTTACTTCAGATATTGTGGCTGAGCGGGGGGTACGGTGTGTTCTTGCCCCAATCCTGTTCAACCTATTCATCAATGATGCCATGCCAGAAACAAGACTGGCAAGGTATTTTCCACCCAAAATAGCAGCTAAACCAGTCGGAACATTGCTATATACTGATGATCTGGTCCTCCTTTTGCAGACTAGGGTGGGCCTGCTCAGGCAGCTGCAGGCCTTTAAAAGCTACTGTTCTCTAAACTGCCTCACCATGAACTACTCAAAGTCTAACATTCTAGTTTTTTCTAGGGACAGACAGATCCATAGGTGGCCTATAGGGGACAGCCAACTCCAACAACAGAAATCCTATAAGTACCTGGGTCTTCATTTTTGTGCTGATGGGCAATGGGGTAATCATGTGGGGAAGGCAGAGGTGGTGGCCAGAAGCCAAATGTTGGCAATTCTTAGATTTTTTTCAGGCACAGGAAGGAGGAATTTGGAAGCAGCTGTCAAAGTTTGTGAGGCAAAGGTGAGAGCATCTCTTCTGTACGGTGCGGAACTTTGGGCCCCACTACTGGGTAAAAATTCAAATCTAAATCCCATTCAAACTCGATTTCTCAGTACCTTAATCAAAGTGCCAAATGGCACCCCGGCGGCCGCTGTAAGGCTTGAGGCTGGTATGCGAGCTTGGATGGTGGTGGCCTGGGAATTGGCCTCTCTTTATTGGATTAAAAGAAGCAGGGTCCCAATTGACACCTTGGTTTGGTGTGTGTTTCATTATTCCTTCTCTAGCCCTTGGATTAAGGCGATTACGGCACATTTGGCTCATTTGGGCCTGTCACAGGCCTACTTTGAAACCAATGATCTACTTACTGCTAGGTGAGAAATTATTCAGAGATCAAGGGATATCAGTTATCAGGAGGAACTGGCTACAATAAGGAATTCCCAACATATGGTGGAATTCCCTGCACTGGCTCCGTTGCCGGGCAGCATGGCACATTATTTTGCCTCTGCAGCTACTTTTAGAGAAAAGTACTTATTTTTCTTTGCGAGGGTCAATGCGTTACACACGTGTGTTTTGGAGGGGCGTTTTGCAGGGGTCCCTTATGGGGACCGTCTATGCCCTTTTGATTCCCAGACCACTGAATCTACTCATCATGTATTGTTCCAATGCAGTCTGTATGACTCTTCCCCACTTGCGATATTTGCGGCCGCGCTCAGATAAATTTCCAGGTGGGACTGATCAGTTCCTTTCCCAGATGGCCCTCAGTGATGCTCATTCTGAGGTAACGTCCGGTACCATGAAATTTTTAGTAGAGGCCATGGAGATGAGGAAGACATTCCTCCTGTTTAAGCCTCAGGTAATTCCTGATTAGCTCTTCTCTGCTAATGCTTTTTATGTATTTTCTGTTTGCTTTAAGAGGTAAACTGAGTTAGTAGTTTTGTAATATGTTTTTACTGAGGATTAATGTTTGGTTGTCTGTCTTTGGTAAATGTTTGTTTGTAAGTCGACAGTGGCCTAGGGCCATGCCAAATAAATGAAAAAAATGACTGGTTCCTCTTCAGTTGCTGATAAGATGATGTGTCTTGTAGAGGGTGTGCAATTTATTTTCATTATTGTGATAACAAAAATGAAAAATAATAAAATTTTGTTTTTGAAATAATGGGAAAACACTGAAAAACGTATTTCCAGCGATATTTTTTTTTGTTTCTTATTCAATTCTGATGAAACTTGGAGGACACGATGTGTACCAAATTTCTGAAAGATTGGATAAAGGAAACCGATTTTTATAAGCAATGAAATTTTGTGATTTTAAGAAAAGCTGCATGCACATTTCTGGCTATAACTTATTTATCTTCCATCCAGTTTGCATAAAACATGGGAAGGTTATGTCCCACCACAAGAATACCACTCCTGCCAAATTTCAGAAAGATTGGATAAAGTATCCTGATGTTATAAGCCATTAACTTGAAAATGCATTTCCGACTGTAACATCCTTATATAACATCCTGTTTACAAGACATTTGGCAGGAATGTACCCACACCTTCCCTGTCATCTGTCAGACTACAGGACAATTTGATAAAGGGCCCCAATTTTATAAGCAATTGAAGTTGTGCCCTTGAAGATCATTATTCAGATAAATAGTAGCACATGCAGTGCCAGTCAGAGGCAGACACCTGGCATGGCAGGGAAGGGAGGCTGTAGGAGTGAGGACGGGGAGCAACCCAACAGACTGACAGACACATTCACTAACCAATTACTTCATGCTTCTAGCTTTACAGGACCAATCGGTGGTGACTTCGAGGCGGTCATAGTGGGCAACCCTCAGGCGGGCATAGAAGGGACATAACTTTGGGGATGGCATCCCAGCAATCAGGGGACAAGGTTTACACATCCAGGCTGGCCAGTTATCATCACAGTCGTATATTGCAGCATTGTGACAGAGGACATAAGAGAGTCTCTATTGGCTCTTTCCTAAATAGATGCTTCCAATTTCCCAGCAACAAGTGGGGGAGAGAAGTTGGGGTGGTCACAGCATAGAATGAGGACATTTGGTTGGCATCTCTGCTGGCCAATTGGAATCACAAACAGATCTTAGACCACAGTCACATGTAAGAGAATTCCTGGCATAGGCTCATTCTCTGCATATGCTGTGCAGGCTTATAAAATTGAGACCCTTTATCACACCTTTCTGATATTTGGCAGAGGTGATCCTGAAGGTGTGAGATACAGCCCTGCCAAATTGCATGTACACTGATTGGACTACAAAGATGTTTCAGTCAGACATACATTTATAAGTTAATTACTTATACCACCAGGACCCTTTATCCAATCCTTCTGAACGTTGGCAGAGATAGTAAACCTGGGGAGGGGTATAAACATGCCAAATGTTATCCACATTAGATGGGAGACAAAGAAGTTACAGGCAGGAATGTATGTGCAGATTTTTGCAAAATAACAATTCAACTGCTTATAACATTAGATTCCTTTATCCAATATTTCTGAAATTAGGTACACGTTGGAGGTACAATTCCACCACATTTCATCCAAATATAATACAAAACAAAAATGTGTTTTCCATTGAAACCAATGGAAATTGAAAACGAAAGCAAAAACGAAAGCAAATATTTTGATATTTACGAAAACAAAAGATTTAAATAACAAACCACCACCACCCTCAAAACAAACAATGACATGGGTCCCTGGTGCACATCTCTAAGTGTCTTGAGATGTCCATGTGAATACTCTCTTTTTTCTTGTCTCCCCCTTAAGTACTCTTTCAGGGTCCTGTGTTCCAACCGCTAAGGTGAGTTGTGTTTTACCACACGTAGGCAGGATGGCCTAGGATGGCCATTAGCAAGTAAATAGCCGTTGACTAGTGTCTGCAGAAGGTGTCAAGCTGTTTCCTGGTTGTGCAATTTCATTCCTGCAGTAACTTCTCAGTTCTCAGTTTACATTGCCTAAATGAAACGAGTTTTCAGTTCTCAGCTTACATTATATACATGTGATTTTATTTATATTATTTCTTCAGATTTATAGGCCGCCCCTCCTGCTACTGCAGCTCGGGGCAGCTCACATCATATTTAAAACACATAAATAAACAACATCATAAAAAGATAAAATCAATAAAATATCCCACGTTAGAGAGATACCCCCCTGCCCCCTTTTCACCTGTCTCCCTCACCAAAAGCCTGGCGGAACAGCCAGGTCTTACATTGTCTACAGAAAGAAGGGAGGTTTGGAGCCAGGCAGGCCTCTGTCAGGAGGCAGTTCCACAGCCTCAGTGTGGCCACTGAGAACACCCTCCTCATTGTCATCACCTGAGATACATGGGGGACTTCAAGGAGGGTGCTTCCGGCCGAGCACAGGGGCCGATCCAAGTCCTGTGGGGTGAAGCAATCGCATAGATATGTGGGGCCCATGTCATAAAGGGCTTTATTTGTCAAAACCAACTTTTTGAATTTGGCTTGGAAGACTATGGGCAGCCAGTGCAGAGACCAGAGCACTGGTGTAATGCGTTCATGGTGGCCCATCTCCTGACAGGAATGGGTCGTTGTGTTCTGCACCAGCTGCAGCTACCAAACTGTCACCAAGGACAGCCCCACGTATAGCGTGTTGCAGTAGTCCAGTCTTGAGGTGATGAAAGCATTGATGATGGTGGCCAGGTCGGAGTCCAAGACATACATCCGAAGCCGTCGCACCAGGTGTAATTGGTGAAATGCTCCATTCGCTACAGCTACCACCTGGGCATCCAGGTGAAGTCAAGGAGCTGCAGGGCAAGGAGCACCCCAAGGAGCACCCTCTGAACCTGAGGGACCAATGAGGGACGGGAGCCACCACCTCTTCGGCCCTACCTACCAACACTACCTCCGTCTTGTCGGGATTCAGTTTCAGATGGCTCACCCTCATCCAGTTCCCTACAGCCGTCAAACACGTGGTAAGCACTGAGACTGCCAGACCCGAGTGAGCTGAAAAGGAGAGGTAAAGTTGGGTGTCATCAGCATATTGATGACACCACACACCAAACCTTCTGATGGACTCACCCAAAGGCTGCATGTACACATTGAACAAGAGAGGGGACAAAATACAGCCTTGCAGGACTCCACATGTGAGGTCCCGGGGAGAACATGAACAATCGCCTAGTATCACACGTTGAGTTCTCCTGCCCAGGATGGAGCATAACCTTTCAAGAACAGTTCCGCCCACTCCAGATTGGTCCTGTAAGTGAGTCACCAACATCTCATGATCAATTGTATCAAATCAGCTGAGAGATCTAAAAGGATCAACAGGCTTGATTGACCCTGGTCCAACTCACGATAGAGGTTGTTGACCAAGGCCAAAAGCGCAGTCTCCTTGCCAAACCCCGGACGAAAACTGGACTGCAAGGAATCCAGGGCCGACCTTACAAATTGTGGGGCCCTGGGCGAAGACAAAATACAGGGCCCTATAGGCCCCGCCCACTCCCCACAGACAAATGCAGAGAATTCCCTCCATGCCATGTTAACCCATCAGTGCAATGAGATCATTATGCATCAAAGAACCTTTAAATCTGTGTTTTGTTTCCACATGGAAGAAAGAGAGCACAGGACACAGATATTAGTTAAAAGAGTAAACACTTTATTAAAACACAAGCAACAGCAAGTCCAACAGCAAATACTTCAGCTCCAAACTTCCTGCTTATAACTAAGCACAATCCCAGATCTACAAACAATACTAACTTCCCAAACTTAGAACCAACAAGTAGAAACCAAACATGCCTATAAGATTCACATGCTACTATGTAACCTGCTCTGGCCCCCCAAGTGTGCCCTTAAAGGGCGCACAGACAAGAGTTCTCATTCAGTGGCTACTCAGTGTTCCCTGTAGATGTGCAGCGCAGCTCACCCAAACCTTAATTTGACCATCTCTTTGGAAGACAGGCTCCCCAATGGCACCTCCAGCTTCCACGCCAGATACTGATCCTGGTGCCTCAAGCGCTCTCTCTCTCTCTCTCTCTCTCTCTCTTCAGGAAAGGGTCCCTGTGGAATTGATATAGATATTGTAACACAATATAGGTGCCCCCAACGAGGCCAGGCCTCACCGTGAGGCCCTCCCTGCCCTGCCACCAGGTTAGGCCCTGCCCCCCACCACCACTAGGCCTCACCACGAGGCTAGGCCCTACGCCCCACCACCAGGCCCCACGGCACCCCCACCACCACTAGGCCTCACCTCGAGGCTAGGGCCACCGCCCCCCCTGCTAGGCCTCACCTCGAGCTCCTGGTTCAGCTAGGCCCCCCCCGCCAGGCCTCACCTCACCACAAGGTGGCTAGGCACCACCACTAGACCCCCCGGTGCCCCCCCATGCTAGGCCTCACCACGTCCCCTCTGCCTGTCACTAGGCATCAGCTTGCCCGCTCCCCAGGTCCTGCAGCTAAGCCTCGGCTTGCCCTGCCTGGCCCCCCTCCCCCAAGCTGCCCCCCCCATGAGACCAGGCCCCCCCTCCCTCACCCCCCCAGGGTCCCCCTGGTCCTCCTGAACTTACCCAAAAATGGGGTCCCAGGTCTCTGTCTCCCTGTGGCCACTGCTTCTGCCGCCGCACCACCGCCCACTGCTCCTCCGCCATTGCGCTACTCCCGACAGGTCCCACGCTGCGCATTGTCTCGGTCCCACGCCGCTTCTCCAATCTCCTGCCACCGCTGGATCGCTGCCGGGCCCGCCACCACCTGCTGGTCCTCCTGTCGCCGCCTGCTCTGTCGCTCCACTGGTTCCCGCCAGGATGAGGTCGGATCATGATGCTGCTCCCTCCACGCCACCGCTCCTTGGCCACCTCTGGCCAGAAGAGTTACTCTTCCGCGCTGCTGTCTCCTCCACTCCAACCTCGGTCACCTCCGCACAGCAAGCAAGCCAGCATCAGGTAAGCCTCCTCTGCATGCTGTGTGCCCACATCCTCTCTCCCTCCCAGAAGTTCCTTTTATGCAACTTCCGGGAGGGAGAGAGAAGGAGGGGCCAAGCAGGATGCGATTCGAGGACAGACTGGAGGTAGGTGGGGCCGTGGGTGGGGGTTCAAGGTTGACTTGGGGGTGGGTGGGGGCGAGCGGGGCCCTGTGGAGGGGCCAGGGTGAGGGGCCTCCCGGTGCCACGCCGACATGAGTCCTCCCCCCAACCCGACCATTAAAAAATATATATATATTAAATTAAATTATTAAATTATTTATTTATTTATTTAAAAAAAAAAAATCCTAACCCCCCTGTACTGCAGGGTCCATCAAGCACAGCACCCTGGGCAGATGTCCCATGGTAAGGCTGGCCCTGAAGGAATCTAGAATGCTGACATGGTCCAGATGCTTCTGGAGCTGCCGAGTCACCACCCATTCAATAACATTCCCTAAAAAGTGAAGGTTAGAGACAGGTTGATAGCTGACCAGGGAATCAACATCCAAAGATGGTTTCTTGAGCAAAGGCCGCACAACCACCTCCTTGAGGCAGCTCAGCACTCTGCCCTCCCTTAGGGAGGCATTGATCACCCTGGGCAGCAACGGCCCCAATGTCTCCCGACTGGCCTTAACCAGCTATGATGAGCACGGATCAAGTTCAGAACAGGTGGCCCTAACCGTCCTAAGGACATCCCCCGTGTCAGCGGGCAATGCCCACTGGAACTGATTCCTAGAAACTGGTTAGGACAGGGCTTTTATTACCTCTGGTTCTCCCACTGCTGTAAATGCAGTGTCAAAGTCATGATGAGTACGAATGATTTTTGTCCACAAAAAAGTCAACAAAAGTGTCACAGCGAGCACTGTAAAATTCCAATTCCAGGTGGAGGGAGGCCGGACTGACAAGCTCCCTCACCACCCGGAAAAGTTCAGCTGGGCTCAACTTTGTGGATGCTATGAGAGCCGCAAAGAACCTCTTCTTTTCTGCCTGCACATCCACAGCATATGCTCGTAAACTAACTCTATGCTGAAGTTGGTCAGCTTCAGTTCGAGAACGGTGCCACCGTCCCTCCAACTGCCGTCCCTTCCGCTTCATCTGCTGCAGGTCTTCCATAAACTAGGGGGACTTGCGGTGTTGACTTTCAGGAAGTGGATGCCTAGGAGCTGTTTGGTTGATGGCCTTTATCAGCAAAGTGTTCCAGAGAGCCACGAGGTCATTGAGCGACTGGTCATCAAGATCAGAGGGTAACTCCCCAAGAGCCTTCCGCAACCTCTCTGGTTCCATAAGTCTCCAGGGATGAAGCAACCGAGCTGATTTCACATCCTTCTGGTGATGACGTGCCAGAAGACTGGCCTGAAAAAGGTAATGATCTGTCCACGACAAAGGTAATGCTGATACTTCCCCCACCAATGGACCTCCTGCCTCAAGGTCTGTGCAAAATATTAGGTCTAGGGTATGCCCCCCATCATTAGTTAGACCAACCACTACCTGAGACAGTCCCATGGTTGCCGTGGTGGCCATGCAATCACGCTCGCCCCCCCTCAAGCCTGCTGTTGATTAGGGATGGGCGAACGCGGTTCGGAAGTTCGGAGTTTGGACCGAACTCGAATAATTCGGTCAACCTAACCGAACGGTCGAACCGAACTCGAATTCGAACGTTCGGAGTTCGAACCGAACTCGAACAGTTTGGTCAACCGAACTGAACGGTCGAACCGAACTCGAATTCGAACGTTCGGTTCAGATGCGTTCGGTGAGTTCGGAATTGAATTTCCATTGGTTTCAATGGAAAACACATTATCGGCTGTAACTTTTTTGTTTTTTAATCTATGTGGCTGAAATTTGGGGTGCCTCTACCTTCAATAGAACTCATTATGTGCACCAAATATCAAAACAATTGGATAAAGGAATCCGATTTTAGAAGCAGTTGCATTATTGTATTTTGCAATATTCTACATATACATTCTTAGCTGTAACTTCTTTGCCTCACATCTAATGTAGGTGAAACATGTTAAGTTTATACCCCTTCCCATAGTAACTATCTTTGCCAAATTTCAGAAGGATTGGACAAAAGGTCTTGGTGGTATAAGCAATTAACAAATAAATGTATGTCTGATTATAACATCTTTGTAGTCCAACCAGTGTACATGAAATTTGGCAGGACTATATATTTCACTTTCATGATCATCTCTGCCAAATATCAGAGAGATATTATAAAGGGTCTCAATTTTATATGCCTGTACAACAAATGTAGAGAAGGGGCCTATGCCTGGGATTCTCTTATGTCACTGTGGTATAAGATCGGTTTGTGATGCAAATTGGCCAACAGAAGTGGTTCCCTTTATCAAAATCTCCTGTACATTTGCTGAAATAGCAGGAACGGTATTTGATACATTCCTGTCAAATATCCTGTAAACAGAATGGAATATCAAAATGTAACAGCTGGAAATGTATTTTCAGGTTAATGTCTTATACCCTTGGGACCCTTTATCCACTCTTTCCTAAAATTGGCAGAAATATTAAGCATATAGAGGGATGTAATATGCACAAGTTTCATGAACATTGGATGCAAGATAAAGAAGTTGTAGTCATGAATGTGTATGGAGCTTTTCTTAAAATCACAATATTCAATTGCTTCTGAAATCAGTTTCCTTTATCTAATCGTTCCGAATGTTGGTCTACTTGGTGCGCTCCATTGGGGGGTACAATCTTCCTAAATATCATCAAAAAGTAATAAGAAACAAAAATGTTATGGCCAGAAATATGTTTTTTAGTTTTTTCCTTTTATTTCAAAAACTAAATGTCATTTTCAGTTCCCGATTGCACTGAACTAAAGACCGAACCTATCCCGACCGAACCGAATCCCGAATCCGAACTCAACGTTCGATCTGAACCACCGAACGGCCAAACATTCGAACCGACGAACCAAACTGAACGGGCTAACCGAACGGACGAAACGAACGCAGCCGAACCGAATGGCCGAACTCGAACCATGATCTGTTCGCCCATCCCTACTGTTGATGTGGATATTGAAATCCCCCCAGAACCACAGTCCTCGGGCATTTCAAGACCGTCTCCGACACCAGCTTGACTAGAGTGTGCAGGGATGCTGCTGTACAGGTAGGTGCACTGTATATCAGCAGCAGCCCTAATCTGTCTCCATCCAAATAGATCACCAGATGAAGGCCCTCCATACCTTCCATAGTTTTACAGAATACCTCCTCACAGACAACATCTCCCTAGAAATGACAGCTACACCGACTCCCTGTCCCTCTGACCGGGGCTGATGCTGTACAGAGTACCCGGTTGGAACAAGGTTGACCAAAATAGGCCCTGACTCAGTATTCAGCCAGGTCTGCATAATACACGTGAGGTCGGCCGCCTGGTCCAAAATTAATTCCGCGACAATCATTGACTTATTGACAACCGACCTTGCATTAAGCAACAGCAAACCCAAATCAGGGGCCCTCTGATCATTAACCACCTTGCCACCTGCCATGGGGCCAGTGAGAGAGACCAGCACCAAACACTGGGCCCTCCTTACAGATTTAACCAGCCTCCTAGAGGGACCATAATATCCTCAGCCTAGCACAACCCCAATGGCTGTGCCCCCCCAGTCCCTCCCCAACCTCCCCGCGGTGGCTGTCCCACCGGGACAACAAGAGAGACCCCCCCATGGAGGTCAACCCCCCCTCACTGAGGGAAAAGGCCTTCCCCTCCCTAAACCAGTCCCACCTGCCCCCACTGTCGCTGGGGGAACAGGGCATCCCAAATAACCTCCCCCAAAATAAAACACCAACCCTTCACCATCCACCCCCATCTAAAAACCACCCCAACTAACCTCCAGTGTTAAAACCACTAAAATAAAATACAAAATCACGACAGTCCCTCCCCCCCAACATAAAACACCCTCCCCCCTGGTTACCTTGGTCCTTTAGCAGTGACCCTTTGGTGCACAGCCTGCAGCGCTGCTGAGAGATGCACCACCTTTGACTCCTCTCCCCCAAACCGGAAGTGTGGGGAGGAAATCAAAGTCAGGTGGGACCCCAGGGAAATCCCTTACCCCAGTGCAGTGACATGACGACCCCAGCAACAGTCCTTCTGGGGGAGGGACATTTTCTTAACATTTTCCTTCTCATACTTGTTACATGTATGGTCTACATGTATTCTGTGATCTCCTTATGACAGAGCTCTTCCTAGGTACCCTTGACTGCCCAATAAAGTGGTGGATCTCCCAGTCTTCCCTATCCCTCTTGCATGACTGCTTCTGAATAACTTAGGCTCTGATCCTCAAACTTGACATTTCCCACTAAGTCAAATGGTTTGAAGGGTAGACTGCCCGTTTTTTCTGAAAATATTATCCCCATGCTCATAAGTCATCTGTGTCAGAGCTGGAAATAAGACACAGAACACTCAGTCCCAAGTCTTATACTCTAACCCATTCCCCCTCGTTCATGCATGTATGATGCACATGAAAACATATGGTTAATGTGAGTTAAACTGTTTAAAGCCATTTGGTTACCCTGTCTTCCAATGCGCCAAACATTGACGAGACTGGCATTGTAAGGTGTGAGGGACCCCATCCCCATGTCCCAACCCCAGAGTGTACTGCCCTTTCTTAGGTTCTTTTTCATCTTCACAATAAGCACACACTCCCAACCCAAACATACATGCTGAGAAAGTTATCGCCAGATACAAAATCTAGAAAAGGAAAGTTGCACAATCATTTCAGCCACACTTCCTTGTTTTGAATTCACTTTAGTTTACTGTTTTTATTTATTTTATGTATCGATTGAGGAACTGAAAGTCTCCATCATGCAACAATTAGTTCATCTGCTGTAATTGTCAGAACAGATTTCTGGGTTTGTTTGTTTGTTTTGTTTTCCTCCAGGGGACTGTAGATAATCTTTCATTTCTGCTTCCCACTGATTACAGAAAGAGGCTAAATGAGTGCTGGGGCGGGGGTCTAGCTTGAAAAATAAGGAGGCAGGCAAGAGCTGCAGAGATAATGTGAGACATCCAAAGAAACCAATGTTGCTGCATAAGGAGCTGTCAGTGAGTTAACAATCAAAAGGGAAATCTATAAGAAATGGAAGGAGGGACAAGTTACTATGGATGCACACAGGTGACTAGCTCAGGCTCCTAGGGATGGTGTCTGGAAGGTTAGGCTAAAAACAACAAAACGTTTTTTAAAAAGTATGTCCCAAATAAGAGGATTAATAAGGAAATAGTGGGTCTGCTGCTTGGTGAAGATAGTCACATGTTAGTAGGAGACAAAAAGGAGGCAGAACTCTTCCTTTTTTTCTTTTTTTTTTTTTCTTCTGCTTTTACAAAAAAGGAAAACTGCGTTCATCTGGCAACAGGTGAATGAATGAATGAATATTGTAGGCCAGAATAGATAATACCAGAGAATACCTGGCTACTTTGAGTGAATCCAAGTCTTCAGGGCTGGATGAATTGCACCCTAGGGTACTGAGAGAACTGGCTGAAGGACTCTCAGAATCTCTGTTAATTATAACTGAGAGTTCCTGGAAAACAGATGAGGTTCTAGAAGGCATTGGGTACTTTCAGACGTTACGGGCGGCCGGTTCACCACAGCGAACCACCAGGGGGGGCGAACAGCGCAACCACGCCCGGGGGTTGGAAAACGACCCAAACAGACGTGCCGGGAACGGGACCACGGGCCGGAACCGGGCCGCACCATCGCGGCCCGTGGCAGCACAACAGACGTGCAGCCGAACCCCCGGCGGGCGCTAAACCCCCACAAGGCACCGGGCAGGGGCGGGACACAGACATGGCCGACTGAGGGCAAACGAAGCCACAAGGCACACAAGGGAACGCCCACACAAGGGAAACGGGAAGGGAGGGGGGAAGAGCGAGAACAGGCTGACAGCCGGCTCACACAGCGGTCCCGCAGCGGGGCACAATGCACGGCCACACGCCCGGGCACACACACACACACACACACACACACACACACACCAGGGAAAGGCCGGGAAGGGGGGAAGGGGCGCCCGGAACACCCCACCCGGAACACCGGCAGGGAGGGGGGGGCACCACCACGGGGCAAGGCACAGACAGCAGCAACCCCCACCCCCACACCACCCCAGTCCAGTCCAGTCCAAGGAGGTGCCCCCACAGGAACAGAGGCAGTCTCGGGGGGGGGGGGCGGACCCCCGGAGCAAGGCACGTTGGGGGCCCCCAAAGCACAGCGAGGCCGGCGGAGGGGCGCCAGGAGGAGGAGGAAGGGGGCCCCACAGTCAAAGGCTGGCACAGGCAGGGCAGCCGGGTCCAGCGGTGCTCCTCCGCAGCACCAGCGACGCTCAGGCAGCACCCACGGAGTCACGGGGATGGAGGGGGCCCAGGACCACGGCCAGGGGCAGCAGCAAGCAGCGAGGCGGGCGGGAGCTCACCGAGGTGGGGTCCGCAGGTCGGGAGCGGCCAGCGGGGACCAGGCCCCCCCCCGGGCCGGGGCGGGAGCCCACACGGGGGCACCACGCGGGGGGGGGCAGGCCAGCGACGCGGGGCTCACGGGCCGCTGCCGGGGGCCCCGCTGGCCCCAGGGCCCGGGTGGCCCGCCCGGTGGACCAGGTGGGGCCAGTGCAGCATGCCCCGGCGGTACCCCTGCAAGGACATGTAGTGGGCGATCAGGTAGTAGGCCTCGAAGGGATCGGGCATGGTGAGGGCCAGCTGCACATCCACACGCGCCCACACCGCCAACAGGGATGACATCTCCACCGCGGAGGGCTCCGGCACACAGCAGGCAGCAGAAGGGGGCCACGGAAGATGCCCCAGCTCCAGAAGCCGCTGGAACGCCGCCCCACGGGTGCGCTGGTACCCACGGGCCCCGTGAACACAGGAGAAGTAGCTCACGGCCAAGGCAGGGCCACCCTCGGCCAGGCACTCCGAGTAGGCGCCCAGACCACACACCACCAGCGCTGACACGGTCTCCGAGGCGCTCCAGGGCACATGGGCGCACAGCACCTCCGGGATGCGCCCCTCGGGGAAACGAGCCAGCCCCAGGGCCTCCGCATGCAGCCGGCAATCACGGGCGCTCACCACATGGCCAAAGTAACGGAGCCCGGAGCTCAGGCTCTCGTAGGCACCTGCACGGCTCCCCGGCCCGGCCAGGAGCAGCTGCACGGCAGGGGTGTGCCACAGGTCGCACAGAGACATGGTCTCGCGGAAGGCCCAGATATGGGGGGCCCCTTGGGGGCCGGACAGCGGGAGCCCCATGGATGGGCAGCCAGCCATGGTCCAGCACAACAGGGAATGGGACACGGAGCCCGGAGGGCACACAGACTGCCCAGGGCCGGGAGAGGCTCGGCCCGGCCCCCGGGACAGGGAACACGGGCCCGCACCGCAACATTGTAGCACAACAGAGCGAGGCGTGGGGTGCGGGCCCGGCACAGCTGCAGAGAACAACAGCGAGCTCTCTGTCTGCCTAATCGCACCTTCAAGGCCATCCCGCTACAAACAGCGAGGGGAGGGGGCCCGGGGTGCTGGGGGCGGGAGCAGCCGGAACGCACCGGCACAGGGCGCGCGCAGGCCCGCGAGGCCGACCCCCGGGCGGAGCCACCAGCACCGGGCCGCCATAAGCGCTCCCAGCCCCCACCGGGGCCCCAGCACCATGGAGCGCGATAGGGCAGGTGGGAACTGGATGTTCCTCGCGCTCGCGGCTGAGTGGCACCGTGACCACACTGAGCAGCTGTGCCTCCTGACCGAGAGGGTGCACCTGGCCGTCCGCCTGCGCTATGTCCTGGCCCTGCGGGCTGGCGTGCGCCTCCGGGGCCAGCAGGCCCGCAGGAGAGTCCGTGCCCGGCTCAGGGCTCGGCGCCGGGCCTGGGGGGCGTGGCTGGCCGCCTGCCGGAGCCTCACCCGGCCCGCTGCGCTCCGAGGGGCCGCGAGGCGGTTCCGCTGGGCAACGCAGACCCTCCGCCGGGCAGCGCTGCTGGCTATGCCCATAGCGCGGAGCCTATGGGTCACGGAGCGGCCCCAGGCCTGGTGGGAGCGGGCCCAGGCCCACTGGGGGGAGGCCGAGTGGGGGTCCCACTTCCGGATGGGCAAGGCCACCCTGCTGCGCCTAGCGGAGCTCCTCACGCCCTGGCTGGAGCGGCAGCACACCTCCATGCGGGAGCCCATCCCCATGGTCCAGCGGGTGGCCATAGGGGTCTGGGCCCTCGCAACGCCCGACTCCTGCCGCTCCGTGTCCCAGCACTTCGGGGTGGGGCTCAGCACGGTCGCCTGCATCGTGCGGGATGTGTGCGAGGCTGTGGAGGGCGTGCTCCTCGACAGGACCATCCAGCTCCTGGACCAGGGCGCTGTGATGGCTGGCTTCGCGGCCGGGGGCTTCCCGAACTGCATCGGAGCCGTGGACGGCACACACATCGAGATCCTGCGCCCGGCCGCGGGGGAGGCCCTGGAGTATGTGAACCGGCACGGATACTACTCCCTGCACCTGCAGGGGGTGGTGGACCACCGGGCCCGCTTCATAGACATCTACACGGGCAACTCCGGCCGGAGTCACGACGCCAGGATCATGACCATCTCCCCCTTCTATGCCCGCATGTACCGGGGGGACTTCGCGGACATGGGCATGAGGTGGATCGAGGGTGTTCCCATGCCCCCCTGCATCCTGGGGGACCCCGCCTACCCCCTGACCCGCTGGCTGATGAAGGTCTACCCTGTCCCGAGCACCCCTGCGGAGCAGGTATACAATACCCGCCTGTGTGCGAGCCGGACCGTGGTGGAGCGTGCCTTCGGGGCCCTGAAGCAGCGCTGGAGGAGTATAGCTGGCCGCCTGGACTTCACCGTCCCCACCTCCGCCCTGGTGATCGGTGCCTGCTGCGTTCTGCACAATGTGTGCGAGACCGAGGGGGCGGCCCTGGAGTACCCCGAGCCCCACCGGCCCCCCGGTCCTGTTCCCCTGTACGTGAACGCAGGGAACCCCCGGGAGTACCGGTATGCCAAAAGGATCCGGAACGCCCTTGCAACCCACATCGCCCGGGGGGGCCCGCTGTGAGGGCCTTCCCGCCCCTGGGGGCCCCACCCCCCGTTCCGTGCCCATGCCCCTGTACACGCGGTCCCACAGCCCTGTCCCCCCCACAAACGGGCCGGGGACAACTGTCTCTTTACAACACTTTATTGCCCACACAGTTCACACAATCACCCTGTGCCCCCTCCCCACCCCCGTGCCCGTGACCCCGTCCACCACCCGCCCTCATGTGGCCCTCCCCCTCCCCCCCCTTCCCACCATCCCCCCGCGTTTCCTGGGCCGACCCCTCGTGCGGCCGCTTGGGCCCACCGAGCTCTGGGAGCTCCCCTCCCCCCCACTGTCCGTGTCCCCTGCCGTGTCCTGGGCCGGTCCCGGCCCCGGCAGGGGGCCGGGCGGCGGATGGGCAGCTGTGCCCGGTGCCCCGGTCGCGCCCCGGGGGGGCTGGACCCTCCGGAGGCCCGGGGGCACTGGGAGGCGCATGCGAGGGCCCTGGGGCCGGGGGGGCGCCAGGGGCGGCAGGGCTGGGCCCGGGGGCGCCGAGGGGCCCGGCATGGGGACCTGGGCGGGCAGGGCGCCCGGAGGTGCGCCGGCCATCACGTAGGCACACATGGTGCCCGCATGCAGGAGCAGGGAGGTCCCAATGTCGTGGGACCTGTCCATCTTTGCACTGTGCTCCCGCACCATGCCCTGTATGTCCTGCCGGAGGCCCCTGAGCAGCCCCTGCTGCCGCTGGTGCTCCCGGCGCTCCCGCCTCCGCTCCAGGCGCACCTCCGCCTCCAGCCGGCGGTCTGTCTCCAGGGCCTTCTCCATGGACCGCTCTATGGCCGCCTCCATGCGGTCCACGGAGGCGATCATGCGCTCCCCCTGTTCCTCCGCCCTGCGGACGATGTCCTCCGCTTGCTCCTCCCTGCGCCTGCGGACCCGCGCCCGGTACTCCCGCATCCGCTGGGCTGGGGCTGCGGCCGGCGGAGGCGCCGCGCGCGGGGGCTGCCCTGTGGAAATGGGCGGGTGGGTCAGTGCAGGGCCCTGTCCCCTAGCGGGGTCGGGTCCCGGGGCCCCCTGCCCCCCCTCCCCCACTGAGGCCAGAGGCCCCCCTGGGCTGGCGCCCGGGGGGCCCTCCCGCAATCCCAGCCCTCCCGCCTTACCTGGGTCCGGCACCTGCTCTCCTGTGCCCTCCGCGGGGGCCTGCACCGTCTCGCTGGCCCGGTCCTGGGGCTCCCCATGTCCTGCGGGCGGGAGAGGGGGGAGCGGGTGAAGGGGGCTGGTTGTGGCCCCTGCAGCAGGGCCCCCACCCCCGCCCCTGCCACCGGCCCCCTGGTCGTGCCCCCCCCTGCCCTGGGGGCCCGCTTACCCTCTATGTCCGTCTCCGAGCCTTCGGAGCCCGGCGCCTCACCCTGGGAGTGCTCCCCCTGGGACCACTGGCTGAGGGTGGTGAAGGTGCCGACCTCCGACTCCGCCTGGCCGGCCCGGCGTTGGGATGTCTCCGGGCTGCTGCTGGGGGGGGGCCTTGGGGCTTCTGCGGGTCCCGGGTGGTCCTCCTGGGGGTGGGGGTCCCCTGAGCTCGTGTCTACCGGGCGGGCGGCGAGGGGAGGGGGTACCTCGGCCCGCTCCCTGCCCTGGACCACAGCGCTGCCCACCAGGCGTGGGGCAACGATGGAGCCCTTCATGTGAAGGATGCGGTCCAGGGCATCGTAGTAGGGGGCGGTGCGGGCCCCGTGGCCGGAGCGGCTGTTATTGTCCTTGAGGGCCTTGTACCCCCTCTTGAGCTCCTTGGCCTTCGAGCGACACTGGTTGACAGTGCGCTCGTGCCCCGCCGCCTCCATGTCGCGCACGATGTCCCGGTAGACATGCTCGTTGCGCTGGTTTATTGCGAGCTCCACCTGGTACTCGAGGGTCCCCCAGATCCGTATGAAGTCCCGGGTCTCCTGGAGGCCCCACTGTCCCCCTCTGTGATAGGCCTTCCTCCGGCTGGGCCCCTGCTGTTCCTCCTCCCGGTCCAGCTCATGCTGCACCTGCCTCTGCTCCTCCTCCACCTCCTCCTGGGGGTGCGCCTCCGGGGGCCGGGGGCCGGGCTCCTCCTGGGGCTCGTCCGCCCGGGCCGACTTTCGTGTCTGGGGGGGGGAAGGGGGGTGGTTGGTTGCTGGGTGAGGGTGTGGGCCCTCTCGGGGGCCCCCTGCCCCCCTGCCCTCCGCCCGGGGTCCCCCTGCCCCCCTGCCTTCCGCCCGGGGTCCCCCCGGCCCCCTCCACAGGGGGTTCCCCTGTGCCCCCTGTTCCCCTCCCAGTGGGTGCCCTTACCCGTTTCCTGGGTGCCTCCTGTGGGCCTGTTCCGGCCGCTGTCCCCGGGGCGGCGCGACCCGGCTGCAGCTGTGGTTGGTGTTCCCGGGGCGCCTCCCTGGTCGGGTGCTCCCGTGTGCCCCCTTCCTGCACCTGTGCCCCCTCCGCCTGCATCGCTGGGCCTGGCTGCACGTCCTCCGCCTCCTGTCCCGCCGCTGTCGCTGTTCGTGCCTCCGCTCTCTTCCGCTTCCCTCCTCGCTCCATCCCGCCACGCTTGCTTGCTGCTGCTCTCGCTTTAAATCTCCCTCCGGTGTTTGTGTTGGTGCTGGTTGCCTGGCAGCGACGCTGCGTGCCTCGTCCCCGGCCGGGGCTCCATTTTTTTGGTTCCGCTGGGGGATTGGCGTCCAGACGTTACTTTTGCTTGGTTCCCTGTGGTGGTTGGTTTGACCACGCTTCCCGAGACCTTCCCCCGGCTAGCCCGGGAAGCGTGGTTCAAACTGACCCCATGTGGGTATTGAGCGTGATGAACATCTGGCGCACGCCGTTCAGACGTTCCGGGGCCTTTGGCCCCGCGGGGGGGTTGAGCGTGGTTCAGTGTGGTTCAGCGTGATCTCGTAACGTCTGAAATCACCCATTGTCTCTCCCTGTAAAAATGGGGGGGAAAGAGGATCCAGGAAATTATAGAACAATCAACTTGACTTTAATACCTGGAAAGATGTTAGAACCTATTATAAAACAGTCAGTTTGTAAGCACCTTGATGATGATGCTGTGATTTATTTGTAGTCAGCATGGAATTCTAGTGGATGAGCAGAATGTTGTGGGCATAATATATCTTCATTTCAGAAAAGCGTTTGACAAAGCTTCACGTGAGATCCTCATTGAAAGCTTTTGAAGTGTGGGCTGGAGGACACTAAAAGAAGGTGGCTTTACAGCTAGCTGAAAAACTGTAATCGAAGAGTGATCATCTATGGCTCATGATTCATGATAAGCAGAGAAATGTACTACATTTCCCCAAATAGCCAGCATTGGAAAAATGCCAGAAATTACAAAAAATGAGATAAGGTAGGTCTTCCCCCAGCCTCCTTCTGTTTCTCCTGCTAACTTCTGTAGTGTAGCAGCAAAATCTGAGAAGATATTTAGAGACTGAAGGAGAGGCATACTTCTACTATCTGACTCTTAACTTAAGAACATAAGTAGTGCCATACTGGGTCAGACCAATGATCCATAGAGTCCAGCATCTGTCTCCAACAGAGGTCAATCTTGGTTGCTTGGAAGAGGTACCCAGCAGGTCACAATGTGGTGATCTATTCTCTGTTGTTCACTCCCAGCTCCTGACAGTAAGAGGCTACATTTCCCAAACCTACCTGGCTAATAGCTGCTAATGGACCTATCCTTCCCAAACTTATCCAATCCTTTCTTAAACCCAGCTATACCATTGGCCTTGACCACATCTTCTGGCAACAAATTTCATAACTTAATTGTCTTGAGTGAAAAAAATACTTTGTGTTAAATCTGCTATCTGTTAGTTTCATGCAGTGTGTCCTAGCTCTAGTACTATTTGAGAAGGTAAATAACCATTCCCAATTATGTTATAAACTTCAATTATAACCCCTCAGTCGTCTTTTCTCCAAGCTGAAGGAGTCCCAAACTCTTTTCACAGGGGAGCTGTTCTATAACCTTATCATTTTTGTTGCCCGTCTCTGTACCTTTTCTATTTCTACTACATCTTTTTGAGATGGGGTGACCAGAACTGCACACAGTATTCAAGGTGCAGTCGCACCATAGCTTTATATAGACTCAACATCATGATATTTTTAGTTTTATTAACTATCCCCTTGTGAATGATGCCTAAATTTCTGTTTGCCTTTTTGACCACTGCTGCACACTGAGCTGAGTATTTCAATGTATTGTCCACAATTATTCTTAAGTTAGTCCCATTTTGTAAACAGCATCACAGTGACAAACAGTTTTTGCTACTGTTTCTCATGGCAAAAGTTTAGGAAAAGTTGGAAAGTGGAGAAAATGTCTCCCCATCCCCAATAATTTTCTGGTTTCTCCAGCTTCCTGACTTTTGCTAGTTAGGGAAACAGTCGTATGCTAACCAAGATGCACTAATTCTTCCAACTGACCAGGGTAAGAATATTGTTAGAAATTGGAGAAAAGTAGGTACTTCCCGAATGCGCTTTCTGCTTTCCCCCATTTCTGACATTTCCCCAAGTTACACAATGTGCAAAACTGTAACAAAGGGTGATTTCAGACGTTACACGTCTGAAATTCACCCCGGCTGAACCACAGTCAAATGCGGCCTGTGTTTGCATTCACCACACTTCTCAACCTCTGGACACAAGGAGGTCGAGAAGTGTGGTGAAAGGCCACCACGGCCATGGTGAACAGAAAGTAACGTCTGGTTACTTACTGTTCACCGCGGTCAATGGCAGTCACCCCCGTCCGTGGTTGCGGCAGCCGTGGAATGCAGGGGGCGGGTCCGTGCGGCGCACGTCTGTTGGCACGCCCCTTCACCCCCAGTCATGGTCTGAACCATCCCATGGCCCGTGGTGAAAGCGCCCGGCTGTAACGTCTGAAATCACCCAAAGTGTATTAAGACAATCTGTGCTTTTATTTCCACTGTCAATACTTGAAAAAAGTATATTACATTTCCAGAAAACCACTGTCATTGGCAAAATATATTTGTATAGTATAAGAAACGTATCTGTGTTCAGTTTCCACAGCAAAATTGTGGGAAATTGGGTGCCATTTTCTTCAAAACCTCCTTGATTTTGTACAGCTTTTTGAAAATAAATGAAATAGTTTAATTACGAAGTACTCAGTTTCATAGTTGCCCCTTCTATTGTTTTTTTTTCTCCTGTGAACTTCTCGCCCTAGCCAGAAAGTCACCATTTTCAAATCCAGGGCAGGAAAGTGAGTTGTACATCATGTTGATGGCTTCACCCTATCAAAATTAATCTAGTTTAATCCATGTTTTCAATTATTAATCACACTGTTTGTTTTGCTTTATGAACCTACCGCACTGGTATTTAGATTATGCTCTGGAGTACATAAATTCCTTAAGATATTCTACATTATGTATTTGTTCTTTGCTAGCTTTCTTACTCCAAAATAGTCACTTCTTATTATAGAGCATATGTAAAATTATAATAATTTTTTAAAAGAAATCTTTAGATTTAAATTTAATGATCTTCCATAATGTTGTAGTTCCTTGATACAGCATCCATAGCCTGCCTTAGATCACTTGTATTGAAGATCACAGTGTAGGTTGTTTATTTACAGGGGTCTAAATATGTGTGTATTTAGAATTTTTCTGCTGTCATAATGAATTACCAGCTATAAGCTGTCCTTTGTTGGTTTTGGTGAAAACCAAATGAAACCCAGCAGGAGTTCCCAGAGTGCATTGTCCAAGAGTGTAAAAATGCTATGTTGATGACAGATCATACTGTTTTTATTAAAGCAAAGAACACTGACTTTAGTTTGCTTTTTGACCCTAGTGCTTTACTGTCAAGGTGATTTTATTTCTACAAATTTTCCTTTTGCAGGCCTCATCAACGATTCACCACAAAACATTAGACAAATTCCCATCATCTGTATATGATTATAGCAGGTTCTGTTGTACTGCTCTATACATCTAAAAAGAAGTTTTTCAGGTTTGACTAAAAAGAAATCCATTTACAAACTTTCATTCAGGACACTGTATCGTTGTTTTAGTACAGCTTTTAGTTGGCTCTTTTTAAGCTAATAAAGTCATGTTTGAAGACAGAAGTAATATTTCCTAATGATCGCAACAATATTTATGTGCCTTATTGGTGAAAAATGTTAATTGTACAACTGTTTTCTAGAGAATGCATTGACAAAGCAACAGGATGAACATAACAACTGGAGATGCAAGATGTATTTAAAGCTAACTGGAAAAAAATTGCCTTTTGGTGGTAACTGCAAGCAATGGATTTAAAGATGTGACTTTGGCTTTTTATTTTATTGATTCATTTACATTTATATCCCACCCTTCCCTAGAGGCTGAGCGTGGGTAACAGCATCATAAAAAAAATATCTAAGAATAAAAGTTCTTAGAAACATATAAAAAGCCTCTATCCCCAATCCCTATCCCCACCTTTTTTATTTTATTTTTATTTTTTTATCCCCACCTGCCAAATTATTAGCCAAAAAGAAAAAGTCTTAAATTTCTTTCTGGACAAACCTGTCCAAATTTCTTACTGGACAAACCCAGTTTTGACAAACCTCCAGGGGAAGGGAATTCAATAATAGTGGGGCAGCCACTAAGGATACCTCTGTATACACTTTTTTAGAATTGTGCAGAATCATTTACATTCTTGCAGCTGCATGCTCCCAATTGTTTTCTAGGACTAACTGAAGTTGAAAAAGTTCCTTTTATTATAAGGTATTTGCTAACATATGAATATGAATGAATTTTATTTTTTCAATTTTTATTTTAAACATTAAAATTAGACATTTTTTCTCTTGCAAATAAGAATTTGGCATAACATTTTGTATTTTTTTTTTAATAAAAGGCCATTAAAAAAAAAGGAGGGGAAATGTTGACCATGTCTGTTATCTCCAAAATATCCAATATGTGTTCAAAGGCAGCTGCCTTTTGTGGAGGACAATGTGGGGGGGGGGGGGGGGAAGGAGGGCGAATGAGAGGTAGAATGGGTATTGTGAATAAATTTAGTTATGCACATCTTTGACAATTTGGCTTTGTATGTCCTAAAAATCCTTCAATATGAATTATGAGCAAATTCTGGAAAGTATACATTTGAAAGGACTGTTTCTTGGCATTGATTCTCAAGCAGAAATTGTAGTTGCATTGCCGCCAATGTGAACGTGTGCAAAGCCTGATGGTACGTAAGGTCCTAAATTAGAATTTAAGATGTTGACCAGCTTGGCATCATAGGGTAATTGTTGCCATGTTGCAACAATCTGTTTGGCAAGGATTTAAGGACAAAGGTGTCAATCCAGACTCAGGCAATTTGTCCATTTTCCAGGGCTGCTGAGCACTACCATTAGCTGCTCCAGCTTTTAAAAGGAGGCTAAAGTCCTCCTCTTAAAAAAAATCTCTCTTCATACGGTCACTTCCAGACAGAAATCGACTTTAAATGTAATATTATTGTAAATCCTGATATTAATACTTTCTTTTGGACAGTGCTGTGGGGAAATAGGCATAAATCACGTTCTCTTAGATTGTTTCTCTGATAACTTCCTTCCTTCTCATTATCTCTTTCTTGCTGGGTGCCTGCTTCTTACCCTTCCCAGGGCTTTTTTACACGGACACTTCATCCCAGGATTACGAGAAAATTATTCTGGAATTATTCCAGGGGATTACAAGTGGTACGTGTTTCACACGGACATTTCTATCCTGGATTCAAATCCATTGTGGAATAGTTCAGTGAACAGCACATTGCTCTTATCCCTGTTTGAGAATATCTGGGATGAATATTAATCCCATGGTGCTTCATTCATGCTCAGCGCACTGATTTCTGGAATTGAAGAAAATGGAGACTCATCCCTTTGTGCTCCACAATGTATTGTAGAAGGATGGTAGAGGTTATATGATCGCCCCACAGTCATCTGCTAGTAGATACCGTAGAGGAAGAACTGCATAGAGAGGATTTCAGCTCTTGCCATAATACTCTGTGATACTAATCCCTGGATAGTTGACTATCCGGGGATTATAATCACTGAATGCTCCACTTAGATGGACCTGTCATCCTGGGACTAATGATCTAATCCCGGGATAAGTTCAGTGTAAAAACGACCTCAGAGTGAGCGATTCTGAAGACCTCTATAAGGAGGTGCAGACACTGAGAATTTTCATTCTTTTTATGCTATGGTTATTAGCATTGCTGGCAATGGAAAGATGGAAGAAGGGGCTGCTGGTGAACTAATTAAAATACTGCATTATTGGTTGTGGTTTTCTTATGTCTAACTCTAAGGAGGCTAAAGTCCTCTTCCCACTCTCTCAGCTGCAGAATTCATACTGATGGTGATGTGAAAATAGGCCTTCCTTCAGCATATTATCCTAGACCTTTCCCAGCACCCTGGAAGAAGACAAGCACACAGTTGTGGAATTTAAAGGCTGCACTCTTTATTAAATGAAAGTTAACTGTCTCGGGAGAGGGTATTCCACCTCCCGGGTCCAGTCTATAACTGTAAAAACTTCAACTGAGGAGGGGGTGATGCCCTTAAGTGCCCCCAAACCTATAACTGCTGCTAGGTCACTCTCACCCCAGCTGCCCAGCTGGTTGGGAAGGCTCGTTAACCTCTAGTGACGGGAACAGGACAGGAGGCGATAGTCCCACCAGGGACTGCCCCTATCCTCAAGCATAAAGCTCAACCCTCCTTCCCTGACCTGGGTTGGAAACTGGCCACCCTTGTTCTAGCTTCACCCATGGCCCTAGCTCATAAGGAGATGACTTAACAACAGGTGATTCTAGTAACAATATAAAATAACTCACTGGACCCCTGTAGAGTGCGACAGAGAAAATGAGCATTAAACCCAAACCAACTCGGTTTACAAGCCAATTCGAAGGGCAGTGCATTGCGGGGAAGACGAAACCCCCCCCCCCCTCCCAATACCTACAGCCCAGTCAAGGCTTGACAGAAAAAGTTCCTTCCCGGCCCCTTTGATGGGCAGCCAGTGTTCTACCTGAAGTGTCACAAGGGAGGGTGGTTGGGTGTTTCCTTCTTGCATGGCTTCTCAGGGCAAACTGCAGTTCTCTGCTCTGTCCCTGGAATGGCACCTGCAGGATCCCACCTCTTGCCAGAACTCCATTGCCTGGTCAATGGGCTCAGGCTCTACCTGACTGCTGACCATACCTGGTTTGCCCTCTTCGGACAAACCTCTCCATCCCATTAGCCCACTTTTGGGCAGGCAAAGCGGGGGGGTGAAGTAAATTATAGAATCTGAGGAATCTGAGTTTTGGGCCTGAAGCTGCTGCCTTTTCTTCTGACTCCTCTGCACCCACCTAACATGATTCTTATTCTCTACCAACTGTCCTGGTTTCTTCAGAATCATCTACCTAGGATTTCCCCTGCTTTACATTGTCCTTTTCTTTTTCCACATTTTTGTAACATAGTCTGTCAGCAGTTCTCAAATACTTCTCTATTTTAATCTTACATTAGAAGAAATCCCAGAAATGCCTTTCCCATCTATCCATAAAGAAGGAATGGTAAAAGGAGGGGTCCACAAGCCTTACAACATCTCGTGCTCAATCATTGTATAATCTGCATAGGCACTTATGCCCCATAGCACTCTATAAATGCTTATAATAATAATAATAATAAATTCATTAATAATTAATGTTTAATTGTTTACCCCACCCTATCCCAAGGACTCATGGCAGGTTAGAGTACAAAAATATATATTTAAAAATACACAATACAAAATAAAATCCCCTATTCTAAACCTCTTCAAACTATACCCCAGCCTGCCAACTGTCTGGCCATTTAAATAGAAAAGTCTTATAATAATAATATTTATTAACGTGACCATAGGTCATTGTCAGCATAACAGAGGCGGGGAAAACATCATAAAATGTGTATATATATACACAACAATACCAAAAATTTAAAACTTAATATCCAATGATACCATATTACAATTATTCCTTCCCTTAACTTTCCCTATCCCTCTAATTCCACAGATTCTATAAGACTAAAAATTTTCAGGAAAAAAATAACACACAAACAACAAAAAACTATCTCACATAATACAGGACTGATAATATTTCTCAGGACTTACTGGTCAAATAGCCTACCAACTGCATAAATATGCAGTTGATCTGCCTAAGACCACCTATGACCAACTATGAAGTGCCAGGATCAAGACCCATTCGCCCGAAATTCTAAGCCACATTTATTATAAAGGCTTCAGAAATTTCGCTCAACCAAGGCATAAAATTTTGGTTTTTAGTTTAGCCATACCAATAACAAGGAAATATAAAGCACCAGAATCTAACCCATCACATTTACTTATCCATGATCTATAACTTATTAACAAAAAACAAAAAACTTAACAGTTTAAAAAAAACTTAAATGCACAAAACTTTTCTTAACATCCACAAAAAAAACCAAATTCAGTACAATTACAATTTAAAAAACCTTCCACTCCATATATTGCAACAAAACATAAACGCCAAAAAACATGCAAATTATTTCACAATTTGAACAATATTAAATATTTTATCCCTTTCAACATAAATGTTATATGTACTAAATTCCTTACCATACATACTTTTATTCATTCTTATCAATAACTAAACTATCCCATTTTCCCATTATTACACTTTTATTTATTAACATCATTCGACAACAGTTTTTTCATAGTGCATTAAGTCTGTGGTTTACATGTATACAAATTGTATACACTTCATACAATAAAGGGTTAACAATCTGAGTATACATAACATTAACAATTCGTTCTACAGAATGCAGTTGAATGAACGCAGAACGAACTGAAGAATGCAGTTGGGGTGAGGTTGGGGCTTGTGGGGGGAGCGCGGGACTTGGGAGTGAGGTTGGGGCACGTGGGGCTGTCGGGGTGTGTGCAGGTGCAGGGCTGGCGGGGGG
>QEPC01012655.1:5754073-5777028 GCA_003113815.1 Sphenodon punctatus | reverse complement strand
CCCCCAACCCACCCCCCATCTGGCCGGCCACCCTGCTGCCACCAGGGACCCATACCACACACCCTATTCCCTCTCCACCCAACCTCCCCCTGCCACTGGGTGTCGGGTAGATTCCCTGGAACTCCCCCTCTCACCAGGAGTTCCCTTGAGCCATGCCCCCCCATCTCACCGGGGGGCAAGGCCCACCCCCTCCCCACGAAGGTTGGCCCTATCTACCCTAACCCACTCCCCATACCCCCCACCCTCAAGCCTCCCCCCCAAACCCCTTAAAACCACAAGTTAAAAACAAGAGAAAAGCTGCCCACCCCTAATCCCCCAGTCCCGCTAAGGGCCACAAACTGACTGCAATAAAATAGTGGTATCAGCAAACAATGGGTCCAACACCGGTTCCAGCAACAGCAGTGGCAGCAGTGATATTGGCGGGGCAGCAGCAGCAGCAGCAAAGATGGGCTGCATGATTATTGATGTGGTGTCTGTCGAGCAGAGGGGCCCCCGGGTGCCCTGGCCCAGTGAACGGCCCAGCCAGCGGCCGACACCCTTTGGGTGTCCAAATTTGGACATCCAATTTTGGACATAAATTTGCAGAGAATTGGAAATTTTTGGCTGAAATAGAAGTTTTTCATGAGAATACTATTTAACTGTGTCATCTTTGCCTTATTCCCTAAGCAGGGGTAGTGGTGCTGGAACACAGAAAAGGGCCTAACCTGCCCACCAGACCCACATTTAAAGACAGGGCAATGGTGCTGAGAGATGATAACCTTAATGAAGCCATCATCATGTGAGGTCAGAATTTGAACACTGGGCTCTCATCTTCAGATCCATCGTGCTCTCCCATAGAACATTATGACCCTCTCTCTGCCAAAATAAACGTATTTTGGACATTTTTACCTGCTCTGTTTGCACATCGTGTAGCCCTTTGTGCTTGACATTTCATTGTTGTGATTTATAGAAATTGTAGGTGGGATTTATAAAAGCATCTAAACAGGATTTCAAAATCTCATAATTCTGGGTGGTTTCAGATGTCATGCACTCCCGAGTCACCACAGTGGATTCCCAACTGGTGAGCCAGTGAACCCCCTCCCGTGGTCCAGGACAGCCATGAACAGACGTGACAGGAGCGGGACCACAGCAAGGAAACAGATGGCCGGACAGCACAACACACGTTACGCTGATTCCGCACCGTGGTTAGAACACCCAGAAGCCATCGGGGTGGGGCGGGAGGCAGCCATGGCCGATCAAGGGCAAATGAAGCCAAAAGCGCCAACAGGCAATGCCCACACAAGGGAAATGGGAAGAGATGGGGAGGAGGGAGAAGAGCGGCTGAGGCAGCACACGCAACAGGGACAGGGAAGCCAAGGACACAGCAGGACACAAACCACACACACACGACCAGGAGCAAGCACACCCGAACGGGAATGGAAGGGGAACACAGGACAGGGAACGGACAGACATCCAGGAAGGGACACGCACACCAGTCACCGCACACAGCCAGGAGCAGCGGCACTGTCAGGCACACAGCAGGGGGGCACAAGCGCCCACACCCCACCGGACCCAGAAGCCCCTACGTACCCTGGAGCAGGGGTCGCAACCAGGACCTGATTCCCCCACCTTGCTTCTGCTGCCTACCCGAAGTGGAACACCAACACTCCTGGAAGCGNGGAGGTGATGTTGGTGGGTGAGGGCTTGGGGGGCCTGGGAGTGGTTGAATCTCCTCTTGTTGGGGGGTGGTTCTCCCTCCCATGGTCTCTCAGGTACGGAGTCTGGGTGTGCTCCTCGATTCATGCCTTAGCCTGGAATCTCAGGTTGTGGCCATGGCGGGGAGTGAGTTTCGGCCGTTACATCTTGTCCGGCGGCTTCGGTCATATCTCTCAGACTCTGACCTCGCCACTGTCATCCATGCCTTCATCACCTTGAGGTTGGATTACTGCAACGCGCTCTACGTGTGGCTGCTGAAGAAGCTGGTCTGGAGGCTGCAGCTGGCACAGAATGCCCCGGCCCGTCTCCTTACGGGGGCGCGCCGCAGGGAGCACATGACACCTGTGCTCCGGGCTCTGCACTGGCTGCCTATAAAGCACCAGGCTAGGTTCAAGGTGTTGGTTTTGACCTTCAAAGCCCTTCACGGCCTGGGCCCTGCCTATCTGTGGGATCGCTTCACTCCCCATGTGCCCGTGCGACCCCAGAGATCGCCCGTGGGGTTCCCCGGGTGAGACGGGTAGCCACTGATGTGAGATCTTTTTCACTGTCTGCCCCCGTGCTGTGGAATTTGCTCCCGGAGGAGGCTCGTTTGGCCCCCACCCTCCTGTCATTTCGATGTTTGTGTAAGACCTGGCTGTTCTGCCAGGCTTTTGGCGAGGGGTGGGAGTAGGTAGGGTTTGGGAGGGAGGGTGAGTTTTATGATTTGTTTTAAAATTTGTTTTTTTATTGTTCAATTTTCGTGTGTGTTGCCTTTGGGCAGGAGTGGTGGAATATAAGTTTTAAATAAATAAAATGAAAATAAAAAAAAGACTCCCCCCATCTCCCAACCCACCCCCCGTCTGGCCGGCCACCCTGCTGCCACCAGGGACTGATACCAGACACCCTATTCCCTCTCCACCCAACCTCCCCCTGCCACTGGGTGTCTGCTAGAGTTCCTGGATCTCCCCCTCTCACTAGGAGTTCCCTTGAGCCATGCCCCCCCATCTCACCGGGGGGCAAGGCCCATCCCGCTCCCACCCGACCCACCCCCTCCCCTACAAACCCTTCCCCTCCCCATCCCATTCCCATCTCCTCTCCACCCCCAGCACCCACTGGGATTCCTCCTCTCACAAAGAATCCCCTCCCAGGGACTCCCCCTCTCACAGGGAGTCCCCTCTCCCCTCCCCAGGGACCACCTCACCTCCTCTCACCAGGAAGGTTGGCCCTATCTACCCTAACCCACTCCCCATACCCCCCACCCTCAAGCCTCCCCCCCAAACCCCTTAAAACCACAAGTTAAAAACAAGAGAAAAGCTGCCCACCCCTAATCCCCCAGTCCCGCTAAGGGCCACAAACTGACTGCAATAAAATAGTGGTATCAGCAAACAATGGGTCCAACACCGGTTCCAGCAACAGCAGTGGCAGCAGTGATATTGGCGGGGCAGCAGCAGCAGCAGCAAAGATGGGCTGCATGATTATTGATGTGGTGTCTGTCGAGCAGAGGGGCCCCCGGGTGCCCTGGCCCAGTGAACGGCCCAGCCAGCGGCCGACACCCTTTGGGTGTCCAAATTTGGACATCCAATTTTGGACATAAATTTGCAGAGAATTGGAAATTTTTGGCTGAAATAGAAGTTTTTCATGAGAATACTATTTAACTGTGTCATCTTTGCCTTATTCCCTAAGCAGGGGTAGTGGTGCTGGAACACAGAAAAGGGCCTAACCTGCCCACCAGACCCACATTTAAAGACAGGGCAATGGTGCTGAGAGATGATAACCTTAATGAAGCCATCATCATGTGAGGTCAGAATTTGAACACTGGGCTCTCATCTTCAGATCCATCGTGCTCTCCCATAGAACATTATGACCCTCTCTCTGCCAAAATAAACGTATTTTGGACATTTTTACCTGCTCTGTTTGCACATCGTGTAGCCCTTTGTGCTTGACATTTCATTGTTGTGATTTATAGAAATTGTAGGTGGGATTTATAAAAGCATCTAAACAGGATTTCAAAATCTCATAATTCTGGGTGGTTTCAGATGTCATGCACTCCCGAGTCACCACAGTGGATTCCCAACTGGTGAGCCAGTGAACCCCCTCCCGTGGTCCAGGACAGCCATGAACAGACGTGACAGGAGCGGGACCACAGCAAGGAAACAGATGGCCGGACAGCACAACACACGTTACGCTGATTCCGCACCGTGGTTAGAACACCCAGAAGCCATCGGGGTGGGGCGGGAGGCAGCCATGGCCGATCAAGGGCAAATGAAGCCAAAAGCGCCAACAGGCAATGCCCACACAAGGGAAATGGGAAGAGATGGGGAGGAGGGAGAAGAGCGGCTGAGGCAGCACACGCAACAGGGACAGGGAAGCCAAGGACACAGCAGGACACAAACCACACACACACGACCAGGAGCAAGCACACCCGAACGGGAATGGAAGGGGAACACAGGACAGGGAACGGACAGACATCCAGGAAGGGACACGCACACCAGTCACCGCACACAGCCAGGAGCAGCGGCACTGTCAGGCACACAGCAGGGGGGCACAAGCGCCCACACCCCACCGGACCCAGAAGCCCCTACGTACCCTGGAGCAGGGGTCGCAACCAGGACCTGATTCCCCCACCTTGCTTCTGCTGCCTACCCGAAGTGGAACACCAACACTCCTGGAAGCGGCACGCCTGCAAAGCGCCCCGACTCGGGATGCATCTGGGAGCTCCACTTTGCCCCTCCCCACAGACGCCAACACTGTAGGTGGGGCCGGAAGGAGGACGCTGACAGCGGAAGCCGGGCCCCTGGCTCTGCGCCACTCAGAGTATCTGCAGTGTCGCCTGGACACAGCATAAAAGCAGCTCTCTGCTGCCTTAGTGTTGCTGGTGATAGGTGCCTCCGTGCCCGTGAGACTGGCCCCCTTACTTGTTGCTTTGATCGATTGTTCACCTTGTAGGATTTGGATTGACTGACATGTGAGTGTGGTGAGTGCCTGGAACATGTAAGTGGGAGTCCGTGTGTCACGGGGGAGGGGTCCAAACTGGGGAAGGGGCCACACACCCTGCACATACACACTGCTCTGCATGTTTACGTACGGCTCCCGGTTGCCCGTCAGGATAGAATGTGGGCCGCTCAGTATGCTTGCGCACCTAGAGCAAGGGCCCCTATCATCATAGGGCTCAGAGCTTTTAGGGAGGAGGAGATTCACCCAGACACACTTCCACGCCACGGGAGAAGGGCAGAGGGGAGTTGCCGTGGGGGTAGAAGTGCAGGGGGTCAGGAAGGGGGCCCTGGTCGGGGTGACGGTAAGGCAGGGGGTTCTCACACGAAGCTCTAAGGAGGGGACCCTCGAAGGGGGGGGGAAGGGCTTGCGCTCTGGCCCGAAGGCCCTTTCACCAAGCACGCACACTAGGCACAGGGGGAGGGGATCACAAACACACGTGGGTCCTATTTCTACGCTCACACACCAGGGATTTGGCAGGCAATAAGGAAGGAAACAACACAGGACTTAAACAAGGGGAATAACACGCAAGGTCACTGAAGCACAACTACTTAGCTTAGGCTATGGGCCAGTCTTTCCTCAGGCATCCGCTCTGATCACCGGCTCAGAGCTCACTGAGCCGGTGCCTTATAAGGGGCCAGCTCCACCCCCTGCGTGCGTCCGTAGGCGTTCTGAACGCCGCAGGGGGGGGCGTGGCTCCACTCCGTTTTGCCTCCCCCCAGGTGCAGCGTCAGCTGATGTTATCCCCGGCTGACTCTGCAAGCGTGCAGAGCGGCGCGGCGGAGGGCGTGGTGCCGCCGCGCCATCTGTATCCCCCACATTCTGTGCTGGGCTAGGGGCGGGCGGCCCCGCTGCGATGGGGGAGTCGGAGGCTATGTGCCTCTGGAGCCGGCGGGGGAGGGGCGGCCGGCCGCGGCGGCTGACAGTATCTCCCCCTCGATGCCCCCCCCCCCATCGCCGGCCCGTACTGGGTCCCGGTTTGTCGGGGTGGCGGCGATGAAAGAGGCGAAGAAGTCGGGGGGCAGAGATGTAAGGCGCTGGCTCCCAGGAGCGCTCTTCTGGGCCGAACCCCAGCCAATCAATGAGGTAGTGAAGTCGGCCACGGAAGATTTTCGAATCCAAGATCGCTCGGACTTCGTAGATTGGTTCGGAGTCAAGAGCCGTAGCTTCGGGGGTGGGGGTAGCCGACCCCGCCCCCGCCGGGAGGACGGCAGGCTTAAGCAGGGATACATGGAATGTGGGGTGAATGCGAAAACGTGATGGGAGCTGCAGGGTATAAGTTACTTCGTTTACTTGTTTTAATATCGGAAAAGGTCCTAAAAACTTGTAGTCTAGCTTTGCAGAGGGTCTCTTGGAGGGGTAGTGGCGTCGATCTAGCCATACAAGATCTCCTGGTTGAAGGTGCGGCGCGGGTTGCCTGCGTTGGTCTGCGTGGTGTTTGTATTGCCGCCTCGCCTTTTCCAATGTGGTCTTGGCAAGGGCGTGTATTTGCTGCAGCTGCTGTGCCAAGGCTCCTGCGGCTGGGACGGTGGTTGAGAGGAGTTCGGGCGTGGTCATTTGCGGGTGATACCCATAGGTCACATAGAAGGGGGAATTTCCTAAAGAGGCGTTCGGGGCGTTATTATAAGCGAACTCCGCTAGAGGGAGCCAGGTGTACCAATCGTCTTGTAAATAGTCAATGTAGCATCGGAGATACTGTTCGAAATTCTGGTTGACTCGCTCCACCTGCCCATTCGCTTGGGGGTGGTATGCCGTAGTAGGTTTGAGTCGCACTTGAAGCGCTTTAAACAGGGCGGTCCAGAAATGGGAGACAAATTGCGTTCCTCTATCACTCACGATTTCCGTTGGCCATCCGTGCAGTCTCATGATGTGCCTGACGAATAGGAGAGCGGTACGTTGTGCGGTGGGAAGGCCTTTACAGGCGACGAAATGGGCTAATTTTGAAAAGTGGTCCACGGTAACAAGGACCGTGGTATACCCCCGGGAGGGTGGGAGCTCGACGATGAAGTCGAGACCGATCCTTTGCCATGGTCCTGGGGGTAGGGGAGATAGCTGAAGTAGCCCCACAGGGCTCTTTCGGGGTGTTTTCGTGCGGGCGCACGTCGAGCAGGCTTGAACATAGCGTTGTACATCTGTGGACATAGAGGGCCACCAAAATTGGCGTTGTACGAGGCTCAAGGTGCGCCCTATTCCTGGATGCCCTGCTAAAGGGGCATCGTGATGTGCCCATATTATTTGCTGTTGACAGGAGGGTGGCACTACGATTTGTTGACCCTTCTTGTAGATTCCGGCTTGCAGGGAAAGGGCGGAATTTTCCCCTTGCGTTAATTCACGCGCTGACGCCTGCCGCAGTTGTTCGAGGGAAGGGAGGGTAGCGGCGAAGACACGTTGCTCTAGGATGGGCCCTTTGGGTCGTTGATCTGCCTCTTTTCCCTCCTGGTATCGGGAAAGCGCATCCGCCAAGAGGTTCATCTTCCCAGGGCGGTACTGGATGGTAAACGTGAACCGAGCAAAGAAGAGTGCCCAACGAGCGTGTCGTGGGTTTGTAATGTGGGCCGTCTGCAGAAAGGTGAGGTTTTTATGGTCAGTGGTTACTGTGATGGGATGTTGTGCTCCTTCTAAGTAGTGCCGCCAGGTTTCAAACGCCGCCTTGATTGCAAGAAGTTCCCGGTCTAGCACGGTATAATTCCTCTCTGCGGAAGAAAGCTGGCGGGAGTAATAGGCACAAGGAAGGCACATCTCATTTGTCTTTTGTTGTAGCAGTACGGCCCCAATCGCAATACTAGAGGCGTCGGCTTCTACGAAGAAAGGCTTGTGGAAATCGGGATGTTGAAGGAGGGGTGCGTGCATGAATGCTTCCTTGAGGAACTGGAAGCTGTAGTCCTGCTCCGTGGTCCAGAGGTACGGACGGTTTTTCTTCAGGAGCTGGGTCAAGGCACTAGTAACCTCCGCATAGTGAGGTACATAGTGACGGTAGTAATTGATGCTGCCCAGAAACCGTTGCAAGGCTTTAACGGACTTAGGTGCAGGCCACTGTTGGATCGCAACTACCTTCCCTTGGTCCATCTGGATGCCGTTAGGGCTGATAACAAATCCTAGGAATTCAACGGTTGTGATATGGAAGGCACACTTTTCCTGTTTGCAGTAAAGATTGTGGGCTTGTAGACGTTGAAGGACTTGGCGTACATGTTGAATGTGTTGCGCGGGGGATCGGGAGTAGATAAGTATGTCATCCAGATAGGCGATGACAAAAGTGTCGAGGATGTCTCGTAGTATGTCATTGATGAGGTGCTGGAAGGCCGCCGGTGCGTTGGCTAACCCAAAGGGCATGACCAGGTATTCGAAATGCCCATACCGGGTCCGGAAAGCCGTTTTCCACTCGTCACCTTCTCGTACCCGCAACAGGTTATAGGCTCCCCGGAGGTCCAGCTTGGTGAAGATTTTTGCGCCTTGCAGGCGATTCAGGAGCTCCGGAATAAGGGGCAAAGGGTAGCGATTTTTAATGGTCACCCGGTTTAGGCCCCGGTAATCAATGCAGGGTCTCAGGCCCCCATCTTTCTTTGGGACGAAGAAGATGGGGGCTCCGGCTGGGGAGGTGGAGTGGCGTATAAAGCCATTCCTAAGGGCTTCGTCTAGGTAGTTACGTAGTTCCTTCAATTCTGGAGCGGAAAGGGCGTAGATACGACCAAAAGGGGGCTCAGTGCCCGGGAGAAGTTCAATAGGGCAGTCATATGGGCGGTGAGGTGGCAATTGGGCGGCCCGCGTTTTACTAAAAACTTCGCTCAAATCCATGTAGGCGGGGGGGAGGGTGGTATTCATGGTAGGTTTTACCACATGCATTAGGGCTGCTGTTTCCCGCGAAGGGGCTGGACGAATACACCGTTGTTTACAGTGCGCGGAGTCTAGGTGTACTTGGCCGGTACTCCAGCTAATGTGGGGGTCGTGATCTGCCAGCCAGGGTAACCCTAGTACTACCCGAAACAGGGGCGTACATACCACGTCAAATATGATCGCCTCTTCATGTGATCCGATGGCACAGGGGAGTGAGAGGGTCTGTTGTGTAACTGGCCCTGAGACCAGCGGGGAGCCGTCGATCGTTTGAACTGTCTCGGGGTTTTCTTTTGGTTGCATGGGGATCCCCGCTTCTCGGGCTAGGGCAGCGTCACAGAAGTTGGCCGAGGCACCCGAGTCCACCAAGGCCCATACCACCAATGACCGCTGGGGAGCGATGGTAAGCGTCACAGGTATTCGCAGATGAAGGGGGGTACTGGCATGACCACCACCGTCGTGCTCTAGGGTCGAGAGACCCCCCGTCCCTCTCGACCCTTGGCGTTTCCCATCTGGCGCCGAGCAGGAGGCAACAGAGGGCATTCCCTTATGAAATGCCCTGATTCCCCACAATAAAAGCAATCTCGTGCTTGGCGCCGTCGATCTCGTTCCTCCGTTGTAAGAGGCCCCCGGGAAGCCCCCAGCTGCATAGGTTCCGGCTCCGGTGGCCCGGGACGGGTGGTTTCGGGGCCTGCGGGGCTAAACACTGCGGGGCGAGGCGGGGCGCTCCGGCTGTCGTGCCGCCTCTCCTGGCGCCGTTCGGTAAGGCGAGCGTCTATCTGCAGGGCCAGTGCGGCCACCTTGGCCCAAGTGTCGGGAAGGGGAACATACGCCAGTTGGTCTTTCAGCTCCTCCGTTAAGCCCTTCCGGAAATGTGCTCGCAGGGCGTCTTCGGACCACTGCAACTCGAGTGCGAGTTGCTGAAACTGTGTAACATATTCCATGAGGGGCTGTCGTCCCTGATGCAGAGAGAGGATGGCAGCCTCCGCGTCTTGTTTTCGGTGGGGATGGTCGAACAAAAAACAAAATTCTCGTAGAAACCCTGCATAGTCGGATAGCAAGGGGCTTTTGCTTGTCAAAAGGTTAGTCGCCCAAGTTAGGGCCAATCCTCCCAGATTCCCGATTACGAAAGCCACCTTTAAGGTGTCGGAGGTGTACGTATTCGCCTGGGTTGAGAAGGTAAGTTCGCATAGGGCCAGAAAGGCCTGACAGGCCTTACGGTCCCCCTGGAACTTGTCTATCCGGGGACCCCGGGGTTCCCGGGGAACTGCGGGGCTCGGGGGGGGAACCCCTGGAGCAGCATCGGGCCCCTCTGCAACTACAGGGGGGCCCGGGGGGGCCAGCAATGCCCCGGTAGGGGCCTGTTGTTGAGCCACTGTGGCAGCAAGTTCAGCGTGCTGCTCCTGTAGCTCTTTTATTTGCATGGCCAGAGACTGGACGGCTGTCACCAGCTCACGGACGTCTCGGGACACATCCATAGGGAAAACAGGGGTGTGGTTGGTGCCGGTGATTCTGTCACGGGGGAGGGGTCCAAACTGGGGAAGGGGCCACACACCCTGCACATACACACTGCTCTGCACGTTTACGTACGGCTCCCGGTTGCCCGTCAGGATAGAATGTGGGCCGCTCAGTATGCTTGCGCACCTAGAGCAAGGGCCCCTATCATCATAGGGCTCAGAGCTTTTAGGGAGGAGGAGATTCACCCAGACACACTTCCACGCCACGGGAGAAGGGCAGAGGGGAGTTGCCGTGGGGGTAGAAGTGCAGGGGGTCAGGAAGGGGGCCCTGGTCGGGGTGACGGTAAGGCAGGGGGTTCTCACACGAAGCTCTAAGGAGGGGACCCTCGAAGGGGGGGGGAAGGGCTTGCGCTCTGGCCCGAAGGCCCTTTCACCAAGCACGCACACTAGGCACAGGGGGAGGGGATCACAAACACACGTGGGTCCTATTTCTACGCTCACACACCAGGGATTTGGCAGGCAATAAGGAAGGAAACAACACAGGACTTAAACAAGGGGAATAACACGCAAGGTCACTGAAGCACAACTACTTAGCTTAGGCTATGGGCCAGTCTTTCCTCAGGCATCCGCTCTGATCACCGGCTCAGAGCTCACTGAGCCGGTGCCTTATAAGGGGCCAGCTCCACCCCCTGCGTGCGTCCGTAGGCGCTCTGAACGCCGCAGGGGGGGGCGTGGCTCCACTCCGTTTTGCCTCCCCCCAGGTGCAGCGTCAGCTGATGTTATCCCCGGCTGACTCTGCAAGCGTGCAGAGCGGCGCGGCGGAGGGCGTGGTGCCGCCGCGCCATCTGTATCCCCCACATTCTGTGCTGGGCTAGGGGCGGGCGGCCCCGCTGCGATGGGGGAGTCGGAGGCTATGTGCCTCTGGAGCCGGCGGGGGAGGGGCGGCCGGCCGCGGCGGCTGACACCGTGTGACGTGGAAATTAGGTAAGTGTATATTCCCTTGGGATTCTTGTTGTAGCACTATTCTCCGGGTCCTTCCTGTGGATACAAGTCCCCTCCTGTTCTCCCCCATCCTGAATCTTGGACACTCCTATCCCTCACTTCTCCCCGTGCACTCCCCCACCTGAAATTCCTTCCTGTGTACGTGTGTTATACAGCAGTGCTAGTGTCTGCGCATATCCCAGTGCCCTGTGATGAGTCAGGCTGGGGACTTATCATTCTGATAGCCCTATTCCACCGTGAGGGCTTGTTTTCTGGGCACAACCCCGCCGCCTTCCCCAGTTTAGTGCGTGTGGTTCCCTGTCTCCTCCCTTCCTATCCTTGTACCTTCCCTTGCCCCTCTGATCCCTACAGTATCACCAGCATACAATATTCCCTTCCTGCAGTAGCCCTGTGTCAGAAACCAGTGGCGGTAATAATGGAGCAACTCACTGCAGAGGTCCAGGAGCTAACCTGAATTATCAAGTCTCTCGCTATGGAGGTCAAGGACCTCGAGGACCAAAAGGTAACCGGTGCGGCAGCACCTCCGCCGCCACCGCCCACAGAACCCACACATACACACACACACCGCCTATAGAGACTCCCGTGGCCTATTATTACCAAATTTTCAGGAGGCCAGCAACAGTTCAAGGGGTTCCTAGCCTTTTGCGAGTTAACCTTCATGGTGCAACCCAAGACCTATAACACCGATGTTCTTAAGGTTGCGTTTATTATGGGCTATTAGAAGGAACCGCCCTAGCCTGGGAAACCCCACTACTTACTAGCAAGAGCGCCTTTTTGCAGGACTATGCACCATTTATTCAAGAATTTACCTTTTTTTTTTACTACCCCCACAGAGTTAAGAATGCAGAGAATGCCATTGTGGGAGTAAAGCAAGGGCGTGGACCCCTGCTTGACTACGTTACTAAGTTTCAGCAGTTGGCAGTTGATCTAAATTGGCCAGATCATGTCCTTCGAGTGATGTATCGGCATGGATTAAATGCTGAACTCAAAGATCAGCTCTCTTTCACTACCCTTCCCGAAACCTGGGGGGAGCTGGTCACCTTGACTCTATAAATTGACAAACGCCTAGGAGAGCGCAGATAAGAGTGACAGCAGGATACCTTTCAACCAATGGGTGCAAGAGCCGCACCCCTCCCTGTGGCTAAGGCCGATCCTGGGCAAGAGGCGAAAGTGGAACCCATGCAGATCAGAGCCTCCCGGGGCCTGTTACCCGCCGCCGAGAGGGAACACCGCTGGGTGTCACAGTTGTGTTTTTATTGCGGGGAACCCTCACACTTTACATGGGATTGTCCCTCGCTTCCTCCTCCTTGATGGGAAGCGGGAAAAGCCCGGCCCTGGGAACTGTAGGGGAGTTCCCGGGTACAGACGACACCGCCCTAATTGAAACCCCCAGGATGCTTGGCACAAATCCCGGTGGTGTACAACACATATGCATCCCTGGCATGTTAGGACTCAACCCCTTATCCCCTGGGTCTTAATTGATTCTGGGGCCTCCGGGAATTTTATGGATCAAAGGTTTCTACAGTACCATGCTATCCCCAGTACCCGAAGAACCCCACCGGAGCAAGTGCACACCATTGATGGTTCCCCTCTAAGCTTGGGACCCATCGTTACCCAGACTACGAACCTCTTTCAGTGTGCCTAGTTCGGGAGCGGAGAGGGTCACATTGGGACTCACTCGGAGTGGATGCACTTTGATATTGTGGCCTCCCCTATGTTTGTTGTGGTTCTAGGGATGCCATGACTCAAACAACATAATCCCAGTATTCATTGGAGCAACAGAACTGTCGCATACCTGACAGACTATTGTACCACTGTCTGCACTCGAGCCCTGCCACAGCGAGCCCTGACCACAAGAGAACAGGGGCCGCCGGGAAGGTTGCCGCCACAATATGCAGACTTCCAAGATGTCTTTGATAAAAAGGAAGCCGAGTCACTTCCCCCACATCGCCCCTATGATTGTCCCATTGCGTAGATCCCTGGCACCGAACCTCCATATGGGTGAATATACGCCCTCTCCACTCCCGAACTAGGCACACTGAAAGAAGATGTGGAAGATAATCTCTGACAAGGAGTCATAAGACACTCTACCTCGCCGGCCAGGGCGCCATTGTTCTTCATTCCCAAAAAAGATAGGGGGTTTCGCCCCTTCATCGATTACCAGGGACTCAATGCTATTACTATTAAAAACCGGTACCCGGTCCCTCTGATTCCTGAGCTTCTGGATCAGTTCATGGCGCCAGAATCTTTACCAAACTTGACTTAAATGGCACATACAATTTATTGCATGTCCGCCCTGGGGATGAGTGGAAGACAGCATTTAGAACTCTCTATGGCCACTTCGAATATCTTGTGATGCCCTTTGGCCTGGTGAACGCTACAGCCACCTTTCAACACCTCATAAATGATATTTTTTGCGACATGCTCGATACATATGTGGTCGCTTATCTAGATGATATCCTTATCTTTTCAAACTCCTTGGCTGAACACGTTCCACAGGTTCGTCATGTATTACAATGTTTGCGTCATCATCGACTTTTTTGTAAGTTCAAGAAGTGTGCATTTCATGTTACCACGATTGAATTCCTAGGATTCATCATTTTGCCCCAGGGAATAGAAAGGGACCCAAAGAAAATCAGTGCCATATTACAATGGAACCTCCCCCCCCTTCTTCAGGTAAGGCTCTACAACGTTTCCTAGGCACCGCAAATTATTACCGTCAATATATTCCTAAGTATGCACAATTAACAGAGCCCCTTATATCCTTATTACGAAAAGGGGTCCCCTATGAGTGGACCCGTGTCCAACAAAAGTCTTTTGAGGAAGTAAAGTACACCTTTACGCAAGCCCCTATCTTACAACACCCTAATTTTGACCAACCATTTACAGTAGAAACTGACGCATCCAGTATCGCCATCGGAGCAGTACTGCTCCAACCAGAACCAGGAACAAACTGCCTCCTTCCTTCCTTGTGCTTATAACTCCCGGCAGCTATCAATTGCGGAGAAAAACTACACTGTTTTGGATTGAGAACTCCTAGCGATTAAAACCGCTTTTGAAGCTTGGAGACATGACTTGCAAGGTATCTGGTCGCCATAGTCACGGGTCATCGGAATTTGACATATCTCCAAACTACACGCATCACCAATGCACAACATGGGCGCTGGGCCCTCTTTTTTTTACCCGTTTTCATTTTCAGATACATTATCGCCCTGGTCATCAGAATATTTTAGCAGATGCCTTATCTTGGTGTACTGAAGCAGGAGAACCTCCCGATAATAGAGGGGAATTATTATTGGAGCCCCGGGCCTTTGCTGCCACCCTCATTTCTTCATCGCAATTCCGGAAATATTCTCAGCAACAAAGACCCTCACTATCCCTGAAGACAGGGACCAGTAAGGATAGATTACTGCACCACCACCGTAAGGTTGTAGTACGCCCTAAGGCTCAAAAACCCCTCTAGTGGGGACACCATGATGCCCCACTAGCCGGGCACCCAGGTGTGAGGCGCACCCTTGAACTAATCCAGAGACACTTTTGGTGGCCTACTCATAGGAAGGACGTGCAAGAATATGTCATGCAGTGCGCTATGTGTGCCAGTCCTAAAATACCACGACAGCGACCACAAGGGCTCCTACAGCTCGCCCCGCTTCCGCAGGGACCATGGCAGCGCATTAGGCTGGACTTTATTGTTGAGCTATCTAACTCCTCCACCTATACCACCATCCTCGTGATTGTAGATCATTTCTCTAAGATGGGTCACTTTGTGGCCACCCCAGGACTGCCAACAGTGGCCCAAACAGCACAATTGCTCCATCGTGTAATTAAACTACATGAGGTACCCTTAGAGATCGTCTCGGATCGGGGATCACAGTTTACCTCCCATCTATGGAAAGCGCTTCTAGCTAGCCTACAAGTAAAACTTTGCCTTACTTCAGCATATCACCCACAAGCCAATGGCCAGGTGGAGCGCATAAACCAGACCCTCGAGTAATACTTTTTATTTATTTATTTATTTATTTATTTATTTATCTATCTATCTATATATTTATTTCTTAAATTTATACCCCGCTCCTCGTGAAAACAGCTCAGGGCGGCTTCCAACAATAAAACATCATAAAATACATATAAAATAATTTAAAACACATCAACACAATATAAAATGTTAAACAGGGCCTGGGCAACATTAAAATAATAACTAGGGTGGGGGAGATAAAAACCTATTAACCCCCCTCCCCAAAGGCCTGGGCAAACAGCCAGGTTTTACAACTTCACCGGAATGTCAACAGGCTTGGGGCGAGGCGAGCTTCCTCCGGAAGGGAATTCCAAAGGTGTGGCCCGGCCACTGAGAATGCCCTCTCTTTTGTGGCCCCCCACTTAACGCAGGGGACCTCCAGGAAGGCACCCTCGGCAGACCGAAGGAGCTGCTCTGGGGCGTGGAGGGCGAGGCGGTCCCTGAGGTACGAGGGGCCCAGACCGTGAAGGGCCTTATAGATCAGCACCAAAACCTTGAACCTAGCTTGGCACGCTATTGGCAACCAGTGCAGAGTCCGGAGCACAGGTGTAATGTGCTCCCGGTGACCCATCCCCGAAAGGAGACGGGCCGCCGCATTCTGCACTAGCTGCAGCCTCCGAACCACGAACAAGGGAAGCCCCACGTAGAGCGCGTTGCAGTAGTCCAGCCTCGAGGTGATGAAGGCATGGATGAGGGAGGCCAGGTCCAGGCCAGAGACAAACGGACGCAGCCTGCGCACCAGATGCAACTGGCAGAAAGCAGCCTTTGCGACTGCCTCCATCTGCCGCTCCAGGCGGAGATCTGCATCCAATATCACCCCCAGACTCTGCACCTGCTGAGCTATAGGAGGGCGAACCCCCCCCCCCACAACCATGGTGGCCACTACCTCCCTTGCTCTCCCCACCAACATCACCTCCATCTTATCAGGGTTGAGCTTCAGTCTGCTCTGCCACATCCATTCCGCCATGGCCTCCAAACACTGGGATAGCAACGAGACAGCAGGGTCTGGGTCAGTTGAAAAAGAGAGGTACAGCTGAGTATCATCAGGTACCCTTAGAGATCGTCTCGGATCTCTAAGGGTGTCATATTGGTGACATCGCACCCCGAACCCTCTCACGGCCTCCCCCAAGGGCTGCATATATACATTAAACAATAATGGAGACAGAATGGAACCCTGCAGAACGCCGCATGATAAAGTGCGGGGGCAAGATGTCTCATCTCCCAGCACCACCCGCTGGCTTCTCCCCGAGAGGAATGAACAGAACCATTCAAGAACAGTCCCATCCAGACCCCCCAGGTCACGAAGCCGTCTCAACAGCAGCCCATGGTCCATGGTATCAAAAGCGGCTGAGAGATCTAGCAGGATGAGAAATGTTGAACATCCTGCATCCATCTCCTGGCAGAGGTTGTCGACTAAGGCCACCAACGCCGTCTCAGTGCCATAGCTGGGGCGGAACCCAGATTGAAACGGGTCCAGGAAACTGATGCTATCTACTTGCGATGTTATACCAGCTACCACCAAGACTATTGGTACAACCTACTACTGCTAGTAGAGTTCACATATAATTACACCTTGAACGCCTCCATAGGCAATTCGCCCTTTTTTATTACCTATGGTTATCACCCCCAGATATCCTCCCAGAGATGATGGCACCAACTGTTCCCGCTGCTGGAGCCCTTGTTTCCTGGATTCGCAAGGCGCAGGTGGCCGCCAAGACCATGCTCCAGCATGCACGACAAAAATATAAAAAGTATGCAGATCGAAATTGATAACCCACCCTGAACTACCAACCAGGTGACTGGGTATGGATCAACCGCTGAAATTACCCATCAAACTGTCCATCCTCTGAGTTGGACTATCGGTATATGGGACCCTTTCCGATAGTTAGGAAGATCAACGATGTCGCCTACAGTGGTAGCCACGGGCCCCGTGGATGCAGCAGCAGAAGGAAACAGCCAGGGAAGGGCCCCCCTTCTCCAGACAGCTCGTGAAACCAAGCAGGCCACAGACCGAGAGGGTGGACACGGTCTCCGCCACAGACCATGACACATGCGAGCTCCTCATCTCCAAAATGCGCCCATCAAGAAAGGGACAGAGGCCCAGTGCCTCCGCATGGAGCTGGCATGCACTACTGCTCGCCTCATAGCCAAAGTAGCGAAGGCCTGAGCTCAGACTTGCATAGACACCAGAGACGGTATCTGGGCAGCACAGGAGCAGATGGTCCAGCTATGGGGCGCGCCAGGCGATCCGAGGCGCGGGAGCCCCGGGGTAGCACTGCCGGCCATGGTCCAGTAGGCAGAGGGTCTGAGCAGCAAGGAAAGAGAGGCCCCACGATCCCATGTGGGCTGGGGAGGGAAGCAGGGGAGCTCCAAGGACACACAATAAGCCTGCAGGCCACAACAAAGCATGGCTAGCGAGCGATGCGTGTGGAGGGGACCCAGCACAGGTGCAGGAACCGAGTGCACAGAATATCCAGCAAGCACTGATAGCAGGGAGGTGATGACAACAGGCAACCAGCTGTGGACTGCACTGATAGGCGCATGCGGACCCAGAGCATGAGCCCCCAGAATGGGAGCACATGTGCACCCAGTGGAGGGGCGCCATCTGCAGGTATACACCGGCCAGCAGGCAAGGACAACCAGCATGAGGAGCCCAGGGAAGGCCCGACCGACACAGCTGAGCAGCCCCCGGTCAGCTGGCGGTGGGGCAGCTAGACGAGGGTGGCCAATAAGGGTGTGCCAGGGCCTGCCCCACAAGTGCATGGGTGGGGCATGGAGCTGGGGCAGGCCCGGGACACGGGTAGGAGAGTTGTGCACCGGACCACACCATGGGCACCCTTCACCATGGACGTGGACCAGAGGGCCGCCTGTTCCTGGACCTAACTGCGGAGTGGCACTGGCAGCACACCAACCTCCAGTAGCTCGCCATGGAGCTGCTCCACCTGAGTGCCCACATCTGGGGGTACCTTGAAAGGACCACTGTGGCTGCCCGGCGCACCCACCATGGGCACAGGCACTCCCAGGCCAGGCTCAGGGCCGTGCAGGCGTCTGGGCCATACCAACCGGTCCTGCACCTCACCTGAGGGCATCCCACTGTCATTCGAGAGGCAGCCAGCCGACACAACTGGTGCAGGGCGGCCGTGGGGAGCGCAGTAACGCTCGCCATGCCCATGCAAAGGTGACTCTGGGTCACAGACCGGGCACAGGAATGGTCCTCCCACTCCTCCCTCCCTCCTACTCCTCCCCCCTGCCTCGCTTGCCATCTGCTCTCCTCTCCCTTCCATCTTGTTCTGTCCTGCCACGTTCCCCTGCTGCTGTGTACCCTTTAAATCTCCCTCCCCGGTCTGTGTGTCGCTCGTTGCTTGGCAGAGACGCTGCGTGCTCTCGCCACGGCTGGGGATCATGTATTATGATTCTGCCTGGTGGTTGGCATTCAGTCATTACGTTCGGCAGTTTCCCAGTGGGAATCGCTTTCACCACGATTCTGGGGATGGTTCCGTCCTGACCTCCGGAACCGTGGTGAACATCTGGATGCTGCTGATCAGATGTTCACAGCTCTTTGGCCACGCCGCGGGATTGTCCGTGGTTGACTGTGGTATCGTTACGTCTAAAATTACCCAGTGTCACAGGTCTCATTACATTGTTTTCTTTTAATTGCCAGCTGCTGAAATCATGAGAATGTTAGATGCAATGTTTTGTCTGGTTGAGTAGTCTTGCTGGATTTAGAGAAAAAACAAGAAAATATGACTAATGTAAAAGGCTTAGGAACAAATAAAAAGTAAAATCTGATTACTTGAAGTCAGTCTTCTGGGGGTTTAACTAACCATTTTTGAACATTTAGGGTTGGTATAAATTGTCACAAATTACACATTTTGCAAAATTATGAAGGCTTGTTACTTTAAAAAAGAAAAAACTGTAACATATTGGGTGTTTTCAGATGTGACAGTACTGCAGGTGGCCACACTTAGACCCATGTGGCCACCTGTGATGCCGTCACGTCTGATCCGGCCTGCCAGATGTTTCCCTGGGCTGAATCAGAGGTTTCTACCGGCCGTGGTAGTTTTTAGCCTGGACTGTAACTTGGGCCCATTGCTGAGTCACAGCCCGGGCTAAGCGCTGCCATGGTCCCGGGAAGCCATCTCTGTATTGTGGTAGAGCAGACTGTCAAATTTGATGGTCTGCTGTACCTCTCCCTTGTCTGGGGCTGTTCCGGGTGCATGCCATGCCCACCTATTGGACAGGAGGGTGGGCCGCACTCAGCAGCACTGGGGGCAAGGCTGTGCGGCCCCACGTCCACACGTTGCCCCACCCTCTCTCCATCCCTCCCTGGACCCCAACATCTGTCCAGTGGCTGGGCCAGATCCTGCCCAGGGTGAGGACCCCCACCCTGGGCAGAATCAAAATGTGATGGCGCTATGTGCTATCATGTTTGAAAATACTCAGAGTTGGGCACCAAAAACCTTTAGTGTCAAAAATGATTTCTAAGATTTAAAGTTTGATAGCAGCTTTTGATTAAAATAGAATATTCTGAGATGGGATGAATGCACCTCAAATATTTTGTGCAGTTCTGGTCGCCCCATCTCAAAAAAGACATAGCTGAACTAGAAAAGGTACAGGGAAGGACAACAAAAATGATCAAGGGCATGGAAGGGCTCCTGTATGAGGAGAGGCTTGGTAGGTTGGGGCTCTTCAGCTTGGAGAAGAGATGACTGAGAGGAGATAAGAAAGAGGTCTATAAAATCATGAGTAGTGTGGAACTAATAAACAAGGAGCAGTTATTTACCCTCTCAGCTAGTACCAGAACTAGGGGACACTCCACGAAACTCATGGGTGACAAGTTTAAAACAAAATAAAATAAAATGTTTTTTCACTCAGTGTATAATTGGGTTGTGGAATCTACTGCCAGAGGCTGTGGTAAGGACCAGTACTATTGCTGAGTTTAAAAGATGTTTGGAAAAGTTTCTGGAAGATAGATCCATTTGCAACTATTAGTCAGACAGGATCAGGGAACATGACAAGAGCTGGGGGAAAACAACAAGGAATGGATCCCCCATTGTGACCTGTTGGGTGCTTCTCCCAAGCCACCGTGATTGGCCACTGTCGGAGACAGGATGCTGGGATAGATGAACCATTGGTCTGACCCAGTATGGTGGTACTTATGTTGTTAATAACATTTTGATTTTCAGAAAATGAAGGAACAATGACAAAAATGCAGAATACATTTATGTGTTTTTTGTGGACTGTTATTTGCAGTTGTGATATGTTGCGCTAACAATTTGAGTTACTGCAGAATTGTCCTGAACATGTATTTAATTGTATACAAGTTTTTCTGTAAGGGGTTTGTGTTTCTGGAGTGCATCTGTAGTGATCTGTGATTTCTCTGAATATGCAGTTTCCCAAAGAAGCACATCTAGTTAGAGAACACCCTAATCTGTGAGCACAGAACACAGAAATATAACAGGTGCATTTCTCATAGAAATTAGCAAATTTAAAACCAATATTTAAAAAAAGACTCTAGGTGGCGATCCTGGAAAGTACAGACAGGTGAGCCTGACGTTGGTGCTGGGCAAACTGGTGGAAACAGTGGTGAAAAATAGAATTACTGGGCATATTGATAAACACATAATAATGGGGAAGAGTTGTGTCTTGCTAATCTATTGGGTTTTTTAAAGGGTGTAAATAAACATGTGGATAAGGGTGAGCAGATTGATACAGTCTACCTGGATTTTCAGAAAGTATTTGATAAGGTCCCTCATGGGAGACACTTGAAGAAATTAAAGCGTCATGGGATTGGAGACAGTGTCCTATCGTGGATCATTAACTGATAAAAGGATAGGAAGCAAAGTGGTCAGTTTTTGCAATGGAGAGAAGTAAATAGTGGAATGCCCCAGGGAACTGTAGTGGGACCAGTGTTTAATATTTATTAATGACCTGGAAAACGGAGCCAAAAGCGAGGTGATAAAATTTGCAGATGAAACATTCAAGGTAGTTAAAACCCAAGCAGATGATGAGAAATTGCAGGAGGATCTTGCGAGACTGAATGGCTGGGCATCTAAATGGCAGATGACATTTAATGTTGACAAGTGCAAGATACACATAGGAAAATATAATCCAAAATGTATGTACACATTGCTGGGTTCTAAATTAGGAGTTACCACTCAGACAAAGGATCTTGGTGTCATTGTGGACAATAATACATTGAACTCCTCAGCTCAAAGTGTGGCGATAGCCAAAAGTGCTATCACACCTTGAATATTCTGTGCAGTTCTGGTCTCCACATCTCAAAAAAGATATAGTAGAACTAGAAAAGGTACAGAGAAGGGCAACAAAAATGATAAAGGGTACGGATACAAAAAATTTGATAGGTTAGGACTTAGGGATGTGCGAACACGGTTTGGATGTTCGGAGTTCGGGCCGAACTCGGTCCATTCGGACGACCGAACCGAACTTCCGAACCGGAACCGAACTCAATCCAAACTTTAAAATGACCGAACAGTTCGGTACCGTTCAGGTGAGTTTGGATGAGTTCGGGCGGGAAAAATGTGACCGGGACACCCAGCGAGGGGAAGGCAGCTGAGGAGCAGACTTCCTGGCACCAGGGATGGAGAGGCTTGGAGTAGCAGCCAGCCTGCCCAGTCACCATCCCTTTTCTTCTCAGACCACTGGCTTCGCAGTCTGCAATTGGACATGGGGGAAGGGGGGGGCTAGGCTGTACAGAGCCAATGGGACTTGTGGTAAGGCGGGCACAGCAAGCAACAAAAGCCATTGCCCTCCCCCCTTCCAACACCTTCTGAGCTAGTCACTGATCCTGTCAGCAGGCGTTTTCAGAAGTCTCCCTCTCCCAGCAGTTTGTGTTCCTCCGTTGCCATCCTCCTCCTGTTTCACCCATCCCACACATTTACCTCCCTAGTATCATTTATTTAGATTAGATTAGATAGATTTAGGCGTTATTTTTATTTTTTACCAATCCCTGTGTTCTTTCTCCCTACCCTCCCTTGAATCCTCCCCTTCCTCCCACTATATATTCCATCCCTGATTCCCTTCCCCTGTTTTTGGATTTATTTAGAGTAGCATTAGATTGATTTAACTTTCATTTCAGTTTTTACCTCTCCCTGTGTTTGTTGTGAGCTGTCTGTGTCCTCCCCCACCCCACCCCATCCCTGTGTATCTATCTATCTATATAGCTAGCTAGATAGATAGATAGATGTAGTCGTTAGCTTAGTTATAGAGAGAGTGTATAGTGATTCAGTTTTATAGTGTGTTTGTAGGACTAGACCTTTGTGTTATTAGATATTCCATTTAGTTCCATTTAGTTTTAGAATACTTAATAGCAGTTAGATTTAGTGTAGATATATATAATATTAGATAAAAAATTGAATTTATATATATATTAAATATATATATATATATATATATATATATATATATATATATATATATATATATTCTTTTTAATATATTTAATATATATATTTAAAAAAATCTTTGTGTGCATTCTTTGGGTTTGAAGACATCAAGAAGGGAAGTAGGAGAGGCCGATCTGCTGCCCGTAAGGTGGGCAATGGGACACGTGGCAGAGGTGGTAGGGGCCGTGCCAGTGGAGTGGCAGCATGCAGAAGCAGCCAGAGCCCATCACCAGGCCCCAAACTCCACAGGCCTGATTTTTGGAGGCATGATGTTCCTCCAGGGCCACCAGTGTCCCCCATTATTGATGGGGGGCAATCCTCATGGGGGGCTCTCTGCAAGTTGAGACCCTAATATGCTACATGTGCTGCTGCTGTCAGGTAGGGATCTGACAAGCTGTATTATTATTATTATTAACAAACATTTATATAGCACCAGAAGTGTACCTGGCACTTTACAAAGTAATAAAATAGCCCCTAGGGCTTACAATCTGAGAGACAGGCGCTGGGGGAGAGACTTAGGAAGGGGAACAGAGGGAGAGACAAGGGGTCTAACATTCATGAAGATGCGAGGTCTCAAGTGCA
>QEPC01012655.1:5737224-5752557 GCA_003113815.1 Sphenodon punctatus | reverse complement strand
ATAGCTAGAAGGGTCAGAGGGGTCAAGAGTGGACTTTTTGAGAATAGGAGAGACTGTGGCATGTTTGAAGGCAGAAGGGAAAGAGCCAGTAGAGAGGGAGAGGTTGATGATGTGCAGGAAGGAAGGGGCGACAGTGGGAGTAATGGAGGTGAGGAGGTGGGAAGGAATGGGATCAAGGAGGCAAGTGGAAGGGTTGGAGGAGGCGTGCAGAGAGGAGATTTCCTTAAGGGAGGCAGGGGAGAAGGAGGGGGAGGAGGGAGAGGGGTGGGAGTGGGAAGAGGAGTGGGAAGCGATGTCGAGGCGGATCTTGTCTATCTTGGAGGTCAAGGCCAGCCGTGTAGCTGGGTTTAAAATAAGATTGGATAAGTTCTTGGAGAGTAGGTCCATTAACAACTGTTAGCAAAAGTAGGTTTAGGGGAAGCAACTTCTTACTGTTGGGAGCTGGGAGTGGACAACAGGGAATGGATTGCCCATTGTGACATGATTAGGTATTTCTCCTAAGCAACTGAGATTCTCCACTGTCAGAGACAGGATGCTGGGTTCGATTGACCATTGGTCTGACCTTGGATGGCACTGCTTATGTTCTTATGTTCTTAAATTATTGTAGCCCTTACTTGTTTGGATTATATGCAGAATTTGATTGTTTGGATTATAGCTAGGTAGAATGGGCCCTGGTGCAGAAGATGGTATAGGGCAGATCCCTCCCTGGTAATAGCAGAGAATACATCTGCACCAGACATGTGGGTCCCCACATTCATGTGCCCCAGTGCAACTGCATTACCGGTTCCTATTACAGCCGCACCCTCCTTTGTCTCTAAGCTCCCTGGGGGTAAGGACCTGTCTATAACTAATGATTTACAGCTCAAGGTATGCTGCTTGCACTATATAGATAAATAATAATAATTAATAATTAATACATGCTATTCTTGGTTTTGTTTTTAAAGGAAGTTTTTTTTTGTTTTTTTAGTAGGTCATAAGTCAAGTCAAACTCGGTCTCCAAACCCTTTGGCTGCAATCATTTTAGTTCATTGACCTGTATTGTCAGGGCACACCAGGTTCTGAGGCTCGTGGGGCAAAAGGAAGTGCTGGGTCCAGCACAATGTAAGACTGTCTTTGACTTTCCCATGTCCAATGGGACAGGTACCCATTCACAGCTGGGTGGACAGGAGACAGCCACCTGGTATGAGAACATTTGAACTCCTGACCTTCAGGAATGCAGCTGAGTGCTTCAGCCACCCAACTACTGCACCCCTAATTTTTAATAAGTAGATAGGCTTCGAAGAATTACAAAACTGCACAGTTTACAGAAAAGCATGCTTTCTTTTTTCAAGCACAAAGCATTCCCCCCACCCTCTTTTAATGTTGATCTTTAGGAATGCAGCATGCATTGTAATGTACAGCAACAAAACACATCTGAAACAATCAATTTTACTCTTGGCAAAGTGCTTGCTCCGGCTGCCAGACCTGGGTAATTTATTATCACAGGAAGGTATAAAAGTCAAATGTCATCTTGAAGAATGCAGAGTAATCGGTATGTAGATGAAGCTGCACCTCCTGAATGCCTTTTTCCGTCTGTTGGGTGAGGCAGGTGCTTAAATTCTGGACAGATTGCATGGAAACAGTTGGACCATGCTGACAGGAGTGTAAGTATCACACTGCTCTTATTCAAGGAAGTAACTTTGGCAAATGAAGCCTTGCATCATGAAAGGCAACTTGTATATCAGATTTATTTCACTTGGGTCTTCTGTTTTTAAAAGATTTAAAAGGCTTTACAAGCTCATCAAAATATCTTACCGTGCGCAAAACCTTGCTCTGAAAATCTGCACATATTGAAAGATGAGGACACCAGACCCTCTAGTGGGTAACATAAAGAGCTGTGAAGGAGGAGGCTTCCTTATTCTAACCCATTCAGCGCCACACACTCACTGTGTGACCTCAGGCAAGTCTCTTGACCTCTTCTTGCCTCAGTCACTGAGCTGTAAAATTGGGTAAAGCAGGATCTCTTTGAAAACCAGATGTTGGATCTGAGCTCAGCTTTCCTTGGTACATAAAATTAGAAAAATGTTGGATTAGTGTTCTTCCACAACATTTAGTATATACTCTTTAAAAGGAATGATGTAAATGTTTATATTGTATTTCACATAGCTAATTAATGTATGTTAGGGCTTACCTTGTGTGACTGGTGCAGTCGTAAATAAACAAAGCAAATAAATGTCTTCTGTGCAAGAATCTTTCTTTCCCCAGCAAGAGTATCATGGCAAAGTTCAGCCCTTAGCATTTAAAGAACTAGGAGAAAGAATAAACTAATATACTAGCTTGAACTTCAATCCCAAAGGAGTAGGTCACAGTGAAAAGGGCTGTTAGAGTACTGCAATAAAATAAAATATCAGTGTATGTTTAAATTTTTGAACAAATTTACTTGGATTGTTCTCACCCCCTTTTCTATTTACTTTCCTCAAATGTATGGATAGATTATTTCACACTGAGAGTCAGTGTGGTATAGTGGATAAAGTGCTGGATATGAACCTGGAAAACCAGGGTTCAAATCTTGCATTAACCATGAACTCTCTGGGTAGCCTTTGGCAAGTCACAACCTCTCAGCGTAGAGAGCCAGTGTGATATAGTGGATAAGGTTCTGGGCTTTGAATCCTGGACTCACCATGAACCCACTGGGTGTCCTTGGGCATATCACAGCCTTTCTGCCTCAGTTCCCTATCTGTAAAATGGGAATGTGTGTGTCTGTTTTTCCCTGTGTTTCCCTCACCCTTGTCAATCTTAGATTGTAAGCCCACTGGGCACGGACCCTGAAAATCTGTGATTGTAAAGTGCTACATATACCTAGTAGTGCTATAGAAATGATTAGTAGTAGTAATTCACAGGGGATTAAGTGAATACTGGAGAATGACTGCAGAAAATGACTTTTTAAGACATAATCCTGCAGTGGAATCTGTGTGGTCAGAGTCTCCCACTTGCAGACACAGATAAGGCACAGCACAGTCCTTCACAGACAGCTCATTGGGGGAATTGAGTCATCTTTTGTATCTACTGATTTACTCTGAAATTCTCAGAGGTGTGCCCAACTAGTTAGGGAACAGCAACATAACATCTGACCCATAACTGATCAACATGGATTGCCTGAGACAGAATTAAGAATAATCATAGCTCCATTTGTTAACCCTCCCGCTGTACGGACAATTTGTATTGATGACAACAAGATCTGCTGTTGGTCGTGGACAGGAGCCAGGAAGGCTGCTCAGCAAACAGCTCTGCTCTGCAAATAGATTTCAGCCTTGGACATATTCTTAAGGGAGATCACCTGTTCAAGTTGTGATGTGAATGAACGCTCATGGGGAAAAGGACTTTCATAACTCGACTCACTTAATTTGGGACATAGCTAATTTGAACTATTTATTTATTATCACACTCAGAGCTATTCCATGTTTCTCCCTCTCCCTCATATTTGATTTTAATGTACTTCAAGTACATTGAAGCAAGTGTAAAAACAGAATACAACTGAACAAATAATCTTGGTAGCAGAGAATGGGCTTTTGTTATATAAGCCTTAGGAGATGGGTGGGGTATACATTCAAATAAATAATTTGGGCACGTGGGGTCCTGCAGTCTATCTTGTTATACACTAAAATAATTAATTAACTCTTTGTAAGAAAACAATACTAACAAACAATAAATAAATCCAGGACATTTCACTTTTTAAACAAGCCCTCAGCAATAAGAATTGGTGGAACTATTTGTGGGTTGAGCCCCAACTCCTCCAGAAGCACAGAAGATCTACTAGTATGCTACAACTGATGGAAGGAGAATTTCACCCAATGCAAACACAACAGAGAAGACCTGCTGTAAGTGGTCCTGTACTGTCCTCACCCATTGTAAGTCTATGCCTTGAACATGGAGAAGGAAGAAGTAGATCCATTGTGTGTTGGTTGCACTTTGAGCTTTTTGCAATGCACTGTATGGAATGGAGCAGCCTGGGATCCAGAAGGCACAAAGTCACCTTCGCCCACATAGCTCCTGGGCTGCATCTTCCTATCTGTACTACCTAAAAGTACAGCTCAGAACTGATCGTGTGATAATGGGTTTAGCGTGAGTGTTAATTTTCTTGTTCTAATGTGATGACATCAAGTGTGTGATGTGTATAGCTACCACATAGCATTTTGCCCTACCCATCATTATCGCTTTCTTGGAGTGTTCAGAAGTGATACTGTATTTCTGAATCCTTGGAGATCACACCCTTCTAGAAATGTCACCAAAGGATGCTTGGGGGTGGGGGGATTTACTAAAAAAGAGGTGTTCATTGTAAGTAGTCAGTAGCACATACTCTACACTTCTACTACTGCTACCCTAATTCTCTTCCTCCTCACATTACTACAAAGAAGGGTGTTTTCAGACGAGCTGCTACCCCACATGGCTACCCGGGAGCCATGGAACCACCCATCTGAAAGCGGAGAAACCAGATGCGTGAGCCACAGAGTACCCACTCTCGGACACTCACGGAGCATTGCTGGGAAATCCAGAGTGCTCCGTGTGGGGCAAACCAAATGGATGCATGGCAACGGATGGCCATGTAGCCCCTACCCATATGAACAGAGGCAGTAAGCCACACCAGTAGACAGGTCTGCCAGTACCATGGAGGCTCGTGACCCTGAAGACCAGAGCAGTCCTGTGGCTGTTCTCGGACCAGCTGGATTGCCTGCTTGGACTTTGCTGCAATTTTCTTACCCCGTTTCCTTTCCCTGCTCGTTATCGGCACTTGCCTTATTGTGCACTTTGCTCCCTGCTATCTGCGTTCTGTAAGTGGTGTGTTTGGGATTCCTGCGTGTCCCATCACTGGTATGTGCCTCCGTGGTTGGCCTGGATTGACAAGACCTGCACTGCCTCCCAGACTCATGGGCAGGATGGGGTTGTGGCTCCATGGTTCCTGCGACTGTGTATCATGGCAGGGGTTAGGGTGAGGGTGGTAGGGGGCAGAGGAGAGGGGGAATGGCTGCCCACATGATGCATTTCTGTGACCAGTCCGTGACGGAGGGAGTATAGGCGGCTGCCTGTGTGGCTGCGGTAGCCACGCTGGGAGCTACTGATTTGAATCGCTCTCCACATACTCCACCTGCATGGTGTTCCATGGCAGAGCCACTTGTTGGCCATGGACCCTCCCCACAATCACCTTGCTCATATGAAAACACCCAAAGTAATCCGTTCACTAGCTAGTAAGTCAGTACCACATACTCCGTACCACACTCTACCCCCTGGCCCCATGAAGGGTACTACCATGTGGCTACCCTTCACTACCATGCACATCTGAACACTCACAGGCAATTATGTAGTAACTTTTTAGTATTTGGAGATATTATATGGCACCTCTATCCCCATGTCACATCTGAAAAAGCCTTTAAAGTCAATGTCCTATTTATTGAAACAACTTAGTCTCTTTGAAGAGACTAAGTTAGCATGTTTACGCAGTGCTGTAGATCATATGAGTGTTTTTAGTATTGTGGTATAGTAGTATGTATTATCTTTAACATTCAAAAAGTAGGTTGTTTCTAAACAGTATTAGATAACCACCAAAACAAGAAAATTGCCAAAAATCAGATTTCTGTATGCTCATTATACAATGTGTGTATTTATCATCCATTTTAAAACACATCAGACTTATTTGAAATTTTTAAATACACACTTTTATATTCACTTTTATATTCATTGGTGGTGAACAAAATCAAATATTTAAGTGTCTTTTCTTATCTTTTTACAGAACAAAAAATAGTATTTGCTTTTGCTCTTTGATAGCAACCCAGCACTCTTTAATGGATCTGTGACAGAGATAAAAAGCAGAGGAATGTCTAGAGTGCTGACTTCAACCTCCATTTTTTCAAAGCAGAGGGCAAGAAAGCTAAACATTTAAAATGCATGGATTGCTCTGAAAGCTTTAAACCTATTAGGACAGATGCACAGCAACTTTGCACACAGATTGCCCCCAAAGTAAGTCTTGATTTTAGGACTAAGCCAAGCTGGCATGCAAGAGCACTTGCTGTTGATCTTTTATACTAATTTTGGATTAATTGTGATCTACAGCACTGCGTAAACATGCTAACCTAGTACTTCAGCTTCACCACAGCTAAACATTAATCCTTCTTAATGCTGTAAGTCAACTTTTAGTCCTTAGCAGAATTACCTTAATCTCTGGCTAGGAAGCTAACTGATTTACAAAACATAATCCAAGAGCTCCAGAATCTTAAGGAAAATGTGCACAGAAGCAATTCACCTATACAGAATATCTCTTTCTGGCATCCTTCATTAAACCTGGCACTGGGAGCAATTGATTGAAAAATGTACCTAAGTTATAGGTGTCATTTTTTAAAATGATAAATTGTATTAGAGAGAGAAACTCAGCTTGTTTATCTTCTTTTGCCTTATGGCTTTGAGAAGCATTTTCTTTTTACTTCCACAATTTACTTCCACTATTACAATCTTATCATTTTGATAAACCACTTTTTTATGGGTGCTAATAAGACAGTTTTTGTTCTTGTTAATTTTTCATGTAATTCCATGTTATTGAATGTTCCCATAGAAGGCCAGCAACTACATTTACATGTAAATAATAAAAGTCATATTAAAATAACCCTGGGTTTTATATTCCCCTGTCTGTTAAGGACATAATGTTGGGTGAACCTTTTGCTAGGGCACTGAGTGGGCACTGAGTACACACTTTCTTTGAGTCCATGGCAGCAATTCTGAATGGATGGGGGAAAAGGAGGAACTGGGAAGCAGTCATGATCCACAATATGGTTCTCTGAATACTCTCTACCCTAGATGTCTCAGCAGGAATTAATGTCGCTCCAAGCAATCGTATCTGACCCCATATATTTTCCCCTCTTCATCTTGCTGATGGCTCATGGGGATTCATTACATGCACACACACAAAACTCACAACTTATAATGAAAAATAAAAGCCCAACAAAACGTTGAAGGATGCAGAATCACACAGAACAGAAGAGTAGTAAGTTTATCATAATTTTCATGACATTTTGGGGCTGTTTCCCCAGTTTTTTTAGGATGGAAAACTGGTTATGACTTTGATGCTTGGTCTAGTTCTCTGTAATTCACTGTAGTCTGAGACTGATTAGCGCAGACTGGATGCTGCTGTAATATGTGCTATACGACAGTTGTCCCAAAGAAACTATTTACAAACTGGAGATATTTGGAATACATAATGCTTCAGCCCATATTCCTTCTGCATGGGCAGCTGCAATGAGCTGACTTTTCCAGTCCTACATCTTGCTGAGTCTACCCAACAGGAAAAACGAATAGCCCATTTATTCCACACACTGCCTGTGCCACACCCACAATAACCCTCAAGAACGTCTTGTGTCCTTGTGCTTGCACAAGCGTTACGGCAGTCTGGGCATCCTGGGACACCCCAGGACACTGGCTGACTTCCCTCACTCCTGGGCTGCTGGCCTCTGTTCCGGTGTCTGCTCTCTGCCTCCCCAGCCATGCTGCAGCGCTTAGCTGGGAACTGACCATAAAATATCTGAGGGGAAAGTAGAGCAAGGAAGTCTCTTCCCAGTTGTATGCAGCACTCTAAAATTAGTCCCAGTTTCCAGAGGGACCAATCGGGGGTGCAATCTGCTGTCCTGATATCAATACACAGGCAGTCACTGTGCTCCAACCACCATCACCCCTCCCTAATTATTTATTTCTTTTAAAAAATTAATATCCTGCCCCCTCCTGCCTAGGCAGCCAGGGGTGGTGTACAATATAAAATATAAATATAAAAACAATTAAAAAAAAAACTTCATACAGGTTGTAACAATGACTCATGACACACAGCTGTGGGGAATCCTGGGTCCAGCAAGCTCCTCCCGCTGTTTGCTTCCTGGGGTTCCCAAGCATGCTCACTGCTCCAACCACTGGGACCTCTCTAGGTGCTTTGCCCGCACGGAGGCTATGTGCACATTAACAGAGGGGGGCAGACATGTGGATGAATATTGACCCGGATTGGCCCACATAGTGGGCCCGCCATGTTCCAGGTCTCTGCTGTGAGTGGAGGCTCTGTGGTGCATGGGAGTGTGCATCTCGCAGTCGCTTAATAAATGGGCAACGAAAACAGGCTGAACATTCTCCTGTTGTGGACTATCATCTCCTTTATAAACATCCAAGCTGGCATAATCATACAGCAAGGATGGCTTAGCTCTTATAGCTGTTAGTACTGGAAGAATTCAGGTAGTATCTTTTATTGCAATAACTCCTGGACCACTTTTGTGGGGGTGACGCTAGAGTTGGGAGCTAATTTAGAAGGCAGAAATGTGAGGCAAATGGTTCTCGGGTCCTGAGGGGAGCAAGACAACTAAGAAAATCTAGACTACATAAAGAAAGGTATGTTTTGAGTAGGACACTGTTCTCAGTGTGAATGCATGGAAATCTATGGAGATTTTGGGTGAAACAGAGAAGTGGCTGATTTATTATGGGATCTGCTATGTGTCCTTATGTCTGTTTAATTTTATTATCACTTATTGAATAGATTTACAACACTCCAGCCCTGGATATTAGTGTCCTTCCTGCCTGGGTGAGTCTACAGAATATTCTATGTCTAAATAGTCATAATAGTTAGAACACCTACAGTGTTTTTTGCTCCCAGGTTTGTGATGCAGTTTTCATGACTATTGAAGAAAACCCCTTTCTGCCTCCCATTGCACATTCCTGCTCAGGTCTGGCCAGGGCAGGATGGGGTCAGTTTCAGGATTTGATTTGATTTTTTTATGTTGAATTTGGACAAGTCTCATGAGTCTGACTCATTATAAAATTAACTGTCACCATTAAAAAAAAAGTGTATGAGCAGCAACTGTTATTTAGATTTCTTAGCACTGGGGACAGAATTCCGTGGAACCTTGATGCAAATAAGAAGTTATGTATGGACTTGGGCCCTGCACACTTTCTCTCCTCCAATGCTGACTGATTTTTCAGAAGGGCTGGAGAAATAGATCCAGATACTGCCACCTCATATTTTCAATAGCTGTAAATCCTCTAGATATGTACTAAAAGCCTTACCGGGGGCAGAATGGAGACAAGTTCTTTTTATAGAAGATAGATATTGAGTCAGCATAATTTGTTGTTGCATCCTTATATTTAGTTCTGGTCACTTACTTATTCTCTAATTCATCGTATCATTAAGGATGTGTATGAAATGTATTTGAGTCTTGCCACTTGCACAAGCTCAGTAAGTGTCTTCAGTTTTTGGTGGAGCTTATAGCCTGAGATTTTAGTATGTTCATCTCTGTCTATAGATAACTTTAATCTTGGGATGTATAATTATTATTCTGCAAACTGTATGGGAGGTTTTTGGTTTAACACCAGTCTTGCGTCTGAAAATCTTATTATGCAGAATCCTTGTAGAACATATGCAAAAAAAGTATCTGTCTTTTGACAGGTTGGCACATAATGGATTATGATACATTTGCCTGGTTTAGTCTGGTTGAAGTCCTTATACTATGGTGGATGAAGAAAAGTGACATGTGAGTTAAAGAGGCAGATGCAGGTCTTCAGGTCATTTTTCCAAGTCCTTTCAGTGTTGATGTGTACAGATGAATACATCTTAAAGCTGAACTGTCTTATGTAAGGAACTCTCTGACTTGCTTACCTTTTTGTTACTGACAATACTATTTACTATTTAGACAATTAAAATGGAAAGAAACTAAGGAGTGGTTTTATTTCTTTTGTTCTCAGTTTGGACAATGAACCAGACTAATACATTTCACTCCTGTTCATAGCCTGTTTTCATTAAATTTCATTGTTCATTAATAGGAAGCTCTTTAATTAAGTTGCATGCAATACAACAGAGGACTGCAACACTTTAAAAACATTTAAAATATTTCTAGTGATGATGGGCTTTGTAAAATGTTGTTTTTACAAGCCTATCTCTTGGGTTCCCGTTGACCCGACATTGTCACATGAAGTTTTTTGTCAATATGCAGTACAAAGTGTTCATTTTCTTTAAACAGTTAAAAGGTAATAAGAGGGTCAACCAATTCTTTGAGTGATTTAATTTCAACAAGGTTTTAGTAGAAAACTCTTCAGCTGCGATTTTCCCTCTTTGGTTTGAGGGAAGAAAAGTAAACGCCTTCCTTCCTTTTTCCCCCAGGTCCCGTCTTGTGAAAAGTGTGTGTGTGTGTGTGTGTGTGTGTGTGTGTGTGTGTGTGTGTGTGTGAGAAGTTTTTCAGTTGATCTTTTTATGGAAAGTAGATTTCTATTGTTATGCTAAACATTTTAAGAAAAATAATTCAAATATTATTTTGGTGGAGGAATTTTGGTTGAGATGTTGGAAAGGATGCCTTGTCACCTAAATGCCATGTTCTTCCCAAAGTCCTCACCATCAACACTGGTGAGGCCACTGATGAGATGGATTGCAACCATCCTAGAGGTCACATATACAACAGCTCTCCTTAGCTCCTTTAATTGACCATTCTAGTCCTCTCCATTATCCTTGCTTCTCCCTTGGGGTATACGTGTTGTTCATTTGAATGTCATTGGCTCATCACTACCTGTGTGCAGCACAGAAGCCCGCTCCTTGCCAGGAGCTGAAGTTCTGGCAACCATGGCAAAAAGACGTGGCTGCAGTCATTAACCCCTTACTGCCTGCATCCCTGGGAGCTGGCCAGCCCCTGCTGAGCTGCATGCCCCCAAGGTGGCAGAGGAGAGTGGACAAACACCATAACCTGACCAGTGATGGAGACCCCATGACACCTACACAGTGCTGATGTCTGGGAGCAAAAGGCAGACTTTCCTAAGCAGCCAGAATGAGCAGGGAAAGGGAGGATGGAAAGGCCCGGAAAGCAGGTAGTTCAGGTTGGGAGCTGGCAAGTGCAACAAATAGAGCTGTGAACTATTGGCATAAGCTTTGAGGGACAGTTGTGGGAACAAAGAATCTGAATAGCTTCAAAATGGAGTTCGATAAATTTATGGCATACAACTTGCAAGGAGTTTTTATTATTTGATGCTGCAGAACAAAGAGTTTTGCCCCCCCCCCCAGCATGTTGATTTCCCCCCCCTACTCACCCCTTTTCTTCTTGTAGTGTCAAAGTAGTCAGCAGCTGGAGGGGGGAATATCCGGTGCCTTGCTGGTGGGGCCTGCGTGTATGCTCAGTGTCTATTTGGGGTCGGAAAGGAAATTTCACTCTGGGCAGATTGGCAGTTGACTCAGAGGGTTTTTCGCCTTCCCCTGGAACCTGGGTGTGGCTCGCCTGTTTGGGACATCTGGATCCTTCTTTTTCTAACATTATTTCCTGTTATTTCCGTGTGCTCTGGTTGGTCCCAGTCTCTACTTATAGCTATTGGTGGGATTTCTCTGTGTGGGTGGTTGGGGTGTGGCAAGTCCTTGCAGTTGTGCAGGGAGCTGGACTAGATGACCCTTGAGGTTCCTTCCAGCCTTGTGACTTTAGGAGTCTATGCTTCTCCATCCTCCTGGGGCTTCTGCAGGCGTTGGCCTCTATTCTTCCTGCAGAGTTCCCATGCGGGGCCAATGCGTGTTTGGATTTCACATGTGTTCCTTTAAGGGCTGGGGTGGGGGCCAGGGACCTAAGATGGCTGTGCTCACTCTGGGAGCCGCTCTGGTAATTTGGCTTGAAGGGGTCATTCAGACAGACAGCAGCTCTGTGTTTGCCCATTGCCCTGGGTTTGGCTGGCTTGCTCTGTGAGGTGTGCTCCTGGATCTTCTGGAGTGCCACGTGGGGGCCTACCCTAGAGCAGCCACAGCCTGCTCTATGCTGAACATCTGTTGGGTGTTTTTCAGACAGACAGGTAAACCAGGGGGTTAATGGGGACTTATGTGGACAAATGTGCAGCTGGTGTCTGTCTATTTACACCAATTGACACTACTCTTGACAATGCTTCTGACTTGATGTACAGCTCCGGAGAAGTCACATGAGTTACACTGTGCTTCAGTGTTCTGAGCTGAAGAATGGGATAATAGTAAACACTTTTGAGTACATAGATAGAAATAATGGATGGATGGGGAATGCAAAATATCTGTGATATGACAGCAAGAATGGTGGAAAATGTAGTAGCTTCAAGAGAGGGGGACAGGGTATCAGAGGAATAAGTATGGGGGACACCCCACCCCCCAAGGGCAAGGAAGAGGAAGGACCCCAGTGAGGGAGGGGAACTTGTGGGGAAGAGGACCTTTCAGCATGTCTTGGAACCCAAGAGCCTACTCTCTTCTTGCGCCTAGGAAACCCAGCCTCAGAGAGGGTCTAACTCATCATTGAGGTCAGAGAGAAGAAGGAAGAACCGACACCACAAAGGGAAGGGAAGACACGGGGGTCTGACACACAGAGTTCTGAAATTATGGGAAGGACCGCAGGGAGCTGTAACTCTGGGAACTACCAGGAACGATGGACCCTAGACCAGGGGGTTCTTCTGGAACAGGGCCACGGGACAGGACTACCAAGTCCTGGGTAGAGGGGAACCCTTAGATAGTGGGGGACAACACACAAAGAACCCCAAAGGGGACAGGGCGGCAGCAACCAAACCAGGACTCCCAGGACACTAACCTGACACCCCCACGAAGGGTACCAGGCACGAGGGTCCCCGGAGGGACAACCAGGTGCGGGGTGAAGCTGAGACGTCCAACACACAGTACACCCTCAAGAGGGGATCAAGCTCACGGGCTGTGGGGGAAACTGGGAGGTAAGGGAACACACCACAAAGAGATTGGACACACAGGCTATGGGGGAACAGGGAGGTAAGGGAACACACCACAAGGGGATTCAACACATAATCTATGGGGGAACAGAGAGGTAAGGGGAACACACCATGAGGGGATTGGACACACAGGCTATGAGGGAACAGGGAGGTAAGGGGAACACACCATGAGGGGATTGGACACACAAGCTATGGGGGAACAGGGAGGTAAGGGGAACACACCACGTATACACAACACACAGTCAGGGGGAAATCCGTGCTACACAGCAGAGAACTATACACTACTATACCGCACACACAGCAAAGATTCAAGTGGGGAAGAGACATTGCTCCACCACCTTCCTGAGGCCACATCAGTGTTTAAGTACCATCTGTGGCCAATCAGGAAGCTGGGGGGCCGGACTGGGGAAATAAGCCCCAGCTGGGACAGGGTGCAGCCATGCAAAGGGCAGTGAGACAGGGGAAGGCATATAGAGGAGGAATGCGGGAGGTGAACAGGTCCACCAGGTGGCGCAGGCCCCAAAATTGCCTCTCCCGCATTCCAAGGCCAAGGGTTCATGCCTGGGACCTGACAGGTACCATCTGGCTTAAAATATATATTTTGGCCCATGAAAATAAACAGAAAATCATAGAATCATAGAGATGGGAAATACCTCAGAAATCATCTCATATAACCCCCCTGCTCAAAGCAGGACATCCACAGCTACAGCATCCCTGACAGATGACTGTCCAGCCTTGGTTTGAAAAACACCAGCGAAGGAAGGCCCACGACCTCCCTAGGCGATTTATCCACTGTTGAACAGCTCGTACCATTAGGAAGTTCTTTCTAATGTTTAACCAAAATCTGCTTTCTTGTAATTTGAGCCCATTATTTCTAGTCTTTCCTTCAGGTGCAAGAGTGAACAAGTCTTTCCCATCCTCTCCTGTGAAAGCCCTTCAGGTAGTGGAAGATTGCTATCCTATCTCCCCTTAGTCTTTTTTTCTCCAGGCTAAACATGCCCAGCTCCTTCAACCTTTCCGAATAGGGCTCGGTTTCCAGACACCTGCCCATCTTTGTTGCTCTCCTCTGAACATATTCCAATTTGACAGTGGGTGATTTCAGACATTACGTTTGTCTGAAATCACCACAGTCAACCTCAGACAACTGCAGGTGTGTGTGTGTGTGAGAACGGAGGTGAACGTTGTGCGCATCCAGATGTTCACCTCAGTCACCCACTCCCTGTGGTGAATCTAACCACACTTTGTTCTCCCGCACCACGGCGGCGAACGAAGCGTGGTTAGGGGGAATCCGGAACGCGGTGAAGGAAAAGTAACTTCTGTTACCTTACCTCCACCGTGTTCCGGGGTTCTGGCGGCAGCGGCCAAATAGGCCGCTGCGGCTGCCTGTCTTGGGGAGGGTGGGTGACCGGGGAGCGCAGGGGGTGGGCCCGTGTGGCTGCACGCTGCGTTGTGCGGCCCCACCCCCTCCAGGAGGGGGTTGCCCCTTTAGACATTACGGCCGGATGCTTTCACCACGGGCTGTGGTTCGGCGGTCCCCACATCTGGGGGCGAAGGGGGGAACGTCTGTTGGCTCCCCCCTTCACCCCCGGCCGTGGTCCGAACCACCCCACGGCCAGTGGTGAAAGCGACCGGCCGTTACGTCTGAAATCACCCAGTGTTCTTCTTTAAGTGTGGTGCCCAGAACTGGACAGAGTACTCCAGATGTGGTCTGACCAGCGCAGAACAGAGTGAAACTATTACTTCTTGTGACTTGGAAACTATGCTTCTGTTAATGCAGCCTAAAATTGCATTAGTCTTTTTTGTGGCTGCATCATACTGCTGACTCATGTTCAGTCTAATAAACTACAAACCCCAGATCCTTTTCACATGTATTGCTGCCGAGCCAGGTATCCCCCATTCTGTATTTGTATATTTGATTTTTCTTACATAAATCAAGATCAAGAACCTGACTTTCAGTGAACAATGTTTTGTTTGCAGCTGCTACAGATAACATGGTGTCCAATATAAAGGAGACCAAGACCACCATGGAATCATTCAAAATGATCGCAAAGTCAAAGTCTGATATTTGCATGTCAACAAATATTTGTAGCACAGTTCTTCTTCCTTTAGGATGTACTCTACCCATTTTTACACATCCAAATGAAAGAGAAAGCAGTACAAGAAAAAACTCGGATATCATTCTCTCTCTTCCTCTAAGAATAACCAGCCATCTCAGCCTTGTTTTCAAGTCTGAAAATGACATAGAGAGCTAGCACCCAGTCATCTGAAGGACAATCTCTTTTTGAAGACAGTTTTTCACAATTACTGAATTGTGATTACTACTGACAAAGTGTGGGTCCTTGAAGTCCTCCAATAAGGTAATGCAATACTTCTCTCAGCCCGAACCCCCATTTCTGTCCCTCTTCAGGGACCCTTCTCACAATTTACAAGAAGAAATGAATAAGGCCTTCAGGCCAATCTTCTAGCGCACCCCCTCCAGAAGGGGAAAGGACCAGTTAGGATGGTCCGCCCTCGGAGGCTGATGGAACCCCAGCGGTTCCAAGAGGTCCTGAGGGAGTTAACCTTGGACCTGGATGGTCACTCTGTGGATGAGCTAGTCCAGCATTGGAACAGCTTGCTGGAGGA
>QEPC01012655.1:5725067-5735776 GCA_003113815.1 Sphenodon punctatus | reverse complement strand
GAGGCAGTCGCTAAGGCTGCCTTTCGCCAGTTGTATCTGGTGCGTAGGCTGCGTCCGTTCGTCTCCAGCCCGGACCTGGCCTCCCTCATCCATGCCTTCATCACCTCGAGGCTGGACTACTGCAACGCGCTCTACGTGGGGCTCCCCTTGTTCCTGGTTCAGAGGCTGCAGCTAGTGCAGAATGCGGCGGCTCATCTCCTTACGGGGACGGGTCGTCAGGAGCACATTACACCTGTGCTCCGGACTCTGCACTGGCTGCCAATAGCATGCTGAGCTAGGTTCAAGGTTTTAGTGTTGGTCTATAAGGCCCTTAATGGTCTGGTCCCCTCGTACCTCAGGGACTGCCTCGCCCTCCGCACCCCAGGGCGGCTCCTGCAGTCAGCCGGGGGTGCCTTCTTGGAGGTTCCCTGCGTAAAGCGGGGGGCCACAATGGAGAGTGCATTCTCGGTGGCCGGGCCACACCTTTGGAACTCCCTTCCGGAGGAAGCCCGCCTGGCCCCAAGTCTGTTGTCATTCCGGCGGTATTGCAAAACCTGGCTGTTCGTCCAGGCCTTTGGGGAGGGTGGGTTAGGGTTATGGTGGTTTTCGCCCCTATGCTGTTTTGTTGTTTTTACTTCCGGGGCCCTGTTTTAAATATCTTTATTGTTGGTTTTTTTTTTTAAAAAAAAAAATTTTATACTGTTTTTATGTATTTATATTGCTGGAAGCTGCCTCGAGCTGTTTACAGGAGGGGCGGGGTATAAATTATAGAAATAACATAAATAAATAAATAAATAAATAAATGTTACACAGACACTCTAACACCCATTAAATGGGTGTTACATTATATTATACATGTTGCAGGGCACCAGCAGTGGCGTCCGTTGCTCCATGGGTGGGTGTGGGTCGAGATGGGTGTTGGCCGGGAGCAAACACTCACCAACACCCACCGAAAGTGGCATTTACACAGATGCCCCCACTCATCTCCAGCCAGGGAAATGTTCCCCACCCACCAGCCAACACCCATCTCCACCCAGAGGAACTGTGTGGAGGCATCATGTGTGCACAGGGCCCATTGTGATTGGCTGCAGTGGTGCCCTGCAACATGTATATTAAAATGCAACACCCATATTATGGGTGTTAGAGCATCTGTGTAAAAAGGGCATATGTTCTTAACCAGGGCATAAAATTTTAGATCGCAGTTGCCAGACTTTATCCTGATATTAAAGTGTTCTTGGCCTACTACACCCCTGAACCACTCACCAGCCTCAGTTTTCTGAGTGCCAATGGCTCCCAGGTGCCTGCAAATTTTGTGTCCTGCTCTTATAAAGGAGCTGTGGAGGTAGTCCCTGTGGCAAAATGCCAGTAGGGGGCCCTATACAGCTGAGCTAACCACCTCACTGTGTTTCTCCAAATCTCTGACCAGGGGTTCACACAGCTGGCAACCCTCTGAAAACCCTTGATATTCCACTGCCACTACCTGAGTGTATCCTCAGAGGGTGTTCACACCACTCAGGAAATGTGAGCCCCGAAAGGTATAAGCTTCCCAGCTTCCGAAGAGCACTCCCTTTTCCCGGCACTCTTTCCCGGGGTTTCCTCCATTCCTCCGTTGGAGGCCAAACCCCTGAGTCACCCAAGGAAGGCTTCCCTTGGTACCAAAGCTGCTGGCTTCTGACTAAATAGGGAGTTTCTCCCTCCACAGTAGCTTGGCTAGGCTTCCTAGCCAAAGGAGATGTATAATGCTCAGCCAATAATGCACACACACAACCAGTAGGGTAAAAAGAAAACTTAGACTTTACTGGTACATATAAAAAGGAATAAAAGCATAGAACATGGGGTTGCTAACACTTTGAGCAAAGCAAGTACAGTTTGGGGAATGGTACCCCATTTGGAATGCACCTATCTAGTACAGTATCTGGAGTAGCAGGCAGGCAAGCTATTACTCAGGGTTAATCCTCCTGGTCTGATCTCCATAGCTGATGGTTTCCCTATGGGGTCCAAGTCCTTGTTCTGGCTAGGCCAGAGTTACAGATTTCACAGTCACAACACACACTCCATCAGAGTCCCAGAGAAGAGAGAGCCCCAAAATGGAGAGGGTCTGAGGCTTTTAAAGCACCGTTCCCCCTCCCTGTGATTTGTCCAGGTAAGTCACCTAGCCCATGGACAAATTCCCCCTGACCCATCCAAGTCAATCAGATTCCTGTTTCCTGCTTGCTGTAGGTGATCCCTGAGGAATTCCTGGAATGTGGGGTCTTGAACACCCTGAACATGTGCTCATTTAGAGGCCTAGTTAAAGGTTACAGCCTGCCTCGCGGTTTCAGGCGGGCATCTGTGCCAGTGCCAGTGGCATTTTGCCACACCCCCTAAACAGTTCAGAGTAAAGACTTTATTCTTATTTTCTAGTAGCGAGGAAAGATGGTGGTTTCCATTCCATTATAGTTCTCCTTGATCGTAACTGCAGCTCTTTCCAATGCAGCAGATATCATTTATATAGGTGGTAGTGTACTCCTTGCAAAGTGCAAAGCATTTCTGCCTAAGGTCATATTCCTCAAGCTGCAGCAACTTCTGCAACAGCTATTCGACAACCCATCTTAGGCAGCCAGACTTTTCTTCCATATCATGGGTCTCATGGCCTAAGCCACTATGGTACTGCATACAGCTTCGCATAAGACCTTTGCAACATTGGGAGACATCAGTTTACCACCCAAATATAGACTCCATTTCTATTCAATGTATTATCTGAAGGTGGCAGCAGGAGTGCAACATTCTCAAAGGGATGCTGGTCGAGACCCCGGTGCCTTCCACTGCAGTTGTTACCAATGCTTTTCCTTTTTGGACGAGGGAGCCAATTGTAGCTCTGACCTGCATTGATCTGTGGACTGAATGGGAGACCTTCCTGCACATCAGTCTTTTGGAACTCTGAGCAGTATGAAGAGCTTTACAAGCTTTCTTCCAACAACTCTAATGCAAAGTCAGCCCAAATCACAACAGTACAACCACAATGTGGCACATAAACAAACAAGGAGAAGCCCACTCTGGTTGCCTATGTCAAGAAGCCATGAAGCTATGAGACTGGGCTATTGCCAAACATGTCTACCCTATAGTGATTAACTTTGTGTGCAACACAATACTGCGACAGACTTCCTCAGCAGACAGATGGCAGAACGTCATGAGTGGTCTCATCGTCTTTTTCACATTGGGCACTCCACAATCTATCTGTTCACAACCAGAGATAACATCAAATGCACACAATTCAGCAGAGGATGCACTGACCTGCTCTGGGTTCAAATAAGGACTGGATAAATTCTTGAAGGATTGGTTCACAAATAGCTATTAGTCATGTAGATCAGGGGATACAACCTCTGACTACCGGGAGCTAGGTGAGAACATCAGGAAATGGATTACTGTGAGGTTTTTCTCCAAAGTGACCGACGGTGCCTGCTGTTGGAGACATGCTCCTCAGGAAATGCCTTCCTCTGTCATTGGGGAAGCAACTGTTTATGTTTTCCCTCCATTTCCCCTTATTCCAAGTGTTCTCTGAAAACTCAGACTAGATTTATTTCTTTATTTTGATATCTACCCCGCTTACATAAAAACATTGCATAAAAGTAAAATCCCGAAAACAATAAAAGACACCCACCCAACTCAACCCCAAACCAAAACTTTACCCCTGCCTATTGAAAGCTTGGCTGAATAAATCGTCTTACCCTGCCTTCGGAAGATGCACAAGGTACGGCTTAGATGAACCTCCAAGGGCAGGGAGTTCCAAACCCAAGGAGCAGCCACCGAGAACACCTCTGTGAGCCTGGGTCGTAAAGACCTGGACCAATGATGGAACCTGAAAGAGGGCACTCTTGGTTAATATTAGGGGTCATGAAGAGACCTAATGAGGAAGGCAGTCCTATAGATATGTAGGACCCAGGCTATTTAGGGCTTTATAGGTCAAAACCAGCACCCTGAATTCTGCCTGGAAAGCTATTTGCAGCCAGTGCAGACTGGGTGTAATGTGCTTCCAGTGACCCTCCCCCATCAAGAGGTGGACTGCTACATTCTGCACAAGCTGAAGCCCCCAAACAGTCTTTAAGGACAGCCCGAGATAGAGTGCATTGCAGTAGTCCAACCTCGAGGCATGAATGATGGTGGCCAGATCCATATCTGAAAGAAAAGGACACAGATTTCTCACTAGATGGAGCTGGTGAAAGGCACTCTTGACTACAGCCACAACCTGGTATTCCAGACGCAGATTAGGATCAGGGAACACTCCCAGACTGTAAACATGAGTAACCGGGGAGACTGGACCCCATCAATGATGGGAGTTCCAATTCCCCCAGGTCAGGACCGGCCAGCCATCGTTACTTCTGTCTTGTCTGGATTCAGCTTCATAAAAACCAAGGCAGTTGTCTCAGCTCCAACAACCTTGGTGCACCCAGTTGACCAGATTGTCTGTAGATCAACCAACTCTCCCCAAGATTCCAGATCATTGTCTCAGAACCAACAGCAGATTCTTTATCCAGATCTCCAGTCTCTGCACTTCACAGCATAGTTTGATCCCTCATTGACTGTTGCAGACCTACAGTACTTACGTGAGCAGGTCCATCATGTCCTCCTCGGCACCCAGAAACCCACTACCAGGAAGGTTTTCTATGAGGAGAACTGCTATTGAAAGTTCTAGAAATATTCCAGTGTAGCCAGCAGAACCCAGTGATGTGAATGGAGAGAACCATCTCAAAGGACTCGGTTAGGTTTCAGGTAAGTAACCTTTAATTTATTCGATTGCAATCTTTCCAAGATTTTTATTTTATTTTTGTGTCTCTGCACAGCATGTAAAGGAGTAGGGCCTCGATTCCTAAAAAGGGCTACTACATATTTATTTATTTATTTATTACAAATATTTATATCCCGCACCCTCCTGCACATTGGCAGCTCGGGGTGGCGAACAACACAACAAATAATCACAATATCTGTAATGAAAATAATTAATGCTGCTGCGGCTTATTATGAGTGTTCAAATGAGTGCTTAGGAAGTGCAGGATCAAAGTTTATATTCAGTGGTATGTAAGTAATTGAGCAGACTGCCTTGAAATAACTTTGTTAACATAAGCCAAACATGTTATGTTGTGTTCTTGTGCCAGCTAATTTAAGTATGTGAACATACGTATGGATAGAAATATATTGTAGATCACCACTGTTAGTTACTATTAGCTAACAAGCTGAAGCATGATCCGGCATTTAATAATAGCTGGTAGACTTCCAAATGATATCATACCGGTCTTTTCATGATATTATCAGCAGTCATTAAAGTTATTTATTGCTGTCATCACACATTTCTGTCACCTGTGGCAACTTGGCAGAAAGCTCACTGTTAGTACAGCTGATGAAAGATTCAGTTTCAAATTTGGTTATAATAATCTGAACATCTTAATGACATTTTTACCCTTACTGGAAAATGATTATTTTTCGGGTCATGCTGTATTTGAGATCATGCCTAACTGACATTTTTGCATATTTTTTATGTATTGCTCATTTAACAGTCATAACAATATTTTTATTTAGTGATTCTCATCTGTGCATCTCAAAATGCATCATAAAGGTGAAAAATGGTATTATCTCAATTTTGCTGATGGGGAAACTGAAGGGCAAAGAGTAAATGACTTGCTCAAGGGTGAGCACATTATGTCAGTTGATTAGCTGGTGGTAGAGCCTAGGTCTTCTAACTCACAATCCAGCATTCTGACCACTACTACACAGCTGCCCATGACATGGTCTTTTTTGATAATGTGCACTTTTTAAATAAAATGATGTCAACACTGCCTCCCTATAAGTCTGTTTAGGTTTTGGGCACCAGTTATATTACAAGCTGTCTATAGAGTCTCACTTTCAAACCACATCTTTATTAAAGAGCTTGACTGTAACAATGGAGTGAAACACGCCATTTGTACTGTATGAGTATGGCCTTTTTTACACGGACGGCGTAGCAGCGTGGATGGGTGGGTGAGCACACCCAGCGAACATCTGGTGGCGCCGAGCTGGGAGACATTTACACGGACAGTGCCACAGCGGGTGGTGGGAAGGAAAGGGGAGCGGCCGGCAAACACCCAGCGGCCAAACACCCATCCCAGGAAACACCCAGCAAACACCCGTGTAAGTACATGGACGGCAGGGAAGCCCCGCCCGGCACAGTGACAGCACAACATGGCCGACCAAGGGCAAACGAAGCTGCGCAACGCGGCCCTGCCCCCAAGCCACCAGGACCCACGTGGGCGGGGCAGGAGATGGGATGACAGCCGCTACAAAGGAGCCGGCACCACACAGCCCTGGCACAGAGCCTAGACAGCCCGGCGCCAGCCCCCCACCCACCCACAACATAGCAGAGCGGCACACACACAGCAGGCAACAGAAGTACACAGATGGGCCCATGGCCCACGGGGGGCAAGGGGGGGAAGGCACCCACACAACACAGGCAACCCCCCAACACCCCCACCTCCCACAGAGGCACCCGCACAAGGGGAGAGGTCACAGCAAAGCACAACATGGACACACTGGGAAGGAACACAAAAGCCTTTAATAGAATGGGGAACCCACAACAAGAGGCAACAACAACAGGGCAGGGAGGGGGGCAGGGCAACAGAAGGGGGGGCAGTGCCAGCAGTGGCAGGCCCGGGACAACACCCGGTCAATAGGGCCAGTGACCCCATGTCCGGCGCCAGCGCTCGGCCTGCGCGCGGTTCAGCTGGTGCAGCTGCTCCAGGACATGCAAGAGGAGCTCCAGCAACTCCCCCTGCTCCCAGGTCCACTCCGCAATCATGGCCAGAGGGACAGAGGGAGAGGAGACAGCCATCAGAGATGGCCCCAGGCACCAAGGAACAGAACCCCCCACGGAGGGACACAGGCACAGGGCCCAGAAAACAACCAGCACACTCACGGATGCCATCAAACAGCTGCCATGCTGACCGCATGTCCCACGCAGCCCACTCCAGCTGCTGCACCATCGCGCCCAGGCGCAAGATCACCAGCAGCATGACAACAGTAGCTGCAGGAGAGAAGGGACAGGGTCATGGGGAACACCCACCCCAATGGGCCCTCGGAGGACCGGGGGCCACAACAGCACCAGGGGCACACCCCACACTGACAGCCACCCCCCCGAGGAGCACCCAGACCCCTGCACAAAGGGGGATCGGTCAGGCCAAAGGCCAGGTCCACAGCAACCCCTACTCATGAGCAACACACTGAGAACAGCGACCCCAGGCTGGGTGGACACAGGGGAGCTCCCGCGATAGCAGGGGAGAGTGGGCTGTGGGCACAGGCCATACAGCGGAGCATGCTGTGGCCACGACATGTGCCAGCGGAGTGTGGCTGGGAGTGGGGAGCTGCAGAAACATGTGGCCAGGGGACGCGGACCCCCAGGCCAGGGATGCGCTGCTGCTCCTCCTGGGCGCAGCCCTCCTACTGCTATGCATGCTGCTACAGCAGATAGCCCTGCTCCGCCTGCCGGGTCATCAGTCCGTCCTCCTGGGGGCATGGCGGTGGAGTGCAGCAAACCTCAGGAGGGTGGCAATCGTGCGATGGGCGAGGCAGGCGGCTGTTCAATGCCGCACCCTCTTGGGCTCCGCAGTGTCCCAGCACCGGTGCACAGGGCCGGGCCGGTGCCCCAGTACCAACATGTCCAGGGAGGGGCATTCCAGTGCATCACAGAGGAGAACACAGATGCCATCTGCCACTGCATCGCTTCCCAGGCAGCCGAACGCCGGGCAGCGCCTGACCTACACCCATGTCCATAGGCCTGTGAACCCCTTCAATAAAGCTGGGTCCTACCTGTTACCTGCAACCGGGCCTCCATTCCATGTGTGGGCTAGGGGTTCCCGGGAATGGGTCCTGTGAGTTGCCTGGATGCGAGTGCCCTCCCCTCGCTGTTGACCGTGGGGTGCGCAGGCCCCACACAGCCCTGCCGGCCAACAGTCACCGGCTCACATGTGCAGGTTCAGTGTACAACTGTTCCAGCCACCTCAACTGCATGAGGTCTCACTGGGTTAGCCCCCAGCCCTGTCGGCTGGGCAGGGACTGTACGGAGCCCCCAACATGCCAGTGCCCCCCGCACGCCGCAACCCCCCCCGGCCACATGTTCTGAGACAGAGGAAGCGACAGCAAGGTAAAGGTACAACACATTTATTGGAGGGGGAAATGTACAATGGAAGGGTGGGGGTTAACGTCTGGGGCACCCTCTCCCCCTCTTGCCCACACCACCGGGGCTCACAGGCCGGCATGCCCTGGCTGCAGTCGACCACAGCACTCTCCAGCCGGACGTCCCAGCCTCCCTGTCATCCACTGGCTGCTTCACGCTGGTCTCCGCTGATGGTCCCTGCGTGGAGAAACAAGATTGGGGTAAGCGATCCTGTTGGGGCCCAGACCAGTGGGTGCCCCATGGTCATCCAGGGAGCCCCCTACTCCCCACACGAGTGTGACTCATGCCGTAGGGAGCTCCTGTTGGTGAGCGCCCCTGGACAGTCCACCCATGGTATTATGGCACATGCCTGTTCCAGTACAGCATCACTGAGCAGGTACACATGCCTTTGACAATGGCCTTTGCTCCCCAGCTTGTGTAGTGCGTATGCTCGGAGTGGGTTCAACAATGTGTTCCCTACTGGGGTCCTGCCTCGTGCAGGTCCCTGGATTCCCGGTGGGACCCCCCCCCCCGGTGTTGCACCCCCAGGGGCCAGGGGTGCTGCAGCCTTACCAGAGGGGGTGGGATGGCAACCATGGGTGGTTGGTCATCCTGGGGTGCACGGTCCTTGGGTGGGGGCATCACCTCCTGGTGGAGGGGTCAGGGTGGCAGTGGGGGCGGGACCACAGGGGGTGTGGGCTTGAAGGGCGGCCCTGCAAGCGGGTCCAGGTGCCCTATATGGGGGAGGGGGACCCCGTGGACCAGGCCCAGGTAGGGTTTCTTCTGGGGGAACCATGGGTGGCTGAGGTGCAGGGGGGGGCACCTGCACTAGTGGGAAGCCACCATGGTGTTGGTCAGCTGCCAGCCCTCCTTCTGTGGCATGGCAGGGCCTGTAACACTGGGGGTCATGCCACAGGGCCTCCATGGCCTCCCCCACGAGGTCCATGAACCGTGTGACCTGACCCTCCAGCCCGTCACAGGCACGCCACTGCTCGCATTGGAGGACGGCAGCCTGGTGCCTGTCCCAGAGGTGCTCGGTGCGGGACTGGGCCATCATGGCAGCCAGGATCTCCAGATGCCTTTCCCTCTCCCCTCTGATGAGCTCCCTGGTGAGAGCAAGCTCCTGGGAGTGCACCTCGGCTAACTGTTGCGATTCCTCCAGCAGCTCCCTGCCGAGGTCCTCCCTCTGGTGCCAATTTCTGGCCTGCATCTCCCGGTTCCACTCCATGTTGCCGGAAGCTGCTCCCCTCATGCGAGTGGGTGCCTGGTCTGTGAACAGGAGTTTGGACACAACGTTAGTGCTTCTGGCCTGTGTGCCCCGCTGGCCGCTACTGCCTGACCCGGGGTGCCTGGTAGGACTCCCCTCAGCCGTCCCCTGTGGGGTCCCTCAGCCCTGCCCTGTCGTGGGATGTTCCCCCGGCCTCTGATCACCATGGGAGGGGCCCTTGACGGTCGGTTGTGCTGTGGGAGCCACCCACCCCTCCCGCCTTCCCCCCACTTGTTGGACCCTGCTGGTTGTGGTTGCATGGCCCCCGGGTGCCCCATCCCCTCTCTGTACCTCTGCTCCCCTCCACACCTGCCCCCCTGTGGGTCCCTGGCCTGTGTGCCCCGCCCTGGAGGGTCACCCCCCTGGTTGTGGGGGAGCTGCCTGACCCCCCTCATCCTCCTCCGCAACCTCCACCTTGTGCACCTCCAGGCTGCCTTGTGCTGGAATGGGAAGGGGTACCGTTAGTGTTTGCCAGCCCCTGGCCACTGCACCTCCGTCCGGGCTGTTCCCCACCACTCATGGATGTGGTAGCCGTGGTGGTGGTCATGTCCTGTTGGGGGTAGTGCATCAGGGGTTACTCTGGGTCCTGCTGGCCCCCTCAACTCACCCATGGGGCCTGTCCCCCTTTCCCCTCTGGGTTTTCCCCCTGCTCACCTGGCTGTCTGGGGGGCCCTCCTCGACCGTCATCCCGGTGGTGCAGAGCTCCATTGTCTGTGAGCTGTCCTGTGGGGGACAGGGGACCAGGTTATGCACCTCCCCCCTGCCCTGTGTTCCCCGGCCCATGGTGCCAGGTCTGGGGTGCAGCCCTCCCATCCCTGGGGAGTGGGGGGGTTCCCTCGGGCTCACCTCACTCTCGCTGCTGCTCCTCGGGCCGTACCCCTGGGAAGTGCCAGGGTGGGGGTCCTCAACCGGGAACATGTGTGCCTGGACACGTGCGCCATGTTACATCCTGGCGCATTCCCCCCCTTTCCCCTTTGCCAGTGCTCCCCTGTCGTGCCTCCTGGCCTGGGTGCCCCCTGCTGGGGGGCCCCCTTGTACCTCCCGTCTGCCCCCCCGTACCAGTGGTCCAGACCCCCCCTTGTGCCTTCTGCCTGGGGTGCACCCCCCCCCCCTCCACTGCCTGGCCACTGTCCCCCCCCCCCCCTGGGTACGCATCGGCCCCTTCCCACGTGTGGGGCATCATCGGCTCCTGTGGCCTTCTCATGGGCCTTCCTGGTCGCCATCATGGGAGCCCGCATGCATGTGCCATGGTTCCGCCTTCCTTTACAGGCTCTTAGCTGGACATCCGGTGTCCCTCCCCCCCCC